>CM053591.1:24244110-24262615 GCA_028646515.1 Pseudochirops corinnae | reverse complement strand
TACATGGTACCTTTGTAAAAACTGACCACATATTAGGACATAAAAACTTCATAGTTAAATGAAGAAAAGCAGAAACATTAAATGTATCCTTTTCAGATCTTAAAGCAATAAAAATTATACTTAATAAAGGACCATGGAAACACAGATTAAATATTAATTGGAGACTAAATAACCCAATTTTATTTTTGTAATTTTTTTATTTTGAACTTTAATACAAAATAAGAAAAGATAAAAGAAACAAACTTAAATACTAAAACTAAAATAATACAAACTAGGAAAAGAAAAACAAGCATGGCCATGTGCACAGCAGAATGTGAGAGATGATTAAATATATACAGGATTCAAGATATATAATTCCTTGAAAAGGATGTTTCAAGGAAGACTGTGTAATAAATATTATGTGTTGTGTTGAGAGCTGTCCATTTTTGCTTCCTTGTAAGTTTTGTTCTCTGTTGTGTACTTTTTATTTTGTTCTTTTTTCCCCTTCCTCCCAGTCTACAAAAGACTACAATTAAGTGTGGACACACACACGTAATACATATGCATACATACACATATAGACATATGCATACAAATATATACATATACACATAAACACACATACACACATACATAATATACTTAAATACTGATGATCATAGTCATATATAGACATATACATTCATATTCCTCTATGTAAGATCCTACTATACTTATTTACCTACTGTTTCTCTGAGGATGAATAACCTCTTCTTTCCTAGGTCCAAGTCTTCCCATATTTTTCAAAATCCACCAACTCATCATTTCCTATACCACAGCAATATTCCCACCTTATACTATTTAGTTGTTTAAAATATTTAAAAATTAAAATAATTAAATTAAAATATTAAAAATAAAAATATTATTTTAAATATCATTAAATATTTTAAATAGTCCAAAATTGATAAATATGGCTGACATTATTTTCTGATTAAATTTTTTTAGCCTTAACTTTGTCCAAGATCATGATTACCACCTCTGCTTTCTCTAGTGCAAGTTGGGGAGGAAGAGAGGGAGACAGCTTGGAACTTAAAATATAACAAAAAATAAATAGAAAAGGAATAACAAAACAAAACAAAAGATGGCATGATATGGTGGAAAGACACCTGGTTTTATTGTCAGGATGATCTATGTTCAAAGTCCTAATGCTGAGTTAAACTAACTGTGTTATCAAGCAAGTCCGTGAACTTTTCAATGCCCCAGGGAAATTTATTAAGAGGATCTTCTGATATGCATTGGTGAAGGGAGTTACTACATTGAGAGGTCCTGCACTTATGAAATCACAAGTCTGGATTAAAAAAATAGTAAAAATGACTAAAACAAATATTTTAATAAATGCACATTCCTGATTTCAAAATACCAAGTTATTTGGTACAAGAGGGTGACTTGTTGAGTTCAATTTACCAGGAAGAGGAGCTAGTCTAGGGGTGGGGAACCTGCAGCCTTGAGGCTACATGTGGCCCTCTAGGTCCTCAAGTGTAGCTCTTTGACTGAATCCACCCAAGGACTTAGAAGGCCACATGTAGCCTCAAGGCCACAAGTTCCTCACCCTAGAGCTAGTCTATATGGCCTCTTAAGTCCCTTCCAGCTCCAGCCCTTATCTTATGATCCTAAAATAACTATTGCCAAGAAGTTTACTCAACTCTTGAGATGTGTGTAAAAATACACATGTCCATGGAAGGGGTATTTTTAACAATACTAGTTGAGTGTGCACAAGACATTAAAAAGAGAGAAGTCTCACTAATAGTCTAGATATACTTTCATATCAACTATTTGTCTTCCAGGAGAGAACTTTTGATTGCATGTTTCAGTACAGCCTAATCCCTGGAGATGCAGTGATAGCAGCTAGATCATCAAATTAGGTCTATAGGAAGTTACATATTATTTTTAAAAAGATTGTGGGGGGAAACTCAGAATATAACAGATTTGATTCTTATTGGTACACCTAAGTCACCAAGACATCTGGTGTAGTATGGATAGCTCATCCAATGCAAAGTGGGACTGGTAACATGGAGAACATGGTTTTGTCTCTGGATGGTATTGAAATGGTCTCGCTTTCACAGATCACAGATCCAAGTGATCTTTCTAAGACAAAAAAAAGGAAGCACATTTGAACCAAGGATTGCAGAATAATCTTGAATCTGGCATAGAATCAGAGACTAGAGGAACTCTGTCATTCCTGCTGAGCACTGGCATCTTTCTACATAAAGTTTAGCATCAAGTCTTTTCATCTGACAGCCTCTCCTCACCCTATGTGCACACAGCCAAACCTTAGGAAGTGTTTAAAGGGTACCACCAAACACCGGTTCTGTAGTGTTCTTGAGTAGCCAGGAGGCTCAGTGGGTAGAGCACTGGGTTTGGAGTTGGGAAGATCTCAATTTAAATCTGGCCTGAGACAATTACTACATATAGGGTCTTGGGGAAGTTATTCAACCTCTCTGTGCTTCAGTTTCCTCATTTGTAAAGTGGGAATAAGAATAGTACTCACCTTCCAGGGTTGTTGTGAGAATAAAATATTTGTAAAGTGCTTTGCAAAACATAAAGTGATAAATAAATGCTATTATTATTGTAGTAGCAGCTGATGAGGCGGAAAAGTTTTTTATATCTATATGTATATGAGAATATATATTCTAATTAGTCTACATATATGCATTTTTTATTTGTTTTTTAATTATCTGCCTCTTAAAGCCCCATTTGATTAAGGATAAGATCCATTTATCTTTGTAGGTTCTTGATAACCTGTTTTTTGAATGAATTACTAAGTGAATGAATAAATGCAATGGTAGATTTGAGAAGGAAAAGAATGTCTAACTATTTTTTTATAATGCACAAAATCTCCTAAAAGTATCACTAAAAATATTTAGAAAACCTTAGTTCTTTTCTCAACCATTCTCTTAAAATTCATCTGGGATACCCCCTAGAGACCCAGTTTGAAAAGTACTATGAATCACAGCTAACAGAAATAGTTTCAGCTCAGTCAAAGCAGGAACATAAAGCGTCGCTGAATCTTGAAAATTAGTACAATGCAAAAAAGGATGATATCATAAAAAACTAGCCAGAATTTTATCCACATTGCTTCATATTTCTAAATGTTGGAGTTCTTAATTTGGGGTCCATTTTTTCCCAATTACATGTCAAGAAAACTCTTAGCATTTATTTTTACAAGATTTTGAGTTTCAAATTTTTTTCTTTCACCCCCTCCCCTCTCCTCTTCCTAAAATGGTAGGCAATTTGATGTAGCTTATACATGTGCTATCATGTAGAACATATTTCCATTTTAGTCACAGTTGTGAAAGAAGAAACATGAACTTGTTTTAAAATATATTTTGATAATTGTATTTCAATAGAATTGGTTTCCTTTCTATTCCTATTATTTTATTTTAAATATTTAAAAACATACTGAAAAGGGGTTATATATTTCACCACACTGACATGGGCTCCATGACACACATACAAAAGTTAGGAACTCCTGTGACCTAGTATGATTCACAATTCTCTGGAAAATGTTATTAATCTTTTTTGTACTCAGGCCTTTACTGCTAATTTTTGTACTTACACAACACTTTCATGTTACACAAATGACTGCAAACATTTTATCTGTATGAAAGTTATTAAAACTTCATGAAAGGAACTTGATATTTATTTTTCCAGTTTTGACATTTGAAAATATAAATACAAAAGAATTAAATAGATCATATAAAGAAACAGTGCGAAGGCAATTAACCAAGTAGAGCATTCAAGAAATACATCATACTATCATTATTGTTTGTCCTGTGGTCCCACATTCACTTCTACATGTATTGTGAATCTATACAATAGATCCCATGGGGGTAAGAGAGTAGGGCTAACTAAAGACTTCATATAGTTCCTATTAAGAACATACTCAGGGAAATAACCAAGATACCATAAGTAGAAAGCAAAGGAAAGCCCATCTAATACATAAAAAACTGGGTTTGATAGTCATAGGAATGATAATATCATGGGATATTCTCCCATTCTCAATCTCATGCTTACCTTTGTCACTGTACAACTGTCTTTGAGACATGCCATGCCCCCTAATATTTATATGTATATATATATATATCATATATGTACTTATTAATTATAGCTCAGAGTAAACCAGAGCTTAACAGTCTTAAAAGTCAACCATGTATCATGCAGTTACCTTGCTCCTAAAGAACAGAAACTAGGAAATTTTCTTTATATACATTTCCACTAAAAAGTCATTTTACTCTGTCTTATTTCTTTTGAAAGGCTTCTAGAGGATTGACTAGTGGCAGTGAATGAGGCTGCTCAGTTATTAGAATTTGTTCTGTTAGGGGTGGCTAGGTGGTGCAGTGAATAGAGCACTGGCCCTGGAGTCAGGAGGATCTGAGTTCAAATCTGGATTCAGACACTTAACACTTACTAGCCATGTGACCTTGGACAAGTCACTTAACCCCAATTGCTCTACCTTCCCCCCTCTAAAAAGCAAAAAAAAATAAAATAAAATAAAAGGTTTTGTTCTATTACATGGTCTGTATTATAATCATCTCCTCCCTCTAACTATACTTTTAAACTGAACTAAAAGGACAAGAATCAGGTCTCAGGAATTTAGGACACAATCACAACCAAGAAATAGGCCTGTTTATACAGTTTGCTTTAGCCGGCATCTTCACCTGTTGGCTCATGTAAACTGCTGCATTTCATACTGTATGATGTCTAAGCTAATAAAGAACAGAGTTTGGAAATTCACTGCATCAGCTAACATTTCCTAAGTTACAACTTGAAACAAAATACATAATCATTGTTCTATACAAAAGGAAAAAAAAATTTACATTATAGGAAATAAATATGTATGTTTTTAAAGTAGAAAGAAAATGTTAATGGTCTGTGGCATTAAACTTATATACAACAGAAGGACTGAACTCACAAAAATTGTAATTAACAGCTTTTGTATGTTACGATAACAAAGGAATAAGTGTCTAGGCTGTAATCAGTTGTAGGTTTTACATCGGTACTACTTAGAACATTTATTTGGTACTACTGTATTTAAAAAAATGATAAAAAATACCCACAACTCTCTTTGAAAAGGAAGGATGATGACCCCAAACTGCAAAACATATATGAGCTCCAGCGTGGCTTCTGATGTATCTTCTCTAAAAGAATTTCGAAGTTCTTTTTTTTTTTCCACAACCCCCAGTCCTTGCCAGTCCTGCATCTGTTCTCCCCAAGGACATGGAACACTAAATAAGTCAGCTTTATGTCCTCACACTGAGTAAAAGTTAAGATTCTGATATTCCTCCACTACCCAGCACCAAGCTGGGAATTTTTTTTTGCATCACAGTTGCTCAACAAAGTGGAGGCTCCCCCTCTTTGAAGTCCTTCTGAGAGAGATTCGGTTCTTGCTGTTGCAAGGATCTTCCTTCTCATTAAACCCATGCTGTTTTCCTGAGAAGTCATGTAGGCATACATCACCATTCTGGACAGTGAAGGAGACACCATTCCTTTCTGTAGAAGCATTTCCTAGAGGAAGATTAGCAGGTTCACTTCATGAATTAACAGGAGGAACCATTTATTTATCACTCCTTCCTACCATATGCATTTCACAGAGAAACTTCCTCCTTAATAATTATAAGGCATGGTTATATTTTATTTTGGAATCAGTGAATTTTTTAGAACTGTTTTAGCACTGGAAGGAAGCCTAGACATGGAACAGATTGGAAAATCCAATCCATTTAGTCTAGTTCTCTTATTAATCCAAGATATGGACTTATGGTCAAAAATCTTAGGTATTCCTCTATTTTTTTTAAGACTGAGTCTCCATGTCTCCTCTGGGTTGGAAGTATAGCCACCACTAATGGGTCTTATCCTAATATTGATCAGCATGGAAACTCCTGCTCAGTTTTGCTGACTTGAGCTGGTTTACCCCTCCTTGGACAAGCCTGATAGACTTTCACTTCCAAGGTCTCACCATTTTCATGCTGGACTTGTGTATATATCTGATTAGCTTTTGTCTTGTTTGACCCAGAACTCCTGAATCCAAACAATCCACTAGCCTCAGCATCACAGCAATAGGGAGCACAGGTGAGCACCATGGGGCCCAACATTAATTTGCTGCGCAACATGCCTTGTTACTTACATTGTTGGTGACTCATTGCACATCTGTGACTATCCTTCTCCTTGGAACTGAATTTCTGTTTTAGTGACCCCAGATTAAGCTGATCTTGATTTTTCAAAAAAAATTATGCTCAGTATTTGGAAACCAGTCTTGCCACTGCTATTCACAGGAAATGATGAGTTATCACTCTAAAATAATATAATGCTGTTAAAGAGCTGGAATAAATTCCATCTCTCAAATTCAAAAAGTCTGAATCTTTTTTTATTTTTTCCAGAATCTGTGTACATTATCCAATACCAGCAGAATTTGTGACTTTGAGAGACCTGATGTGTTTCTGGACAGACATACTAACTACTCACAAACTGTATTCAATAAGTCATGAAGGGTGATGAACAGCAAGAAAATAAAAGTTATTCCAATAATTACTAGCCAAGGACAATTGCAATTATTTGTAATATAATAATAGAAATATTAAGAAGCAAAACACATAAAAATTTAAAGATAAGGCTTATATAAGCCCAGTTTTGTAAAGGAAAAATAGGTGGATATTTCTGATGCAGGTTTCAGAATTGCTGGGCATCGCATTGCAACTAAAATCTATCCACCCATTGATAAAATAGAAGTCTATATTTTCTATTTTAGTATTGTGCAACTGAACATTGATTAAAATAATCAATATCAGAAGAAAAAATTAGTAAATAGGATAAGTAACAGAATGGCAAGGTTTAAGCATAGAGGAAGTGTCTAGTTAAGATGTCACAGGAATTGGTGTGGTTATTTGAGCTTTTTCAATATGGCTCTCAAGGAGCACAGTCAATGGAATTTGAAGATGATACTCTGTTCAGACTTTGCAATGTTAAAACTTTGTATTCAGTAACAATTCAAAAGAGAAGTGGATATTCTTTTGAAAATTAGTTCCACTGTATGCTAACATGAATCAAATTGGATAACTATTTCTCTTTTCTAATTTGCAGCCATCTCAATGAACAAGTCATAGATAATTATGCTCCAGACTTAGAAACTGATGTCACAAGAGGAGAGATCTACTTTTAAAAATACATAAAATATAGCTCAAGAAATACTTGATGGAGATATACATACCATTCCCATTTGCGTGTACTGAGCAATCATTATTCACTAGCAGGGTGGTAGAATTAGTGGAGTTACTGTTTGACTGTAAGGAATTTGAAGAACTGGACACTCCTTGGTTTACAATCTGCTTCTTTAAACCATTAGTAGCAGTTCTACTCCAGTCTACAGCAGAATAAGCATTACAGAAAATAGTGCAGTTTGTTGAAGCAAAAATGCAAGGGACAGGTATATGGGAGATAATGAAATCTAGAAACTACTATCACACTTCAAGAATTTACAAAAGAATTACATATTTCAAGACCTTAATGTTCAATGAATAAACCAAAAGTTACTGATTCTATTTTCAGGCCTGGCTGATGAACTCAGTCATGATGCCTTTGACCTGATTGGTTAGTTTGGTTCCTATGATGATGGATACAAGGAGCCGTGGCTGAAATGACCATGTGATGATTAGCCATGACTGTTTACACACTGAGCTTGATTGGACTGCTTGTGCTACATTGCAGCTGTTTTATGGGAACAGACTCCTGGATCTCATCAGAAATCACAAACCATAATACTTATGGAAAATGCCTCAAAATAGATTTTTCTCATTATTTCCTATTTCCCAATTTTCTCATGAAAAAGAAATCTGAGTCAGGTACTGGATAAACTAATTTGTAGGATTATAGGATTATAGAGTTGGAAGGGACCTTAGAGAAACTTTAGCCCCTCATTTTACAGATTATTATTATTATTAGTTTATACCTTCACAGGACATTAAAGTTTACAAAGTGCTTGCCTTACAAAAATCTTATGACATAGTGTAATTATTATTATCTCCATTTTGCTAATTACGATAGAGAGATCCCAAAAGTTTAGATGACTTGCCCCAAATCATGTGTAGTAAGGAGATCTGGGATTAGAACCCAGGTCTCCTAAATCCTAGTAGTTATATGTCCAAAAGGAAAAAAAAAAAAGACAAATTAAAATAATTCAAAATATGCTTAGAAATGTATACAGAAATTGGTTTGCTCATCTATAAATTGATTAATGGAACCTTCCCAATCTAGAATATATGGTGAATATATATTATGAACAATGTAGCTAATTTTTTAAAGTTAATTTCTTTAACTTTAGTGTTAGAAAACAAGTTAAAATCGTCTTTCATGAAGAATCTCAGTAGTTTAATAGGATATAAAAATAATAATTGATTTTGATCCCCATTTCCCAGATTCAAAAAATTTCAAAGTTGGTAGGTATCTCAATGGCCATCAATTCTAATCCACACCTGAATAAGAATTCACTCTCAACAAATGGTTATCTATAATTTGCTTAAAGACTTCCAATGAGGGAAAATCCACTTCCAAGTCAAACTATTGCCCTTTTGGATAGCTCTTCTTGTTAGGAAGTGTCTCCTAAATTTGTCTCTTCTCAAGTTCCACCCTTTGTTCCCTGTTCTGCACTCTCACCAGATAAGATGCTTCTAGTTGTGCCTCTTCCATACAACAACCCTTTAAATAATTGAAGACAGCTATCTTATCTCTTTTAAGTCTTCTCTAGACAAAATGATTCTAGTTATTTGAATTGATCTTCACAGAGTGTTACCTTGATACCCTTTGCCTTTTTCTGGATATCTTTAACTTCCTAATGTCTGACTGAGAGGTTGGGATTCTCCTAGGGCCACTATGGCAATGAATGGACTTGAATCCAGGTTTTCCTGACTCCTAGCACAGCTCTCTATCCACTGTGACATTGAGCTCAGGGAGATTTTAGTTCTTTAGGCACTTTCACACAAAGTCATTATCATCCTATTTTTCTTCCCAGGCCATTTTTCTTATCTCCTCTAAATACTTAGACTCTTGGAATTTTTGAGCTAGAGGGGATTTTTCCTCCCCCATCAGATTATGCTCACTGAAGTCCACCTCCAATAAACATTTGAAATTGTCCTTGAATGCTACACCCTTGGGGGGGGGGGGGGGAGGCGCAGAAACATTGTCTCTTTCTGGATCTTGTCAATTTGGAGCCTTCAATAAATAATAAAAATATTGAAAAAAACCCTTATTAATGTTTGTCTTAAAATGTTGTACTCAGAGATGAACATGATACTCTGGGCAAGGTCTGTAGCACAGCAAAACTATTACCTCCTTATTCCTGGACACTTCACCTTTATTTTTGTTTTTCCTTTTTTCCCCGCTTTACTTTCTTAATGCAGACTAATTGCATTTGTGGCTGCTCTATAGTTGTTGGCACACATTGAGTCTGAGGTCCACTAAAACCCCCAGATCTTTTTCAAGCAAACTGCCTTTTCAACATTCCACCAGAGACACTTCTGAAGTTGAGTTTTTGAACCCAATCTGTGAAATGAAAAGACTGGGCTACTTAAAGTCCCTTCCAGCTCTAAATCTGTGACCATGTTAAAAGGCCTCTGTTAAATTTCATATTTTTAAATTTAGTCTGATAGTTTTGCCTGCCAAGCCCTTTTTTGAATTTTAACTGTTGGTAGCCTCATTAAGCTACAAATAATATATGTATATATATATATATATATATATATATATATTACATGTGTGTATATGCATGTCATTTATTTCTTTATTCAATTCATTAATTAAAATTTTAATGTGCACAGATCTCTGGAGCATTCCACTGAATGCTTCCAAGTTGACATTGCACTTTTAATGAATATAACAGAATGGACTCCTAGCCTACTGGACCACTGAACTATTAACAAATATAGACTTTAAAAAATTTTGAGTAAAGACTTTCTTTGAATTTGAGCAGGTTTCATTTATCATTCTGTAGATACACTGACCTTTTTGGAAATGTTGTTTTCTACATTCAGGTCTTAATAAATATAGTCTCTGTATAACCCCTGTGTAGGTAATCTACAAACTTAAATGAAGAAGAAATAGCATTTAAGCATAGTAATAACAATACATTGTGTATTTTACCAGAATTTTCAGCCAGTCTGTATCTGCCACAACAAAGGTATCGTCTCCACTGTTTCCGAACATTTTCCTTTGCTACACAGTAGAAGATGAATATGAAGAATCCTGGAAAAAAAAAGGAAAAGTAACTTAATCATTTCATAATTTTCGTAGGGTGACATGCTGATGCAAGATAACACAATATCTTTACAGTGAATTCCCAAATAATGATGAATTCTAGAATCTTATTTAATAACATCTAAATATTATTAATATTCTCTAATATAATTCTATTTAGCAGGCAATAATATAAATTAATAGATGGATTCTAGAAAAACAATTTTAAAAAATTAAATATTTTCAAGTTATCGTGGAAGTTTAGCTAAAGGAATCTCATGATGAATTTCTTCCTAAGTGATTTTTTTTAAGTGAATACTTTCCTCGTGCCAACATTTCTCTCCCCTCAACTTGTTTTCTCTCTCTCTTTTTTTTTTGCCTTTTTTTTTTTGGAGGGCAGTTGGGGTTAAGTGACTTGCCCAAGGTCATACAGCTAGTTTTTGTGTTAAGTGTCGGAGGCTACATTTAAACTCAGGTCCTCCTGACTCCAGGGCCGGTGCTCTATTCACTGCGCCACCTACCCGCCCCAACTTACTTGTTTTCTAAATCTTGATTTTAAGATAGCACGTTTGTTCCTACTGGGGTTCTTATCTGTTCTTACTAGCCAGGAAGATCAGTATCTTGAATATTACACAAATCATAGGATCTAAAGATCATAGATTCAGAGTTGGGAGGGGCCTTACAGGATATCTAATTGAAACCCTTTATTTTACAAATGAGGAAGTGTGGGCCCAGAGGTATTTGATAACTTTGCCCAAGGTTACAATGTAGTTAGAGGCAGATTTCTGGCGCCATATCCAGGGCTCTTTCTACTGCATGACAATGCCTGGTTTCAATCAATATAAATATTTTATTTAATTATCTTTCTCATAAATTTGCTTTATTCTGTATCTTCTTGAGCCCCATTTATTGCATCTATTGGATATCTCCAATTGTATATCTATTGGCATCTCAAACTTAATGTGACCAAAATAGAACTCTGTCCTTTTCCCCAAACTCACCCTTTGTCTGAACTTCTGTAATTCTATTGAGGGTACCATCATTCTTCCAGTCACCCAGGTTCACAACCATGGAACTCTCTCACTGTATACACCCAATCAGTTGTCAACTCTTGTCCATTCTACCTCCACAACAGCTCTCTGTGCCTGTTCTCTCAACTCACATAGTCACTGCATTAATCCAGGTCCTTGTCACCTTTTTCCTGTACTATTATTGTATTAACCTCTTAATGAGATACACTACTTCAAATCTTTCCTCTCTCTAACCTATCCTCCACACAGTTATCAATGTGTTTTCCCTAAAACACAGATCTAACCATGTCATTCTCCTGCTTAATAAACTTTAGGAGCTGACTACTCCCTCTAGGTAACTGCTCTACTTGGCATTTTAAAGTCCTTTCTAACCTGCTTCTGAACTTATTTTCCAGCTTTATTATGCATTACTCCTTCATGCACTCCTCACTCCAGCCAATCTGGCTTTTTTGCCTCACGCATGACACTTGCTGTGCCTTACCCATGATGTCCACTACACAGTTAATACACACCTTCCCATCTCTACTTCTTACAATCCCAAGTTTCCTTAAAAGATCTACTCAGGGACCACCTCCTACCCAAGGCTTTTCCTGATTCTCCCCAGCTTCCAGTAGCTCTCCCCACAAATTACCTTGGCTGGCTTAACCAAGTAAAGTATTAACAGAATACTCCATTTCAATTTTGTCTTTGTATTCTCAGAACCTGGGGCAGTGTATTAAGTACCTGCTGCACACAGCAGGTACTTAATAAATGCTTGTTAATTGATCTATTACTGTTATCAGGTTATAATGCAACAACTTAACATGCCATTCATATTAGGAGCTAATCTACCATAATAAAGGCAATGGATGCTTGAATATAATTTGTAGATGATAATGATTTATGGAAATAATTTGTTAGATATTCCATTTACATCATTCTAAATATTGTAAGTTAAAACAGAGACTTCATGTAACCCACAGGCATACTTGATGCTTTCCAAGCTGAACAAAATAAGGAGAAAGAGCCATAATGTACAATTAAATTAATCTCAGCTTGGGATTTCTTGGAAAATAGTAGAATGATTTGTTGCTTTGAAATAAGTGGAACCACACGACGACATTTTTGGAGCCAAAACCAATAGAATGAGATGAGGAAAGCAGATGGGAACGCAGTCAAAGTTAGAAAGTGATACTTAGGAGAAAGGCTAGAAGCAAAGTGAATCCAGAGACAAGGTACTACTGTTGATATACTTCGAAAGTGCCAGCCAAAGTACGGTCCAATTGTTAGGAAACTAACCAGGTCACTGAATGATGGATTTTTTTTAAACGACAGCGACCTTCACACCTCTGAAATCTTCTTTTTTAAGGCACACAATGACGAGTCTTTTGGAACACGTGGATCTAGCTATGCCTGATTTTAAAATGGGGAGCTGTTATTTCAAAGATAATCTACAAGAATCTCTCTTTCCAGTTCATCATCCCATTATTCCGGTGGTTTGTTTTTCTAGACTTAACCACAAGAGAGACATGCTCCTAAGACACATTTGCCTGCCTTTTAAGTATTTCCCAGCAGAGGCTACAACCTCAAATTTTACTTTAACTTCTACACACACACACACACACACACACACACACACACACACACACACACACACTCCCCACACACACTCTAGAATTCATAGAGAGGATAAATAGGACTAAATATGAAAATAACTTCTAGGGCAATGGTGGGGAACCTGCAGCCTTGAGGCCACTAGGTCCTTAAGTGCAGCCCTTTGAATCCAAACTTCACAGAACACATCCCCTTAATAATATTATTATATTTATACATGATATAATTATATTAATATTAATTCATATTATAATTATATAATTAAATGAATATTAGAGTAAATAAATGTATTAACTATATTATAATAAATATAAAATTAATTATTATATTAATATACCATATAATTATATTAATCTATAGTATTAGACTATAATTATATAATGGCATTATATATTGATAGTATCAATAAATAATATTATTAAAGGGATTTGTTCTATGAAGTTTGGGTCCCCCACCCCTGTTCTAGGGTATCAAGCACTATGACTAGGTACAAAACTATGGCACAAAACTTCAGAAACAGGTTGGCTCTGGTATTAATTTTAGGTTTCTGTTTCAGTCCCTTGCCATTCAGATCACTGTCCCCTGATTCTCATGCTTTTAGAAGGATGGGCAAAGTGGTGGTCTTGATTGGAATGCCATATGGCTACTAGAACTTCTAGGTTGGCTTCTTTGGGTACCTCAGATGTCACAGGGGCTGCTTATCACAGTACCTTATATGGAGTAGGCACTGATCAGGATTTTGCTTGGATAAAACTTGTGCCTATGTTTTCAATGCTGATATAAATTGGTTCTGTGCAGGTGTGAAATAGTATTACATAGTTATGTTCTGAAACTCCCAAGACCTGCTGTGGACTGTCTTTCATTTGATCTTAAAAGCTTTGTAAGTTAAAGAGGGGACATAGCTTATTAGCTTCATTTTTACAAATGAGGAAATCAGAGAAGAGATAGAAGGGTATTATGTAAAGGCTAAAACAGCAAGTCATCAGTATTCTCAGGCATATCACCCTGCTTTGCCTTTCAGGGTGAAAATCTGCAAAATTATATTAGCCAAAAATAATTTCATGAATCTAGAAATCATCTTTCCTCTGATAAGGAGGATCACAAAGTATACTTCTCAAAGGCAAATCTGTCTTTTAACTAAAAGGCTTTTTTCTATTGAATAACAGACTTTGCATAGCACTTCTTATTTCAACAACCAATTGAAAATTATTTCTACATCTCCATTTATACAGTCAACTAGCTGCTCTTTAGCCTATCTAAAATCAGAAAACTTACCTTGCAAAGTATTAAAGATGGCAAAGAGGTACATGAACAAGAGATTAACTGGTCCCCAGGCAAAAAAGGCAAATCCCCAAGTAATCCCCAGCAGAAAAGTCAGACCAGCAACACTTCGAAGGTCCTGAATGCTTGTTTTCCTCTGGGCACCAAGTTGCTTCTTTTTTTTAATACGACAAAGTTGGACCAGTACTACAATGAACATGCTGACATTCAACAGGAATATCACACAGAAATATCCTACCACGGTAATGTAAAATACAACATTATTGTTGATCCAACAACTGAAATGGGAAAAGAAAAAAAAGACCAAGAATAAACCATAGCATCATATGTTACAAAATAGTATAATTACTCTATAAAAAGATCTATATATGCATCAACCATGAAAGAGGAAAAGCAACACAAATCACTATTCGCTACTCCTTCCTTTGAAATCTCAAGTAGAATTGGCATCTTCATAGACAATTAAAGGGCATTATGAAGGAATTCATCCCATGCAAATATTATAATAAGTACTATATTTCATCTGCTAGCATCCATGTAATGTAACTTTTCTTTTTCTTATAAACTTATATAAAGATCTTCCAAATTCTTCCTTTTATTTTCCTATACTTCAGTAGCCAAGTGGAATTTCCAAATAACTTGCTTTATTACAGCTCTAACCACAAGAACTGTTATAAATTTAACCAATTTTTATTAGGAAGAGAGTCTGTGCCAACATAGTTATTCCATCATGCAATTTTTTCTGAGAAGTTAGTTTCCTAACAAGCAACAGCAATCCTTCTGGAAGATCTGTGCTTACAATTCATCAGGTGAGCCATTGGGGAATTTTCCATAGGAACCAAGTCCATAGTTATTTGGTGAAATAGCCAGCACAATGGCTATAATTACAGCTGGGACACCTGGAAGATTGAGGAAAAAAATGTTACACAGGGTTCTAAAACTGCAAAATACAAAGAAAATCAGATAACATTATGCAACATTGATTTCTGAGGATTAACAGCAAGGAGGGTCAAGTTTCTTTCAAGGACTTAGGAATGTCCTGTTTAGCTCTAGAAAACAGATCTAGAGTCAATGAGTAAAAGCTCTAGGGAGGAAGATTTTTAGTTCAATATAGCAAAGAACTTGTCCTCAAAATTAGGTCTATTTGAAAATGGAATGGTTGTTTCATTAGGCTTTGAGTTCTAATTCTTGGAGATATCCAAGCTGAAATTGACCATCTCTTTAGGATGTTGTACAGGAGATAGCCTGGGTGGGTCATGGTACAAAAAGTTGTCAGAATTTCTTTTCGATTAAAAAAGCCTATTGTTCTATAACCCACTATAGATAGGTACAACACATACTTAAGAGATGATTTTCCAGTTAGTGATGCTTTTTCCACATTAGATACTTTTGGATCATTCATGAATAATAGTTGGTTGATTGGTTGGTGCCCTTTGTTCCTGAAGAGGACCAAAATTATTTCACTGTGTTAGAATCAAGATACAATGTGTCTGTGGCTGATCAGACCGATACGAGAGACCCCCTGTGATTGTCACAGGAAAACCTATTTCCTTTACCTTTATGGAGGTGGACAATGGAGGCATCCTTGAACTCCTGGGGGAAAGCATTCTCTTGCCATGTAATCTGGAAAATTTCATTCAGCTTTTGTATGAATGGTAAACCCTGTCCCTTGTAATCTCAGTGGGAATAGAATCAGCATTAGGCACTTTGTCACATAAGAAGAACCTAATGGCATTCAAAACCTCTTCTTCAGTTAGAAGCTTGGCTAGAGAGGGAATAACTTTAACCTGAGGTATCCAGTTAAATGCTTCAGCATTGATTGACGATGACCTTCTGTTGAGAACACTATAGAAGTGTTTAGCCCATCTGCCCAGGATCATATCCTTATTACTAACCAATGTGGCTCCATCCGCACTGAGTACAGTTATCCCTTCCACATTACCACGTTCCCCATCATGTTTTTGACATAACACAGTTTGGCAAAAGAAATTAAATGGGAACTTTTGCCACAGATGACATGCAAAGGCCAGCAGATGACAGAGAAAAAGTTTAGACACTCAGAAATGCATAAAATATATGGATAGTATTATATAATATCAACATATTTTATCTTTTAATATCATAATAATTCAGACTTCTTCTCTGGTATGAAGAGAGGACCAAGAAATTTTTATGTGAATTTCCAGCTTGTGGGAGTGCTGCACCCTTAGCCCCCACAATGTGGGAGGAATAACTGAAGTTGAGACGAACCATAGGTCTTTGGCCCATAAATAGCCTTCAGGACATCATAAAAGAGCTTTGAGTTGATACTATTAGCATAAAACTGAATTTCTTTTGCCTTTTTACTGAGCCAAGAATCTTGCATCTCTCTAAACTTTGCTTGTACTTTACTTTTGATGGAGTTAAATGCTGCTTTCTTAGAGATGGATGAACTATCCTGCTGGCAAATCCTGTGGAGTTTATGTTTTTCATTTAGCAACTTTTGAATTTCCCTCATCATTTTCATCAAACCATTTTTTTATGTTTATGAGTGTTCTGGTCCAGATGAGTAAATACAATGCTGTACACCAAATCTCTGAAAACTGCCCACTCCTTTTCTGCTCCGCTGTTGCCAACTGTGTGTTGGTTCAGCTTTCCCTCCAAGTTAGCAATGAAGCACTCTAATTGGTTGACATTAAACTTTCTGATAGTCATCTTTCTTGGGGGATCCGCTTTTGTTGAATTTGAGTATTTAGTTTGGAGAGGATAAGTCTATAATTTGCCTAGTACTTGGCACCACAAGTCACCTTTGTCACTCTCACTTTCTGTCTCTTCTCCTTACAATGACACAGTCTATTAAATGTTAATGTTTGCTGTGAGGGTCCATCCACAGCTTTATTGTGTTTATACAAACAGAAGACAGTGTTGGTAATGAGAAAATCATGAGATGCAGACATTTTCAGTAGTAAGTGACTATTGCTGTTGCTGTTTCCGACTATTCCTCCTAAGAATACTCTGCTGTATCTGGTAATCTGAGCCTGCTCTAGCATTAAAGTTACCCAGAATTATAAACTCATCCTCTTTTGGTACAGTGATGATGAGGGTATCCAGGATTTCATAAAATTTTTCTTTGACCTTGTCAGGCTTTGTCATGGTGGGAGTATATACACTGATATGGCGGCAATGTGCTTTTTTGCAAGTGGCAGTCATCTTATCATGAGCCTGGCATTCACTCCTTTTGGGAGGCATACAAGCTTGTTGACTAGATTGGTTCTGATTGTACAGCACTCTATGACTGTGGCCACTAAAGAAAAATGTGTATCCAGCTCCAACTTCAAAAAGCTGGCCTTCATTTGCAAGCCTTGTTTCACTCAGTGCTACTATTTGGATATGATAATTGATGAGTCTCTCACAAGAGACTTTTGTTTTTCTGGTCTACTGTAGTTCCTGTTGTTCATAAGTGTGCCCACATTCCATGTACTGAGTGGAATCATCTTTGTAAAAGTTTTTGCTATTTTTTTGTGTTTTAACTGCAGGGTGTGATCTCCTCCTGCTGCAGTAAACAGGCTAGGGTTGGATGAAGCAGAAAATTTTTAGTGTACCTTTACTAGCCCCTTCCTCACACCAGAAGGTGAGCAGTGCAGTCCTTCGAAAAGGCTGCTCAGATACCCCGAGAGCTATTGAATCCCACTGCTGCTTTAGTTCAGTAAGAAGACAACCCTATGGTCCGGGCCACCTGCATGCAGGGTCGTGACTACAGCTCCCATTGTATCTGCACCTTCACTTGCTTGTTACCACAGGACTGTGAGGTAGGTAAAAATGGTAAAATGGTATGGGTGATGTCTTTTGATTTGCACATAAATTGGATTTAACCCAGAGTTGTGTGAAGTCATCTGCCTTACTGTCTTTTCTAGAGTCATCTGAGGACAGTGGTAAGACAACAGTCAAGACAATTGGTGATAGCTCAGAATACAGTGGATGACCCTGGCATCTACTGTGTCTGACCAAGTTCTAAGTGCTCCACAGCACCTTTATCAGTCACCTTTATGACCACTGGGACAAATTATTCTCATCCACCCATTCTGCTGGGGGAAGTCTTCACATGCTTGGAGTAGGCATTCCCCTAACTCACCAAAGGGTCTGAGACCCCTTAGTTACCCTCAACCTGGTTTAGCTCATCTGCTGAAACTGTTTCCTGGGGTGTGGCCACTGGGCATGCTGTCGCATGTAGCTTCTTGGAGCTACAGCTGAGAGTTGGGTGAATCAGGTGGACAGTGAACATGGAAAATGACCTGAAAAGGGCTTGGCAGACCAGTACCTCATACCGGAGGTACTGGTCTTCCATGAACACACCTTGCAAACTCATGAATAATAACAATAATAAT
>CM053591.1:24226133-24243610 GCA_028646515.1 Pseudochirops corinnae | reverse complement strand
GTATATGTATTATATAGTATGAATGTATGTAAAATTTGGGATAGAGAGACCATAGTTCAAAGTGCAGGCTGTCAGACTTTACAGCATTTGCATTTGAGTTTAGCATCAAAAGCACATTCTTTAAATAACAGCCATATAGTTATGGTCATAGATAATCCTGAAATAACATGCAGCTACTCTTAAAAGAGTTGGCATGTAGCTGCCCTCTGGGAGACTAAACATATACTAAGACATAAGAGGTTTGGTGGAAATGAGCAAAACACGCAGCCATTTCTTGTTATTTTACCTGACTGATCAAACATGATGATTAGAAATTGTTTGGTGCTTTAAGGGTTGCAAAGCATTCTACAGGCATTATTTTCTTATGCTTTCCTGAAAATTGGGAGGTTGGTGCTAATATTAATTCCATTTTACAGATGAGGAAACTGAGGTAGTTCAGTGACTTGCCCAGGTTCATACAGCTATTACGTGTGTGAGGGAGGATATGAACTCAGATCTTTCTGACTCCAGGTCACTGTACTACCTCGGGAGATCTTATAATGAAAATCATACATACCCCAACCCACAATGCAGAACTTGAGGATATACTTCCGGATATAGGTATTAAACACTTTGACAAGAGCCAGGTACATATGGAAAGCTTCTAGGCCCATCCAAGTGAATGAAACCAACAGAAAATAGTGAAGAAATACTGCCACAGAGATACAGAGGCCTCGAATGTTATACAGTGCGATCCATGAGTCTAGAAGAAACACTAAATTCAGGAGGAGTAAGGCAGCACACAGCTGGATGAGGATTTTGGAAGGGTAGTCCCTCCGGATTTTCCTGCAAAAGAAATAAGAGAAAAATGGCATGATATCTGCCTGCAAACCCTGGTGTGGACACTCAAGTCCTGTGTCAGGGTCTCTTGGAAAGCTCAGTATTGTTCTGTTCATGTAGAGGGAAGGAGACCTCTCTATGGTTAAGCTTCTTAGGGACGCAGGAATTCAGTCTTTGGCTCAAGTTATATCAGTTAAATTAGGTCAGTCTGAGGCTTATTAATCTACAGACACCAGGCTTAGAGCCACATGGGGCCTTAGAGATAAGGTAATGGGGGGGAAGTTGGTCTTTTTTTGTGTGTCAAGGATCCCTTGGCATAATGTTTGTAAAAGTATAAAGTAAGAGACGTAGGGATCCCAAGGAAACCAATGATAATAAAGGACAGCTATCAAAATATTTAAAAAAAAAATTCATTAACTCAGGTTAAGAACTCAGGTCTAGACTAATCCCCTCATTTTATGGAGAAGAAAACAACCCCAGATTGTGGAAGCATCTTGCTCAGTCACCCCCCAGCAAAGTAAGTAGGCCAGGATTCAAACTCAGATCTTCTGACTCCTAAAGCTAACGTTTTCCCTACTACATTAGGTCTAAGTAATTATAACAATATATGTAGTTATATCTGTAAACTATGTATGTAATACAGTAGTTTTCAACCTTCCTAATGCCGCGACTCTTTAATACTCGCATGTGGGCATATCTGCATGTGGGTGGCCCCGACTGGAGATGGATAGAGGAGCCATGTCTCGGATCCTAAGACCATTGGAAATATGTGTTTTCCAATGGTCTTAGGCATTCGACCCCCAAAGGGGTTGCGACCCACAGGTTAAGAACCGCTGATGTAATATCTATTATATAAAACCTGTCAGACAATATGATATATGTATAATATATAATTTTATATACATATATAATAATATTTGTAACACATAATACAAATAATTAGACTTTACAGAGACTGCCTTTTCTTTATGATATGGGTTTGTGTGTGTGTGTGTGAGTGTGTGTGTGTATAATATCTATTTCCCATGTCTCATCCAATAGACTTGTCACCATAGAATCATAGGATTTAGAGCTGTAAGACTACTTAGAAATGTTCTAGTCTAACTCTATCATATAACTCCTGATTTTACAGATGATGAAACTGAGGCCCAGAGAAAGCTTGTGACTTGTCCAAAGTCATATATGTGCCTGATGTCAGAGCAGACATCTGAACGTGAGTTCTGATTAGAAATCCAGTGCTCTCCCCACTTTGCTATGACACTTGCTAAAGGTCTTTAGAATTATATAATAGTCACTTGACAATTCAAATTATCTCAAAGCGGGATGGGTTACCTCACAAAATGATGGGTTACCCCAAACTGGAGTGTGGATGACCATTTGTCAGAAGGATTGTTCAGGAGATTTTGCTGGTCAAGAGTGGTTGGATTAGATAGTTTTTGAACTTCCTCCCTGGTCTGAGATTCTGCTATATCATGTTGTTGTTTAATATAAATATATAAAAAAGTAACTTTAGTATATAACTAAATAAAAAATTAAAAAAGAACATAACTAAAGGTGACAGGTATGGTAAAACCATTTCCTTTAAGTCAACAATACAACCTAATTTGTTACATAAAAAATTTTGTGCTTGAAATAGTAGCTCTGATTAAATCATTCCAGGTAATGAATAGCTTATTGGCAAATTAATCTGAGAATTTTTCCAAGGATCCACTGGCAGGTCTACATTCCCATTCTGATGTCCAGATTTTCCAATCTAAGAGTAGAAATGGAAATTAGTTTTTATTAATTTCTTAGTAAGTATCCAAAATCCAAATACTAGGATTCATATTTAATTAATATTACAACTAGAGGAACTTTGGCATGGTGGCTAGAGAACTGGCCTTAAATCCAGGAAGACCTAGGTCAAAGTCCTGCCCCTGATACACAATGACTATTTGACTGAGGGCTTAACCTCTCAGCATTCTGGACAATCCTTTAAGCCTAAGTAGCTGAGAAGATGACAATCTGCACTAGTAGAGAGTTTCCCAAATTACCTATATGAATGAAATCAGAGGTTCAGATGCTATTTCTAATATTCCAGCACTGCCTACTTTGCTCTTCTTAAATAGAACTCTAAGCAGGGAGGCATCTGTAAAGTTCTCTAAGTAGAATTATGAATAAGATAATGATGGCAAAGAGCAGGTAGGTATTGCAGCAGACAAATTGCCTGCTCTGAAATCAGGAAGACATCCTCCTCAGTTCAAATCTGGTCTCAGAAGCTTACTAGCTGTGTGACCTTGGGCAAGTCATTTAACAAACACTGTTTGCCTCAGTTTCCTTATCTGTAAAATGAGCTGCAGAATGGAATAGTAAACCACTCCAGTATCTTTGCCAAGAAAACTCCAATTAGGGTCACAAAAAGTTGGACATGACTGAAAAGCAACTTAAGATGGCCAAAAGAAAGCAATGCAAAGTTGCTTTTTTTTTTTTTGCTAAAAATATACCAAAGATACTACCTATTTTACTAAATTTGCTTTTCCTGCTGTCCTGACATACTAAACTCTTTCTTCCCTATTATTCAGTCAGTTCCCAAAACCCTGTATCTATTTCAAGAAACTTTCAGCCATCTAGAAAAAATGGCAATGTATATAGCTCCTGCCATATAATTTTCCAGATACTTCACACAACCTTCCACTAAATCTACTTAATATTTTGCATCAAAGAAGCTTAGAGTTGAAAGAGACATCAAAGATCCCTATGACTTTACCCTATTAAACATTTTTCCGCCAAATGAATGCAAGCAAAATGTTATAAGTTCTCTAGAGCTTTTCCAATCTAAAAATTCTTAGATCCACCAACTCATCCTTGTATGGCATGCTTTAAAGTCCCTTCATCCTCCTGGTAAACAACTCTTAGATAACGTTCCAGATTTTCAATGTCTTTACTAAAATTCAGCAGCTAGTGCACTCTGGATATAGTCTGACAAAGACAGAATGTGTTGGGACTATCAGCTCCCTATTCTGAAGGTGATATTAATATATTATTAACAGTTATTTATAATTATATTATTACTATATTATAAGATATTAACACAATGATACATTATCAATATAATTAACATGTCATATTAATATATGATATATTATTAATATTTTATAAGATATTGATATAACCTAACATTTGTATTCACTGTTTTGCTCCTAGTTGCCATGTCCAACTCTTAGCTTATGTGGAGGATGAGATTCATTAAAGTCTTCAAGTCTTTTTCCTTTATTCATTAATTTTACTGATTAAGCTATTTACAAAAACTGATATCTAGGTATATTCCCCCTATTACTTACTTTTGCAATGATGATTTTAATCTAAGTGCAGAAATTTACTCATATCCCTAATGAATTTCATCTGAATCTTCCTTCCTTGTTATCCTATCAAGATAATTTTGCATCCTGATTCTGTTATCCAGTATAAGACATCCCTTTTAGCTTTGCATCATCTACAAATTGGTTAAGAAAGCCATCTTTCTATGCCTTTATCTAGAGTACTCTTATGAGAGCTCTCCATCTAGGTTGACATTATTTCATCAGTGAACATTCTCTTGAATGGATCATTCAACCACTTCTGAATAATTCATTTATATGTACTATGGCAAAACTCACAGTTTTTCATTTTTTTCCCACTTAACACAAATTCTTAATTTAATTCAATATGTATTTTAATAACTCTGCACATTATTATGATTCCTCTTAGATTTTAAGTCTGCAGGAGGAGAAAAGGAAGAAGACCTTCAGTTCATTGGGTGAATCCCCTGTGGCAAACTCATATGAATACATAGACAATGGTCCATGTGTATGGATAGGCAAGGGGGTGGGGTGGGGTGGGGTGGGTAGGGGAACTGAAATGTGCATCAATGGAAGAAATATTCAAATTGATGAGCTCACAGATTCAGTGAAGCATTTAAGTATTCACTGAATTGTCTTTACATGATACCTAGCACGACATCATAACAGAGAGGTAATTAATGCATTTAAGGAACGGTCAAATAGTGATGGCCATGATTCCAGTTTAACAGAGAAAATACTCACTCAAAGGCTATGTAGGTCACCAGGGTAACTGAAAGAAAAATTGCAGACAAGCCACAGCCAATATAGGTGATGAATGTAAGAATCAGCATCTGGACAGGGGGTAGGGGTGTTCTGGACAAGTCCTAAAAAGTAGAAATTATCTTTACTACATATTCTCTTTTAAATAACATTTATATAGTGCTTTTAAGTTTAGAAAGTGCTGTAGATGTCATATAATTTTGATCCTCAGAATAACTCTGTGAGATAGGTGCTATTATTATTTCCATTTTACAGATTATGAAACTAAGGCTGAGCAAAGTTACGTGATTTGCCCGAAATCCCATAGCTATTAAGTGCCTTTGGTGGAATTTGAACTTAGATCTTCTTGATTCTAAGTCCAGCACTTTATTCATTATACACTTAGTTGCCTCTACCAAATATTCATAATGAAATGACATATGGTTCTATATTTCCTAATGATTATTATGTCTAAACTTAGCATTTATATGGTGTTCTTAGATATTTTTCAGAAACTTACTTGTGAGTACAGTGGAAAGAAATAGATTCAAGAAGATACGAGTTCAAATTGAACCTTAAACAATTACTAGATGTGTGACCCTGAGAAAGTCACTCAACTTCTGTCTACTTCAGTTTCCTCATCTGTAGAATGAGGAAGATAGCAGCACATACTTCACAAAGTCATTGTGAGGATCAAATGAGATAATATTAGCAAAAGTTCTTCATAAACTTAAAGCACAATGTAAATACTAGCCATGATATATGTATACATAACCTACACAGACCTATGCTTATGTAGGTAAAAACTTATAATCATAAAAACAGATTGGTATTCCATGCTCCTGTATTTTCATTAGCTCAAAAAAACCCCCTTACCCATTCTAACACATTCAGCTATGTTCATGAAGACAATTTATTTGATAGATATCAAAAGATATTGTCAATACATTTAATAGCAGCCTTTAAATCTGAGGTCCCTTTAAATTGTTACATTACCAGCAGAACTCCAAAACTTGTAAGGTGGTTGCAAGAGCAAACGGTTTCATTTATTCTCTTGTCTTTCACTGTGCACCCCTCAGATGACCAACCTCCTCTGCCACCTGTTAGCATTGGAAGGAATACATATCCCATCAATGAGACCAATGGATATGTGTGAGCTAAGGCAGGGGAAAGGGTAACAGCAAAACCTACCATTTTTGCTCAGGTCCCAAAATGCACATTTTACAGTTAAGTTATCCTAAAAGGGAGATACAAGACACTGTTTTCAAACATTACATAAAAAAAAAGTTGGGAAGCAAATAATTTATGGAAAAGGAATATGAGTTTTACACTTTCAATTCTTTTTATGCCTGACCTTTAGAGGAAGAGTTATCATCTAAGGTGGTGTCTAGAAGCAAATGGACCTTAGAACTGTTAAACTCCCTTGTTCTCTTATTCCTCCAAGTTAGAACTGATTTCACCTTCACCTGATCTCCCAGTGCTTTGTACAGTATTGCTCTTAGGCACTTATCGTATATATGTACGTTGTATATAACCTCCACTAGACAGGATCATATCCTTTTTTTTCTCCAAATTTTGAGCATAATGGAGAGAGAGACAGAGAGAGAGAGACAGAGAGTGCCACAGAGAGAGAGAGAGAGAGAGGAGAAAAAAGAAGGGAGAATGGGAGGACAAGGCAGGGGAGGGAAAGGGATGAAAGGAGGGGAGAAAAAAGGGAAAGGGAGAAGAAGAGAGGGGAAGAGAGAGAGGATACATCAAACATTATTTAATCACTTATTATGGACATATTTAAATAGGGGAGAAGACAACACATAACAAGCATAATGGCTAACAGATGGGATTATAAGCATCACTTTGGAAATGGTGTTATGAAGTTATGAGAAGGCCTGATTTCAGGAAAGATAAGGCAAAATCTCACCTCCTATCACAGCCTATAGTGGTTCAGGGGATAGAGTTCAGACACTTGATAAATGGTTTTTGAATGAATTAATGAATGAAAAAATGATGGTGGAAAGGAAATACTTCACACACTGTTCTGACTAGCACCCTGGATGAATTCAAGTTTTGTCTCTCTTTGGTAGAGCCATGATGCCTTCCTAGGTTAAGTGCACTAAGAAGAATGGTCATCATAAAAAAATGGTAAGGAATGGCTTACCTGGTTAGGACTTGTATTCTGTAGCATGACAGTCACATTTGCTGTCAAGTCCCTGATTGTCAGATTGCTGACGCTTGAAGATATAACATAGCTTATCAGAGAGATATTTTCCAGTGAGGGATCCTAAAATACCATAAAGTGATCATGGAGAAAAATTATTAGGTTTACAGAATATTAGAGCTTCAAGAGTCCTTAGATATCATTGGGCCACCTATGGCAGCAACACTCCAGAGTGACTGAACCAAATTAAAATGTTATTGGGAAATATTTAAGAAAAGAAATAAAAATACAATAGAACACAGATAATGTGATTTTCTAAGTCAATAAGTGGCATGCGGGGATCTTTATGTAGGATTTAGGGGACCCTGTTTCTATCTGAGTTTGACAACATGGGCTAGTCCAGTTCCCTCACTTTTTAGGGGAAGAAACCAAGAACCCAAGACAAGGGACTTACTCAAAGTCATAATATTATTAGTAGAGTTGTAACCAAATCCCAGATTTTCTGATTTACGTTTGGAGCTCCTTTCATCATCTCCTCATATTAGAAACTATATTAATCTCAAAAAAAAGTTTCACTTACTGAGAAGCTTTAAAAGGAAATCAGTTGAGAAATGAACACAAACTATATCCATAGTATCTTTTTTAATGAAGTCATTTTATTCACAGGGAGTATAGGGATAGCTTAAGCAGAAGAAGGGAAACAGAAGAAACTTCTTTTAGCAGAAAAAACGAGAAACAAAGAAACATCTTACCTGAAATAATGTAGGTGTCTCAAAAAAGTTGAACTGGATTCGGGATGCTGTCTCTGTCTCTTCAGCTGATAAACTGTCCAACAACAGAGTGGGAAGGGTAATGCTACCAATGCTATTTTCAGGAGCTTGAGTGTCCAAAGTGACCTGAAAATCAATCCAGAGACGTATGATGGATTTCTGGACATAATGTAAGAAGGCTGAAGGTCTGAATTAGGTGACCTGGGAGCAGAATTCAGTAACAAATTTAAAAGAACGAGCTGAAAACATTTGATTAGACAATGGGTCTGAAGTTAAAAGTTATCATTTGGTATCATTGAGGTAGTTTGCCTTCAGTTTAATAAATTACTGTCAGGATCCAAGACCACCCTTCTCTTTTTCACTATTGGGAGACACCCTCTTTTCCAGAGCTAAGACTCAGCAAGCAAGCTGTGCCTTGAGCTTGGCATACCAACAATTCTTTGCACTCACCCTCTGGATGAACACTACTGCAACTAAATCACAGAAGGGACAGTCCCTGAGCTCAGGCAAGCACCAACAGCTCCAGACATGAAGCCCTGCTGTGAATGGACTTTTTGTCACTAGATAACCTTGCCTCACTGTTGCTGTTGTGCCTTGCCACTGTTGCTACGCTACACTGTTTGATTCTTTAGCTAGCCAGAAATATATAAATCAAGGTTTAGCCTCACTGTCTCATCTCCTACTAGAGGAGGTCTTGATACATGTGTAATTTCTTGACCCCCAATGGAATAAAGAAAGCTTTTTGCTTTTAACCTGTATGAGCTCCTTGGTATTTTTGGAGCTATTGGTGGTTGCAAAACTTCTGTGACTCTGGTCATTTGGTACCAGAGTTGACACTACCTTAAGAACTGATAAAGAATGCAGTAGATTTTTACTAGTGCTTGGCTACTCTTAGGAAAAATTTACCTTTCCAGTTTTCGAGAGTGGCCATTTTCTAGCCCAATTGAAAAGTAGTGCATGGTGCAGTAGAAAGAGTACAATCTTTGGAATGGGGTAACCTCAATTTAAATTATCTTCTGGTACTTGTTGTGGGATAGTATGGTGCATTAGAAAGAGTTATTTTTGGAATCAGAGACCCTCATTTCAAATCCTGACTCTCACTTATTACCCTACTCTCAAGAAGTTTACATTCTAAAGGGAGAAAAAATGTATTTTAATAGCAATATAAAAGATACAGAAGAGATATGAGCCTTAGGGGGAGGATGGGAAGGTCTCCTACAGAAGGAAGCAATCGAGTTGAATCTTGACAAAAGCTAGGGAGTCTAAGAATTGAAGATGAGGAGGGGGAATATTCCAAGAATGCAGGAAAACAAGTTAAAAGGTGCAGAGAAGGGAAATGTAACATTGAGATGAGGTACAGCAATTAGAGGCCAATCTGACTGGAACACAGAGTATATGGAGGGCAAGAAAAGTGTTAAGAAGACTGGAAAAATAGATCAGGTCATAGATATTTATCTATTTTTTTTGCTTTTTTTTTTTGGAGGGGCAGGGCAGGGCAATTGGGATTAAGTGACTTGTCCAAGGTCACATGGCTAGTAAGTGTTAAGTGTCTGAGGCTGGATTTGAACTCAGGTCCTCCTGACTCCAAGCCAGTGCTCTATTCCCTGTGCCACCTAGCCGCCCCAAGTTATAGATAGATATTTAGATGCCAAGTAGAGGAGTTAGTATTTAATCCTAGAGGTTATGAGGAGCCACTGGAATTTATTGGGTAAGATCCAAGCTTTGGGAAAATAACCTTAGCTGTTGTATAATGGATGGATTGGGATGTACAGACACTTGAGGCAGGGAGACCAGTTAGAGGATATTGCAATAGTACAGGCAAGAGGGTATGAAATAGTGACTATGTGAGTAATGAAATGGGGGGAGGTTACAAGAGATATTGTGGAGATAGAAATTACACAATTTGGCAGGTGACTGGATATGGGGGTGAGTACTCAAGGAGGACACTAGTACTCAAGAAGGACCCTTCAGTAGCCAGAAGAATGGTGGTGTCTTTTATTGTAATGGGAAAATTAGGAAGAGTTTGAAGATGAGACACACAGAGAGAGACAGAGACAGAGAAGATGATCATGGGGACACATTTTTGTTGATAGATAATCTTTCAGCTCCTGTGTGCTCCCCTCCCTGACTCTGACAACTGCTATCAATGACATGTCAGATGCCAGAAATGATGCAACACTGTCTTTCCCAGAATTCACCAGTTTGGTGAATTTACAAAACCTATCATTGAGACTTTTGGAAGGAGGAAGCCAGGGACAATCTGTCTTGTATACCATGAGGAGGAAAGTCAGTAGGCAAAGTAGAGTGTGCTCATCTGGTCTATTCATGCTTGCCTTACTCTGATGGGCTGTTATCATAGCATGGTGGCACTTTGAACTGATAGGAAGGACAAAGACTATCAAAAATTGACTGGTGTGTGGGAGATCTCAACTGCCTCAGTGAATACTTTTTCAAAAAAGTGTTCTCATTCTGCTATGATCTTGTCTTTTGCCTCCTCTGGAGCAGTTCCCATTTCAGTCACTCCAATGCCTTTATAGTCTCTTCCCATATCACAACCTGTTCTAATGAAAGAGTCTCTGCCTTCTAGCTTCCTTTGGCTTCCTTCAAGTCTCTGCATAGATTCCACCTTTTGTAAGAAGCCTTTCCCAGTCCTCCTTAATCATCATGCCTTACCTCTGACATTATCCCAAATTTAGTGTATGTCTGTGTGTGTGTATATATACATAGATAAAATTATGTGTATAAAATTATATAAATAAATTGTGTATATAAAATTTTCTATATCTACATGTGTATATATATATATATATTTATACATCTATCTATCTATCTATCTATCTATCTATCTATCTATCTATCCATCCATAAAAGTGAGGATTACTTTTCCCAAGGTGTATTTGCAGTTTAGAGACATGACACAGTCTTCTCTCCAGTCCTTTGCCCCTTTATCCTACAGGAGATTTTGCCCTGACCTAACCTTTGATTACTCTCATTATTTATTGCCTTTGCTCCTACTCACATGTTGCTGAGGCTGAAGAAAACCATGAAACTGTGTCAAATTGTCCACTATAAGTTTATGATACATAATCTCAATGGGACATTCATTTCATGACCCTCATTGATTCATTATCTTATTCAGCATAGTAGCTCTTCCAAACCTTTTCATCCATCCTCAAATATCTCACAGATCCTTCTTTATTCCCACTCTCTCAGCTGAAATTCTTTACTCATATTTTACTAGAAGAAATTGAAGCCATTTGTAGGGAATCTTCTTTTCCTCTCTTCCCCATCTCCCCAAACTCAGCTGCCTTCTGCCACAATTTCCTCCTTCACTCCCATTTCACTTGAAGAGGTGATCCTTCTCATTGTCAAGGCAAACCTCTGCATGTGCACAAGTGACCTCTTTCCATTTCATCTTTTCAAGCAGAATTACCCCTTATATCATCACTTTTTTATTTAAAATTTTTTTATTTTAATTTATTTATTTACTTTTAGTTTACAACATTTAGTTCCACAATTCCTTGAGTTCCAAATTTTCTTCCCCTCCCTCTTTTCCCTTCTCCCCCACCATGGCAGCATGCAATCAAATATAGGTTCTACAAATACCTTCACATTAAACATTAGTCAAGTTATAAAGAAAAGTTATAACCAATGGAGTGAAACAATGAGAAAAAAGGGACAAAACAAAACAAAATGTGAGAGACAGAGACAGAGACAGAGAGAGACAGAGACAGAGAGAGAGACAGAGAGAGAGAGAGAGACAGAGAGACAGAGAGACAGAGACAGAGACAGAGAGAGACAGAGAGAGAGCGCAAGTAGTTTGCTTCAATCTGCATTCAGATTCTGTAGTTCTTTCTCTGGGTGTGGATATCCCTTTCCATCATGAGTCTTTTGGAGTTGTCTTATAACCTTGAATTACTGAGAGGAGCCCAGTCTATCAAAATTAGTTGTCACAGATATGATGTATCACCCTCTCTTTTATCTTCAGTAGCTCTCTGTCTACTGGTTATTTCTTTACTGCCTACAAACATCCTATGACTCACCCATCCTCAAATAAACCCTCACTTGATCTAATTATTGTCCTATCCCCCTCTTCCATTTTGTCACTAAACATTTTGGGAAGGCTGTCTACATAGGTGCCCCTACTTCCCTTCCTCACTCTCTTTGCAATCTGTATCTGATTTCATTATTCGACTGAAATTATTCTCTCCAATGATATTAATGATTTCTTAATTGCCAAATCTAATGACCATTTCTCATTTCTCATTCTTCTTGTCCTCTTTGTAGCCTTTGATACTGTCAATCACCCTCTTCTCCTTGATACTCTTCTCTCTAGTATTTTTTGTGACACTGTTCTTTCCTGGTTCTCTGACTCTATCTCTTTTGCTGGATCTTTATCTAGTTCCTGACCACTGATGGAGGTGGCAGAGGGCCAGAGGGAAGATCTCCTAAACTTCTATCCTAGATTCTCTTTTCCTTCTAAACAATTTCACTTGGTAATCTCATCATCTCTATGCAGATGATTTTCAGATCTATTGGTCCAGCCCTAACCTCTCTCATGAGCTCTGGTCTCCAATCTCTAACTGCCTATTAGACATTTTGAATTGAATATCCCATAGGTATCTTAAACTGAACATGTCCATGTTAAGTCCAACTCATTATCTTTTCCCCCAAACTATCCTCTTATTCTAACTCCCTATTACTATCAAGGGTACCTTCCCAGTTACTCAGGTGTGCAACCCAGGTAGCATCCTCAACTTCTCACTTTTTCTTACCCTCCATATCCAATCAGTGGTCAAGTCCTATTATTTCTACCTTTGTAAGATCTCTCAAATATTCCTCTTTTTCTCCCATAACACTGTAACCACTCTGGGGCAGACCCTCATTACCTCATTCTTAAGACAATTGCAAAAACCTCTTTATGGGTCTTTCTGCCACAAGTCTCTGCACTCCATTTCATTCTTCACTTAATTGCCAAAGTGATCTTCCTAAAGCACAGGTGTGATCATGTCACACTCCCCTCTTCCTCCATGTCCAATAAACTTCATTATTTTCCCATTACCTCCAGGATCAAATATAAAGTCCTCTGCTTGTCACTGAAAGCCCTTCATAATCTACCCCACTCCCCAACCTTCTAGTTTTCTTACAGTTTACCTCCCCACCCCAATACTGTGTGATCCAGTGATGATAGTCTCCTTGCTGTTCCTTGTGTAAAAAAAAAAAGTGAAAGCATTGTCACTGGTTGTCCTCCATACCTGGAACTCTCTTCTCATCTCTGCCTTCTACCTTCCTTGGCTTCCTTCAAGTCTCTGCTTAGATTCCACCTTCTCTAAGAAGACTTTCTCAGTCCTCCTTAATCATAAGGCTTTCACTCTGACATCATCCCACATTTTGTGTGTGTGTGTGTGTGTGTGTGTATGTGTGTGTGTGTAATGGTAATAGGAATTTGAAGATCTTTCCTGCTCCTTAATAAGCCAAAGTTGAACTTGAGGACCTTTCCTGATTTGAAAATATACTCTGCCCCCTAATAGGCTACATATGCTCACATGGAGCCTATGGTGGGAGGCTTGTTTTTCAGGAAGGCACAACTTTGCTTACTTTGTAGTCAAGTGGGTCATGAGGGTTGTGATGTTCTCTGATACCGGAGAAGGCTATATACCTCTGAGGCGAGGTTTTACTTTGGGGCTCACTTTGGGAAGAGTTGTGTGATTTGGCCAGATGAGACTCTGGGCAGCCATTGAGCCCCCTGGCTTTGAAAACCCAGATGTTGGGGCTTCTCTTTCTGGTGACTAGCTAGAAACGTATGTGATGGTCAGACAGCTAGAAGCTCTGTCTTCTGAATTGCATTATTTTCTCTGTATTTTTGTCTGCTTGTAACTTCTGCTTGTTAACTTGTGTTTGTATTCTCTGAAGTTCAGGGTGCTGACTTTCTCCCCTGAACTAGGTAAATGATTTATGTTTGTTTGATTAAAGTGAGACTGTTAACCCTTTTTGAGTTGCTTTCCTTTAGAAAAGCAGATCAAAGAACTTGTGCTAGCAGCCACCCTGGGTATGCTAGGGTGCTTGTTGCTACAGTGTGCGTGTGTGTATGTGTACATAATTTTGTGCATAATTGCTTGCATGCTGTCTTCCCCACTAGATTGTGAATTCCTTGAGAGCAGGGATTGTGTTTTGCCTTTCTCTGTATCCCCAGAGCTTAGAAAAATCCCTAGTATACAGTAGTTGTTTAATAAATGCTAGTTGACTTGATTTACATGGTGAACTGGCCTTGGAACCAAGGAAATTCGGGTTCAAGCCCTGCTTCTGATACATATTGGCTGTGTGTTCACAGGTAATTTTCTTAGTCTTTCAGTGCTCTAGGCACCTCTCTAAAACTTTAAGTTCCAAAGATGCTGCTGCATTTTCACTGGTAGAGAGAGATGCCTCATTGGGGCATCCTTTGTACCAACGAAATCACAGATCCAGTCTCTAAACTTATTCTATTTGCAGTTTAAACTTTATCTTCGATTACAGAAGAAAAAAAACAAATTTGCCTTTTGTTAAAAAGGGATTTGTTGCAGGAATTTCATGCCTGGGGAATAAGAGGGAAGCTATTTTGAATGACTGGAGTGGTCTTCTTGACTCAGAAAATTACAATGTATAAGTAGCCACTTATTTATAATATTTACTTTTCAACTCAACAAGCATTTATTGGATGTCTGCTCTGTACTAAGGGGCACCACTAAGGTGGTATAGTAGATAGAGCTCTGGGCCTGAAGTCAGGAAGATTCCTCTTCCTGAGTTCAAATCTGGCCTCAGATACTTACTAGCTGTGTGATGCTGGGCAAGTCACTTAGCCCTGTTTGCCTCAGTTTACTTGTCTTTAAAATGAGCCAGAGAAGAAAATGACAAACTACTCCAGTAATTTTGCCAAGAAAACCTCAAATAGGGTCACAAAGAGTTGGACATGACTGAAAAGCAACTGAATGAACTATGTACTAGTCATTGGGGATGCAAAGATAAAAAAAAAGAAAGAAACATTCTCTGGCCTCAAGGAAGCCACATTCTACTGCTTTGGATACTCAGTGAAGTATCATAAAGAAGATGTAACATAGGGAGAATAAAACAGTAGATACTGTGTTAGGTTTTATAGGAAGTTTTGAGTTCAAATACAATCTCTAAGTCTCCTATCTATGTGACCTTGGGCAAGTCACTGAATGAATGAATGAATCAATGAATGGAAAAAAATTAATTAAGCTATTTGCTATTCATTGGGCTAAGTGCTGGGGATACAAACACACAAACACACACACACACACACACACACACACATACACATTTGAAGTCTTTGCCCTCAAGAAGTACGGGTGTTTTGTTTTGTTTTGGAAAAGTGAAAAGCAAGGGGTGGGGGTCACCAAGCAGTTAATAAGATAGACTGGTTAGATGGCGGGATAAGATATGAAGTTGAAGGATTGCTCTGTTATCTAGGGCCAGCCAGTAGATATCCTTGGCTAAGTAGCTTAGTTGTCATGTGTTCCAGAAGCAATTAATGAGATTGGTCCCTAAAGCTCCAGAGATAAGTAGATTCACTTTACCAGAGACTTCAATAAGCCTAAGTTAATACCAAGGATTTCTCAACTAAGACAGGTTGGTTGTGATCTGTATTGCTAGGTGGAGTTCCCCGGCTAGAAGTTCCGTACAGTCACAAAATCACAGACTTTTCAATTATTTGCATATAGAAGCTGAAACAAAACAACCACAAAAAGAAAAGAACGAAGGAATATTTTAACATTGACCAGGAACACAGGATAGTTGTAGGAAGCTGGTAAATGGTAACTGTGGACAAATCATTGTGGACAGCAATGGGGTGGCAGTGACTTTCTCTCTCTCACTCTTTCTCTCCTTCTTTTCTTCCTCCCTCCCTTCTTCCTTTCTTCCTTCCTTCCCTCCCTCCCTCCTTCTTTAGCAACAGTTTCAAATGGTGATGAATCTAAGAGGTGAAATGTCTAGTAACAGTTTCTGCAAATAAGGTCCGTGAAGGCAATGAATAAACCACATGTGCCCTACATGGGAATGACTGTCGCTTCACTCCCTAACCTTAATGTGTCCCCTCCCCACGTACTGTAATACAAGAAGCATTGTTGTCAAATATTAAGTGTAACAAAATAGCTCAAATTATATTGAAATAAAAATTGTACTGAAATAAAATAAGATAACCTAAAATATTTCTACATTAAGTACAAATCCAGGTGGTATTTACCTGAAGATGTGAAGGATCCTGGGCAGCGAAAGTGGTTTTGGTGAAGGTGCTGGCATTGGCTTTGACCACAGCCAGAGCCAAAGAAGGTGAGGTAAAACTGATGGTCTTGTTTGAAAAATTCAATTTCAAGCCAATATCATCCACTATTTTTAACAACCTATCACAGAAGAGAAAACAGTTCAAAATCTAAATCCTCCTTGTTTCTAATTGATCCTTAATTTGAGCAAAATTCACTTTCCCAGTTAAGAGTGTTTCAAAACTGGAAGAGACCTCAAAGGTCACCCAGACCAGTCCTTAGCTAAGGGCATGAATTACCTCTAACAACAAACTACTAGCTTGTAGTCATATGTCCTATACCAAGTCAAGTCTTAACTCTGTTATCTGTGTGCTTGGGAAAGTTCCTTAATCTCTCTGGACTTTAGTTTCTTCATCTATAAAACCAAGAGTTTGGACTAAATAGCTTATGGAATCTCTTCCAGCTTTAATTCTTTGATCATACGATCTTTCACCTGAAGACTCTTCAAATATTTGAAGACATTGATCATGTTTCCTTCCCACCCTACAACACCCCAACACAAACATATGTGAACACCAAATCTTTTCCTGTCAGAGTTAATATGGAGAAAAGTTAGAACCACAATCATTTCACAATATCTTGATAGACTAATGGTGTAGAAATTCCTTGACCACCTGGCAGTCTCATAGAGGAAAGGAAGGGGGAATAAAATTAAACAAGCTATGGAAAGAGGATAGTTTTATCCACTGTTGTAGCCATAATTTCTTGTCTTTGGATAAGAGACACACACTTTCAGTCTTGTCTAAATGGTTACCTCAACCCTTCGGTTTTGTTCCAAAGAATTTCTTTCACAATTGTAATTTGGGTAACCTCCCCTTGTCTCCTACACTTGAACAAGACATTTGTCCTCATTCCAATAACAAACCCTCTCAGCTGCATGGCAAATATGCCATAAAAGTCCTGCATTTCTCCTTTGGATGATTCCTCCTTTTTCTACCCTTCCTCCTATGAAAAGTTTTCCTTATCTATCCTAAGTTGTCACAGAATGCTGCTGATTGGCTACGTACTTAAGAAGACCTAAAAAATTTAAAAAAATCAAACAGGTATCCTAAGAAGTTGAAGCTTCTCTCAGCCTTCTTCCTTAGCATGCTAATACATTTCTCTGCTTTCAGTTTCACCTCATGTCTCTTCCTCAAAGTCACTGACCCCTCATTGATGGTTACGTCTTTCCCAAGAGCTCTAAGGCCTCTGGATTGAGAAAATTCTTTGACATTAAACAACTGTAATGCCATGCACCAGCAGATTCCCAAAGGAATGCTACTGTGAACAGCTTTTAGAGTTCAGACTACAAAATATAGTGAACACTCTGTTTATTCCATTACAAATCAAGACAAACATTCAAAACATTATAATATTCACA
>CM053591.1:24214384-24224384 GCA_028646515.1 Pseudochirops corinnae | reverse complement strand
TCTTTAATTTGAACTGAATTTTTGTTGTTTTCTGCACCACCTCATGGTCTGGAACATCAATACAGTGCCTGGAACATAGTAGGAACATAATAAATGATTACTGACTGATTGGCTGACATCCTGCTTTCTTCTTGTCATCGTTGGGTTGTTTTAGTTGTGACCAACTCTTTGTGACCCCATTTGTGGTTTTCTTGGTAAAACATAGGAGTGGTTTGCCATTTCCTTCTCCAGCTCATTTTACAGATGAGGAATGGAGGCAAATGGGGTTAAATGACTTGCCCAGGGTCACATAGCTAGTAAGTGCCTGAGGCCAGATTTGAACTCAGGAAGATGAGTTTTTCTGACTCCAGGCCTGGAACTCTATCCATTGTGCCACCTAGCTGCACTGATTTTCTGCTAGTTTGGATCTTTTCACTTATGTGAAGTCACCTTTAAATTCTCTTGGCTTCTGAAAGCCATTTGTTAAAAGAGAAAGGGGCAAATCAGAAGGAGTTGTAAGTTATAAATAGAAGCTCAGGATTTCATGCAGGATCAAACACTGATAAAGAAACCCTATAGTCTTTTCCATCTCTGATTTGTGAGTCAATTGGTATAAGTACATTTAGCTCAGATAGGACAGGGTAGATAGGACAATTGAATCTTATTTCCCTGCTAAGCTCTCTGGTGCTGATAGAGGTCTTGGCTTTGTTTTCTATCCACCAAATGGAACAGATTCCCCAAGGAAAGTCCAGCTGTCACTCACTGAATCTAAAATCTGGAAAATATTCACAATGGTTTTGGTTTTCTTCCCTGTTCTGTTGCCTCCTTTTTCTCTTTTCTGCAACTTAATAAATATCCAAGGAAACAAACTTTTACATTTGTTTTTCATTCAACTGGCTCTCACAGATCAAGAGTGTTCTTGGGATTTTTAAAATAGTCATTTATAAACTTTTGCCTCTCCCTTTCTCCCATGAGGAGACGGAAACTTTATAAGCAAAAGCTACTCTTGTCAACTAATGTGTCTCTTCATCTCAAGACAATTTCCCTATTGAAACAAGTCAAACTCAGCTATACTCGTATTTTAGGAATGATTTCAATGGGAAGAAGATTTTAAAACTGTGATGGGACAGACTTTCAGTGTTGTAGTAAGACATAATAGCTCTTATTTCCATAGTAATGCAAAGTTTAGAAAGAGCTTTACATATATGATGCATTATTTTCACAACCCTGTGAAGTAGGCACTATTATTACCTCCATTTTACAGATGAGGAAATTGAAGCTAAGAGACGTGAAGTGATTTACTCAACGGTCACCCGGCAAATAAACAGGATTGAGGCAGGATGCAAACTCATCTTTTCCTAACTCCAATTCCAACATTCTATAAACTGTGGTTTTTTTAAAAAAAAGGCTTGAGAGACATAATTTCTGGGTTAATTTAATCATTTTATTAATAATTCCAGCATTTTAATAAAAGGATGGTTATTTAGCTGTCTCTCTTAGACTAAAGACCCCTCATGGGAATGGGATCACAGTTTATATGCCTCGGGAAGAGCAGGTGCTCCTTGAGGGTGGCAATCAACTCTGATTGGTTGACAATTAATCAGAAAATGAATATTACAATGAGAGGGTCGGCAATATTACAGTGATGGTCTTGGGATACATGACTTGGATCACCCAAATCTTGGTCAAAGAGACTTACCAATTTCCATGTCACCTGTCTCAAAAAGGGAGAATCAATACTTTTCCAGACCCACACAATGAGCAGAAATGTATCCATTAGCCCAAACTTAGAATTTCTTTTGCTGTCTTTGATTAAATCTAAGCCATCTTGGGTAGGTAAGTGCTTTAGAAAGATTTCCCACACTGGATGAGGAAGTAGAAAAGAGGAAAAGCCTTGGTCCCAATAAAATAATTAGTTATTAAATGCAAGAGATAAATTACTCATTTCTTATACCACTGTGGAATTTAGTTCTCTCAAGGAATAAGCCACATGGTTTAATCACAAAAGTTCCTACCCAGCAGGCTAATAGTCCCAGTATCTTATGTTATAATTTTAGCTTGGCTTTCCTTACTTACCATCAGGTAGGCTTGTTGAGAGGTCAGTAACAGAAGTAGAGGGGGTGATAGATGAGACTGAAGAGGTAATAGAAGGAATTGTGGAGGAAGATATTGTTTCTGGAGTGGTTGATGTAGAAGACTCTGGTTGAGGTAGCCCAGTGACAATTTGACTGGATGGTTGAGTGGGAGAAATATGAATATCCCAGGTTGCAGACTGAATGAAAGGTATACTAAGTCCATTCCCAGATGATATATTTGGAGGAATAAAAATAGGAGTAATTTTAGAGGAAAAAGTAGCAAGAGGAGAAGCTGAAATAGATTTTCCAGGAGAAGGAAAAACTGGACTGGGTAGATGACTGGAATCATCATGACAGATGAGTAGGTCTTGTAGAGCACTAAAAAAAAAGAAAAAGAAAAAAAATTCAAGAAATCAACATGAGCCATGGTTGAAGGTTTCAGAGAACTACCTCTAGCATCCCAATTGGACCCTTTTAAAATTTACTACAGTTGGGGAGAGCTGGTGGTAGAATTCTGCCGTATCCAATCTCTATTCCTGCATCTTCTGCTTCTTCTCCCCCAACACTCAGAGGCAGCCAAGTGACATAGAGGAAAGATTGCTGTACTTGGAATAAGGAAGACTCTGGAGTTCAAATCTTGCTTTAGGCATTTGAACTGTGTAACCCTGGGCTTCAGTTTCCTCATTTGTAAAAGGGGGACAACACTAGTACCTACTTCCCAGGGTTGTAGTAAGAATAAAATGAGGTTATAATTATAAAGCACTTTGCAAAGCTTCACATGCTACACAAACCTTGGTTATTTATTATTTCCCAAATGTTTTGATGGACAAGTCAGGTGAAAGTAACAACAAAACATCTATGTATTTTGCCTCTTTCCCCCTCAATCTCTTCCTTCTTGGCATATACTTAGTTATTCAAAGAGCAACTACATGCTTCCCTCTTTCAAGAGTAGCCATGCATTGTATCAGCATTGGCTGTGAACACAACAATGTGATGTTGGCCTGGTTGCTTAAAAATGGTGCTTGTGAAATCAAACTCACATGCAAACCCTTCAGGGTCTGACGACTTTCACTTTGAGGTACAGCATTTCAATACCAAATGTTATATAAATTAATGAGATATATATGTGTGTGTGTGTATGTGTGTGTGTATACATGTTTGTATGCATATATAGAATGCTTTTTAAGTGTTTTGCAAACTTTATATAAATTCTAGCTATTATCCTATTTTTTTTAAATTCATGATCCAAAATGTGTAATATGAATATAATGCCACTACTAGTAAAGCACCTCTTGCCCAAGTGACTCTGGGTAAGTCATTTAAGCCCTCAGTCTTATTTTCCTTATCTGTAAAATGAGAAAATACTGTTATCTACCTTACAGATTTGCTGTGAAGAGAAAAAAGAACACATACATACGTATATGTGTATATATATATAAACACATATGTATGTGTATATGTATATGTGTTGGTATACACAGACATATATACTTATAGATAGAAGCAAACCTTAAAGCGCTATATAAATTTTACCTGTTATTATCAGTTTAATCTTAATTACCTCTTGCCTAGGTTGCTGCAACAGCACTTAAAACAGTGCCTGGCCTTTAGTAGGTGCTTAATAAAAATTTATTGAATTGAATCGAACAGATTCCTAAATGATCTCCTAGTCTCAATTCTTCCCCCCCTCCCCTGTCAGCACCTCCTCCACACTGCAAAGAGCTTCTCTACACTTCCAAAATGATTTTCCTTAAATGTGTCACTCCCCAGATTCACAAATTTTAGTGACCGTCTATTGCTTTTAAGATAAAACATAAATTCTGCCTGGATTAAAAAAAAACCTTCACAATTTATTTTTCTTACCTCCCCATGTATTATTCCTTCTCCCCCACTCAAATAAACTGGCCTTCTTGCTATCCCTTTTACCTGATGCTCTATCTTCTATCTCTGGACCTTTGTACTGGCTGTCCTCCATACCTGGAATGTACCCCCTTCTCACCTTTGCCTCATAGAATTCCACTTTTTCTTCAAGACGCACTATGATCTATACGAAGCTCCAATGGCCAAGGCCCTTCCTCTCAAACTACCTTGTATTCAAGTATTCTGTGTTTATATTTATTCTGTATATAGCTACATGTACTTGTTCCTCCCATTAGAATGAAAGCTCTTGGAGAGTAGTGATGCTTTCATTCTTCAAATTTATAACCCCAGCTCCTGGCCTGGTGCCTGACATATAATAGATGATTAATTAATGCTTATTGATTGGTTATCATGTCCACTTGATTTTGGTGCCTGATGCCATTAAAACTGACTGGAAGCTGGATCCAGGAGATTGCAAGGCATGCCATCCTTTGTGGAGGCTACTGAAATGTCCCATCACATGGCTGGTCGCCCCATACTGAGAAAGCTGTTGACTAGTGGGGCATCTCAAACAAGCCCCAAGGTCTCCACTGTTGCCATGACTTGACAGTCCTTGCAATAGAGTGAGGACCCTTGGAGGATGGGAGCAGCAGGAGTGGATGGAATTTACAGATTTATCAGAATACTCCATGCTTCCAAATGGGTTTGCACCCAGTAATCACATTGCTTTGTACCCCTGGCTCCAGGATTTCTTACACTGACTCAATGGAGTACAGCCCCCTAGGAACTAAGGTAGACTCAGGGCCCTAGCCTAGACATAGAGCCAAAGCTCTCTGACCATTCCCAATGATTTCTGAGGGCACTGTAACTTCTACTACAAGTACTTTGTCTTTAAAGTAGTTACATTATCTTAATTAATCTTATTGATTGAGAGGCAATATAGCACAGTGGGTGGAGAGCCAGCCTCAAAGTCTGAAAGGCATGGATTTGGGTCTTGCTTCTGATATACATTGTCTGTCCATGGACAACTCTTTTACACTCCTAGGGATCCAGGCAGCTCTATTAAAACTTTAAGTTGCCAAACAGAGATCTGCATTGAAAGAGGGAGAATATCAACAGAGTTCACCTACACTAGTGAAAGCATAAGTTCAAACCATATACCCAATCTGATTTGATCACAATTATATGAAAAATCATCATTATTCCCTTTTGACATATGATAAAATGGAACCTCCAGGCAACCTGACTCCCCCACTATCATATGGGTAGTTAGTGCCAGAATGCAGTTTGGCTAGTAGGTCTCTAGGACTCTAGTTCAATATTCTTCCCACTATATAATTAAATAATTGCTTGCTTCCTAAAGCAATTCTGGATTAAGACCCACATGACATTACAATGGATGCTTCTCAGAATGGCTATGATTCCTCTAGTCCAGTCCTAGAGCCTCTATAGATACCCACAGGACCCTAAAGTGTAGAGAAGAAGGGGCCTCCAGCATACCATTGAAAACACTCAAATGACATTTGCATTTCATTACAGCAATTGCCAAAGATAGACAGCACCCTTGGGGACCCAAGGCTTTCAACTTGTCACCCATGAAGTGGATTGGTCTTTTCATTTCCTCATCATGCTACATTCTGATCCTGCATATAAATGACTTTTGGATTATCCGTGATTTTGGATAATGTGGCCTATATGTTGTCCGTATTAGTACAGATAATTGACAATAATTTGGATAATGTGGCCTGTATGTTGTCCGTATTAGTACAGATAATTGACAATAATTTGGATAATGTGGCCTGTATGTTGTCCGTATTAGTACAGATAATTGACCATAATAACACTCATGCAATATAGACAACCATGTAGCATCATCTTAAATTAAAATCACTTCAATGTGCAATTACAGAAACTCTTACCCATTGATATTAGAGAAGAATGAAATCAGATATTCTTTTTTTAATTATGGAAAGTGATAGAACTTCTATTTACATACCATTGCAATTCTTTTAATTCTTTGGGACTTGAAGGGCAATGGGTCTTGAAGGAGCAACAGCACTGTTCTAAATTGCACAAGAAGGAAAACAATATGAATTATTATTAACCATCCTGAATTAAATACAGTTGTTTACACAAAATATTACTCATAAGATAATAGGTATAGAGATGTAGAGGCCACTGGAACCAACTCTCTCATTTTACAGATGAGGAAACTGAGGAATAGAAAGATTATGTGGCTTGCCTAGGGCCATACAGCCAACAAGTATCTCAGACAGGCTTTAAATCCATGTCTTCTTGACACTACATCTTGTGACATTTCCATTCTTCCATATTGCCTCTCCATTAGGTCTCATGAGTATACTGTGATATTATTCTATGGTAATCTGTCATGTAATAGCTGGAAATAGGCTATATTGATAGAATGTAGGCTTCGTCTTTGTATTCCTAGAGCCTATCACATAATTGTGCTTAAGAAATGCTTGTTGAGTGACTGATCATATCAGATGGCTTCTAATAGCCTGGCTTTCTTCCTTGGAATTATCTGGATTTTAAAAAATAATAGCGTATGTGCTATCTAGCACATGTTCTATGGATATAGAAAGAATTCTTTATTTCCCTCCAATAACTGGGTATGGTACAAAGGAATCACATTTATTCCACCTACAACTTGAAATGTAAATTATGTTTTCATAGTTAAAGTAAGTGTATAGGAGGTGGAACTGGACCCATGATTTCATTGGTGTAGGGAACTCTTAGGTAAAGAAATTCTTTCTAACGACGTAGGTCAACATGGACTCTGTAATTTAGTGTCTTAGGGAGCTGTCTGGTGTACTGAGATGCTAAGTGGCTTGTTACACAGCAAATATATGTCAGAGGTGAGTCTTGAAGCAAGACCTCCTGACTTGGAGGCCAACTCTTCAGTCAACATGCTTTCCACAACACAGGTTTTCTTAGAGGAATAAACAATCTAAAAATGAATAGTACAATAAGAATAAAGATAACATACCAATTTGATGAATCTCTATTCTCTTTAAGGTAAACAGCAAGGGGCAGATGTTCACCGTCATATTTACTTTTATTGTGAATGTACAATTTGATGTGCTATAGTGTGGAAAGAAATAGAAATGAGAGAATTTCACATCTAACTAGGATATGAGGGAGTTTGAAATATAAACACACACACACACACACACACACACACACATATATATATATATATATTATTTAAACGTTTTTAAGCACAGAGTTTATTTTTTTTAGTTTCAAATTCTCTCCCTCCCCCATCCAAAGAGAAGGCAAGAAAAACAAAACCTATTACAAAAATGGGTAGTCATAGAAAACAAATTTCTGCCTTAGTCTCATTAAATATATTCTTGATCTTTTTTTCAAATCTAAAGATGATGAGAAGAAACTTGTAGAACATTTTTCTGTCTCCTTTTATGTATATTTACGTGGATATAAAATATATAGATATATATATTCATATGTAGACATGTTTATAGTTAGCAAAGTACATTTCTGTTGTGGTAATGAAAGGTATTGCTTGGTAGAGATTTTAGTATATTTCCCATAGCGACAGAAAACAAGAGTTCCTCCAAATGCCTCTGGTGTTCTGCTGGTCACTGAAGAGGTTTTGCATTTTATTTTATTTTAGCTGAGATGAAAAGGCTAACGGCTGTTATTATTACGATAATAATAATACTATTATTGCTGCTCTGCTGTTAATATTACTACTACTATTACTAGCAGCATGGATTTATATTATTACAGGTCCAATAAAAAAATCTTGCAATTATATAATGCTTTAAGGGTTACAAACACTTCAAGGGTTACGTACATTATCTCACTGATGTTCACTATAGTCCTGTGAGAGAGAATGCAAAATGCAGTCTCTCTATTTAAGATGAGGTAAGGGAGACTCAGCAAAGTTAACCCAAAGTCATAAAACTAGTAAACAGTAGAGACTAAATTTGAAACCAGGTCTTCTGTCACCCTGTTCAGTGGTTTTTTCCTCCTGCTATCTCACTGTTCCTCTCTGTCTGTCTATCTATCTTTATATCTATCTATCTGCTTTCTGCATGTGTGTATGTACGGAAATAAGGAGAGGGGGATAGACAGAGACAGACAGAAGAGAGGAACAGAGAAAGACAGAACATAAAAGACAGAGACAGAAGGGAGAGCGACACAGAGTGAAAGAAAGCCAGAGAGAGACAGTGACAGATAGAAGAGAGAAAAATAGAGTGATGGAGGCAGAGACAGATGTAAGAGAGAAACAAAACTGAGATGGAGAGGCAGAAACAGAGATAGACAGAGACAGAACAGAGACAGAGAGAGAGAGGAGAGACAGAAAAGAGACACAGAGACAGAGAGGCAGAGGCAGAGATAGATAGAAGAGAGAGACAGAGACAGAATGAGAGAGCCAGGGCCAGATAGATAGAAAAGAACAAGAGAGACAGAACAGAGAGATGGAAAGAGACAGAGATATAGAGAGAGGCAGAGTCTGAGAGAAGAGAGAGAGAATAAATCCCCTATAGGAGTGTAGTAAGTGTGTAGTAAGCTCCCAGTGAGGGGACTCTGTATCTGCAACTGTTTTTCTGCATCTTAGAGTTTTACAGTTTCCCAGGCCACTCAGAAGTTGTGACTTGTCCAGGGTCATTCAAACAGTATATATCACAGACTAGACTTGAATCCAGGTCTTGTTGACTTGTAAGCTGCTTCTCCATCTTCTGTACTAAAGTGCCTCTCATATATTTGATATAATGTAATATTACATTCCATAATCACATTATTATAACATGGTGCTGAGGTGTCAACATGCTGTTCCATTTAAAGCAGAATATCATGAAGGCCTGTTTGCAGGCATGACGGATGAAACATAATGCTGTCGGTCTGACTGTCTTGCTAGCACAAACAGTCCAGACGTATTGAGACTGCTATCCTTAAACTATTCATTTATTTATCTAGGACAGTGGTTCTCAATCTTTCTAATGCCGCGACCCTTTAATACAGTTCCTCATGTTATGGTGACCTCCGAACATAAAATTAGTTTCATTTCCACTTCATAACTGTAATTTTGCTACTGTTATGAATCTATCTGATATGCAGGATGTATTTTCATTGTTACAAAGTGAACATAACCCACAGGTCAAGAACCGCTGATATAGGAATATCTTTAGGGATAGGTAGCACCTATTCATTGATTAAGTTTAATAGCTAGTATTAAACTAATAATTAGTTTAATAATTAATTACTAAAAGATTAATATCTAAATCATTTCTATAGGGATGCTATGACCCTTTGCAAGATGTATCTTTACTTTTTTCCTCTTTATCTCTCTCCTTCCTCACTCTCTTTTTCAACTGTTCCTTTTCCCTTTCCACTTTCCTTCTCCTTCGTTAAGCCTTGGTCTGCCAGTAGTACCCAGACACAATTTTTTTTTGCTTCTATTGGTTGCACTCAGGTCTAACGATGACCTTATTTATAGCAATGGGACCAGACCTAGATGGTAATCAACAAGCCTGAACTTAGGTCTCTTAGCTTATCTGTGGAATACCTACAAGACCTTGAGCGGCTGGCTTACCATCTGTGCTTTGTTCTTGTAAAAAGGCTTAACACTATTTATCCCTCTTTACTTCTGAGATACGCTCTAAAGAGGAGTGAGATAACAGATGCAAAACATCTGTGAACTTTTAGAAGAATGACAGTACATTAATAGAAAATATCACTTTTGCACACTGCCCTGGAGTGCTTGTCTCTAAATTAGAGATGAGACAAACAGGCATAAGCAGGACTGGGGAGTATTCTATCTCTTATTAAAAGTTAAAGAATAGAATTTAAGAATTAAAAAAATGACTCACCTTTGGTTCTGTGTATTGCATGCTATAAAATAAGACTGAAAGGTGAAAAAAACATGTTATTTTGGCAGAATGAAATCTGTCAAGTACCTTAACCCAAAGATTCACATAGAATCTAAGAAATGCAAAAGATTTGAAAGCTTCCTAAAGCAACCCCAAGGTATAGTCATTCAGGTTTTACATGAATACCTCCATAATGGAGAACCTGATGATAATAATAACACATATGTA
>CM053591.1:24199614-24214284 GCA_028646515.1 Pseudochirops corinnae | reverse complement strand
GAATCTGTCCAATATGCAGGATGTATTTTCATTGTTACAAATTGAACATAATCCACAGGTTGAGAACCGCTGCCTAGAACTTCTATCTAATGGTTATTTGGAGCGACACATATAAAATCCTCATTCTATATAACAATTCTTTGAAAATTTGAAGGGAGTGATATTTATCTTCCCAGAAATACAGTAGGACAATATCCCTTATCCTATTCACCCCACCCCCACCCCAAGTACCCACACTAATGAATAAACCAAGGGAATAATCATGCTTACCTCACTTAGGCTCTTCAGTGTTTTGTCAAGTTCTGAAAATCTGTAAAATAATGAAATTTGAATTAAATCAGTTTAAGAAAGCTATTAAAAATTTCATTGATAATAAAAAATAGGCTTAAATTTCTTGCATATGACATTTATAATATTGATACTAAAGGAATATTGGGAAGGGGTATAATAAGAGATACTCTGAGAAATAACTCTCTCACACAATGGAAAATCATATGCATTGGGAACTCAAGTACCTGCTCTGCATCTGTAATGAATTATGAGATTTTATAGGTGGACCTATATTTCAGTTCAACTGTAGAATTTTGCTATCACAAGTGTACAATCAAAGAGTTAGTTCTGGAACCACAAAGGGAAAGAGACAGGGCAAGTAATGAGCAAAATTTCGAAGGAAAGAAAATTTGTCCTTGGTGTCCTTCCATCTCCCATTCTATAATGCTATTCTGCTTGTTAATACTGCCACCCCTCACCTATAAGTATCTTGAGCCCTAATAACCTTCCAGGTCAGCTTTCTCTCCCTTTTCCCCCAGCCCTAACACACAGATGTACAATCCCATTGTTGTCCTCAAGTTTGTTTCCAGAAAAGTTCCCAAGATCTGAAATTATATCTCTTTCCTCCATCCTTCTTAATCCTCCCCATAAAAACTCTCATTCCCTTACTGGGGCTGGTAGTTTGGAATAAAGAAATCTGATGAAGTCAATTCATATTAGAATATTTATAATTGACAAGTGCAGGCTTTCATCTGGGGCCTTAAGGAGATGGGGCTAAGAAGAGGAAAAATTCAGGTTAGTTATCCATCAAAATAGTCAACATTAATGTCACCCTAGTAGAGCTAGGTTATATATACACTAAAGTACTTACCATTTCCACAGGAATGGGAGTAAAATGTCCTGTTACTTAAGCCATTTATTGTCAAGGGCATAAAAAACTTTTTTTTTCTTTCTGGGTCTATTTTTCCCTTCAATGATCTTTTACATCAATTCAATAACCAATTAAGAGCCTACTATGGGGTGGCGAGGTGGCGCAGTGAATACAGCACTGGCTCTGGAGTCAGGAGGACCTGAGTTCAAATCTGACCTCAGACACTTAACACTTGCCAGCCATGTGACCTTGGGCAAGTCATTTAACCCCAATTGCCCTGCCTTCCCTCCTCCAAAAAACAAAAAAACAAAAACAAAAAAGAGCCTACTATGTTCCAGGCATGATGTTGAGCACTGGGCACACAAAAAGAAAAATACAGTCCCTGTCCTCAAGGAGCTTACAATCAAATGGGGGAGACAACATGCAAACACATATATACAAAACAAGCTAAACATAGGATAAATAGGGAATAATTAAAAGAGAGAAAGCACTGGAATTAAGAGGGATTAGGGAAGGCTTCCTGTAGAAAGTAGAAATTATTAGCTACACACACAGATTTCTAAATGAAGGAAAAATTAAAATCAATATGTCACAAAGGAAATTAAAATTCAGAAACAAAGTCCACCCAGTCCCAGATCCAACTGGTTGAAATCTGTTAGTTTTATGTGCTTCAAACCCATCCTTGCAACATTCAGGTTGTTCCAAGGGCAATCATGATGTATTTTGCTGGGAGGATTAGTGATCCACACTAAGGGAGGATCTTTTGACCTATTTGAACGTGTGTCAAAATTTCATGAAGATTTGGTATATGGGATCACTAGAGAATTGGGAGATTTCCTCAAAGTCGGAGGGTTCATAGCATCCAGGTTTGAGTATCCACTATAGCTACAGCATTGCTTTTATCTTTAAAATGAAAAAGAAATATACACCACCTACCCCTCTAGCTGATCAATACAAAAGACCATTTCCCCCTGTGTATGCCAACATAATGAATGACACTTTGGAAGTAGTATTTGGTAATGCTTCTTATGTATGCTTCGTTGTCTTCATTTCTCTTCATGTTTTCTTGTTTTTTTCTACACTAAATGCCTAGGAAAGGCACGTATTATTCAATCAATCAGTGAGCCTTTATTAAGCTCCAATTTTCTGTGCCAGGCACTGTGCTAGGCTCCAGTGATACAAAGAAAAAATTGTCCCTGCACTAAGGGGGTTGCAATGATGTTTAAAAAAAGTTTGACTCTACCAAAAAAAGGGAATGAATTATGTGGTTCAATAGTTAGACCCCATACACCATAGCATGCCAGGCCCTTTTACTCTTCACTATCTCCCAAAGTTTGTTCAAATTCATGTTGGTTGCATCCATGAGACTGTTTAGCAACTCCATCCTCTGCCATCACTTTTTCCTTTTGCTTTCAATCTTTCAAGGTGTTTTCCACAGAGTCCTGTCTTCTCACTATATGGACAAAGTACTGAAGCTTCCCCTTCAGTATTTGTACTTCCAATGAATAACCTGAATTAATTTCTTTATTTTATTTTAATTTAATTTAATTTAATTTTTTTTGCTTTTTGGAGGGCAGGATTATTGGGGTTAAGTGACTTGCCCAAGGTCACACGGCTAGCAAGTGTTAAGTGTCTGAGGCTGGATTTGAACTCAGGTCCTCCTGATTCCAGGGCCAGTGCTCTATTCGATTTAATTTCTTTAAGTATTGGCTGATTTGACCTCCTTACTGTCCGAGGGACTCTCAAAAGTCTTCTCTAGCACCACAGTTCAAAAGCATTGATTCTGTAGTGCTGCATTTTCCTTATAGTCCAACTCTTATAGACATACATTGCTACTAGAAAAATCATAGTTTTCAATACGTGGACTTTTGTTGGCAGGTGATGTCTCTGCTTTTTAGTATTCTATTCAGATCTGCCATAGTTTTCCTTCCAAAGAGCAAACATCTTTTAATTTCATGGCTGCAGTCATTATCTGCAGTGATCTTTGAGCCCAAGAATATAAAATCTGACACTGCTTCCATTTTTCTCCCTCTATTTGCCAGGAAGCGATGGGACTAGTTGCCAAGATTAATTTTAATTAATTTAATTAATTTTTTTTAAATATTAAGCTTCAAGCCAGCTTTTACACTCTCCTCTTTCATCCTCATCAAGAAGTTTCTTGATTCCTCTTCATTTTCTGCCATCAGAGTGTTATCATATGCATATCTGACATTGTTGATATTTCTCTTGGCAACTTTAATTCCAGCTTTTGATTTGTCCAGCCTGGCATTCTGCATGATGCACTTTGCCTATAAGTTAAATAAATAAGGTGGCAATATACAATCTTGTTATATTCCTTTTCTAATCTTAAACCAATCAGTTATTCCATGTTGGGTTCTGTTTCTTCTTGGTCTACATAAAGGTTCCTCAGGAGAAAAGCAAGATGATCTGGGACCCCATCACTTTGAGGGCTTGTCACATTTTCTTGTGATCCACACAGTCAAAGGCTTTGGTATAGTCAATAAAGTATAAGTAGATGTATGTCTGGAATTCCCTTGCTTTCTCCATAATGCAGAAAATGTTGGCAATTTGGTCTATAGTTGCTCTTCCTCTTAAAAACCAGTCTGCACATCTTGGTTTGCATATTGATGAAGTCTAGATCGCAGAATATTGAGCATAACCTTGGTGGTGTGTGAAATGAATGCAATTGTTCAGTAATCTGAGCATTCTTTGGCATTGCCATTCTTTAGGACTGGAATGTAAATTGATCATCTCCAGTCCAGTGGCCACTGTTGAGTTTTTCAAATTTCCTAACATATTGAGTGCAGCACATCATTTATTTACTTAATTATTTTCCAAAAATTTTTTAAAATTAAAAACATAGTAAGTGCTGTCTCCTTTTGTGCCCATTTCTACCCCTTTCTCACATTTATTTCAAAATTGATTTATTGGAAAGAAATTTATTACTGTGTAGTACTTTAATATCATTATCTTTTAGGATTTTAAATAGTTCAGCTAGAATTCCATCACCTCTATTTGTCTTACAGTTAGCAATGCTCTAAAGTCCACTTGATTTCATTCTCCAGGATGTTTGGCTCTAGATAGCAATGTGGTTATCAGTGATATTAAGATCTTCCTGGTATAGTTCTGTATTTTCTTGTCACCTTTTCTTAATCTCTTATACTTTTTTAAAGTCCCTACCATTTTTGTCTTTTATCATGCCCATTTTTGCATGAAACATTCCTTTGATATTTCTAAATTTCTTGAAGAGATTTCTTGTCTTCCCAATTCTGTTGTTTTCTTCTATTTCTTTGCATTGCTTATTTAAGAAAACTTTGTCTCTCCTTGCTATACTCTGGAATGCTGCATTCAGTTGGATATTATCTTTCCCTTTTTTCTTTCCTTTTCACTATCCTTTTTCCTCAGCTATTTGTAAAACTTCATTAGACAGTCATTTTGCTTTCTTACCCTCGTATTTCTTTGGATTTTTGTTGTTGTTGTTGTTGCTGCCTCCTGTGCAATACTGAGAACCTCTGTCCATTGTTAGGCTTTCTAACTACCAGATTTAATCCCTTAAATCTATTCATGATTTCCACTTCATATTCATATGGGATGTTATTTAGGTCATATCCATAAGGCATGATGATTTTCTCTACTTTCTTCAATTTAAGTCTGAATTTTGCAATAACAAACTCATGATCTAAGTCACAGTCAACTCCAGGTCTTTTTTTTTTTTTAAAGTATGCCTCAATCTTCACTCAGAATTAATCAGTTCTCTCTCTGGAAGTAGACAGAATTTTTCATCAAGGATTCTTTGGAATTGACTTGGATTATTGTCTTAATAAGAATAGCTAAGTCTTCCATAGTTGATCATTGCTACAATATTGCTGCTACTGTATATAATGTTCTCTTGGTTCTGCTCATTTCACTTTACATCAGTTCATTTAATTCTTCTTGGGTTTTTCTGAAATCATGCTGCTCATCATTTCTTTTTTCCACTCAATTTAATAGTACTTATTTTTTTCTGATTACATGTAAAGATGGTTTTCAGCACTCACTTTTACAAGATTTTCAGTTCCAAATTTTTTTCTCTCTACTCCCTCTCTAAGGTAGCAAGCAATCTGATATAGGTTATACAACTACAATCATGTTAAACATATTTCCACATCAGTCATGTTGTGAAAGAAGAATAAGAACAAAAGGGAAAAGCAATGAGATAGAAAAAAAAAACAAAAAGAAAAGTGAAAATGGAATGCTTTGATCTGCATTCAGACTCCACAGTTCTTTCTCTGGTTGTGTACAGCATTTTCCATTATGAGTCTTTGGGAATTGTCTTAGATCACTGTATTGCTGGGAAGAGCCAAGCCCATCAAGGTTGATCATTGAACAATGTTGCTGTTACTATGTGTAATGTTCTCTTGGTTCTGCTCACTTCACTCAGCATTAGCTCATGTAAGTCTTTCCAGGTTTTTCTGAAATCTTTTTCTTATAGAACAATTTCTTATAGAACAATAGTATTCCATTACATTTACATACTACCATTTGTTCAGTCATTCCCCAATTGATGGGTATCCTCACAATTTCCACTTCTTTGCCAGCAGGTCCTGTTTTAATTGACTTTATAGAGCTTCTCTACTTTTAGCTGAAAATTATGTAATCAATTTCGATTTTATATATATATATATACACACACACATTTATATGATATATATATATATACAAAATTTATTTTTATATTGTCCATCTGGTGACGTCCATGTGTAGAGTTGCCTTTTGGGTTGTTGCAGAAGAGAGTTTGCCATGACCAATCAATTATATTGACAAAACTCTATTAGTCTCTGCCCTGCTTCTTTTTGTACTAAAGGACTGGTTAGTCTAATTATCTTTTGATCTTCTACTTTATCATCCCAATCCCCTATGATGAATGTGACATCTCTTTCTGATGTTATTTCTAGAAGATGTAGATCTTCATAAAATTCAGCAACTCTGGACTCTTTGGCATCAAGTGGCTGGAGCACAGACTCATATTACTGTGTTTTTCAATGATTTGCCTTGAAATTGAACAGAATGAATTCTATAGAGTTCTAATAATAAGTCCTCTCATTAAGATGAATAAATCTTGCTGAATCTCAAATGTCAAATGGTGTCAGTACTATCTCCATTTTACCACCAAGAGAACAGTATGGCAGCATTTAATTTGGTGCTCAGCTACTACGTACATAACCATACAAAGCAGATTGATAATATCTCTCTTCCTTTGCTGGCAATCCCAAAAGAAAAGAGAACTGGGCACTACTTTAACAGAATCAATCAAACAATAAATTACTTACTTTGTTTTGTTTTGTGGTAGGTCTTCAATTAAAGTGTCATTGACTGCATCCTGGTTCTGTCAGAAGCATAAAAAGTCCAAGAAGGTTAGGACACTGGTTGCACCTCACATTTTCACACCTTAACAGGAAGTTATATTGTCACTTTGTGATCTTCCTCAGTCCCATCTAAACGAATGGAGAACTGGAGTCCTATCTGAGAATAAATTTTGTTAGTCAACTTATAATTTTTTTTTTGTGGTTGAACCTGAGTTTCTTAGATCTGGACAAGATCTGGATAAAATGAATGAGTCTGAGTTATATATTTCTGACATATCCCATTTTGAAAGCCCCATGGAAGTTAGTCTCTTGACTCCTCCCCATAAAATAATCCAGTCACTTTATTGTAATGGGTAGCCCCCAAACTCCCACAATGGTAAGACAATATCCATCTCCTCAAAGAACCTAAGAATCAGACCAAGATTTTCTGGAAAGACCAGAGGACAACCTAGGACAATCCTAGAATTTGCTGCAGTTGGTAAAAGATCAATCATTCAATCAAGTATTGATTAAATGACTACTATATTCCAGGTACTATATCTCATGGGAGTTGGCTGGAATGAGACCAATTTCAGACAAGTATAGGGTCAAATAATGTTGAATTTGATTCAATTCCATTCCTTCTTATGGAGGAGTTTTTTATTGCACTTTCTGTTTTACACTAATAACAGAAGAGGATTGTATTAAACATGTCCCCCCACAAATACATCCCAGGGAAAACTAATAAATGATTATTAAGAAAATTCTTTGATTCTTAGGAACTCACATTCAATTATAGTACTTACTAAAACAGGGTAATATAGAAGTCAAAACTTAAACTTTTGAAAAATTTTATATATTAAATTTGTTAGTATATGAATGAGGTAGCATAGAGTGAGCCTTGGGGTCCACAAGTCCTGGGTTCTTTCTCTCTCTGGTAAGGCTGACTTCACCTCTGATTCATATTGCCTGTGTGACTCTGGTCAAATCACTAACATCTCAGTGTTCCAGGCATTACTTTAAGTCTCAAAACAATTAAGAGATTTTCAATGATTGAGGGACTTTCTTAACTATGAGTTCCTTATTCCAATAAAAAAAAAAATCTTCCGTTATTTCCCTTCCCTCCCCCCACCGCTATTTATATAAGTATTAATTTAATCTTAAGCATAAATAAATACAAGTATTTCCTCCCTAAGATTTCAAAAGGAATAAAACCTACCATGCTCACATTCTGGGTAATGCTGCTTTCTTCGTAGTCTTCAAATATCATTTCACCCCTATAGAACACTAAAAAACAAAAAGCCTTGAAATTTGTGTTCTCATAGTCTGAAAACTCAGATTGTATTTAAAATTTTAAAATAGAAAACCACTCACATTTATGTTTTGGTCTTCATCGTACTCTTTTTTAAAAATAAATTCTCATTTAGTTAGTGAGTCAACATTTATTAAGTACTTAATGTGCCCGGGCACTCTGCTAAATGTGATGGATGGAAAGGAAGGCAGACAAACAAAAACAGCCGGATGCTCCACGAGAGTTCATAGTATAATGGAATAATACTGTTTGACACATTTTTCTATCAGTACTATACTCGATCAATTAAATCAACTAGTATTTAATAAGGACTTAGTATTTGCCAAGTACTATATGAGGTACAAATACAAGAAAATCCTCCCTTAAGGAACCGAGATTTTACTGGTCCATTTCCTAGTAATATTAAGTATCCCTGTTTTAGAAGAGTAACCATCTCATCAGGCATGTAGAACCTGTATCCATTTGTCAAAGGCCACCATGTTGCTTTTCCTTTCCCAAGCGGTGAAGTGGTATGGGGTCACAGTTTAAGAGATCTACACCTTGGAGGTCTATACTTTTAGAAGTTGCCCTTCCCTCCCTCGCCCCACATTTCCCCCAAATAATTTCCAATATCCTCTCTGTTTAATTCATTTTTGTTCCATCCAATTCACTCATTTATAGTCATCCTCAATGTTCCCACCTTGACTTTGGAACTGCTAATAATAGTCACAGTCTAACTCCTAACACTTGACTTAATTCCAATCATATTACATTGCATTTTACCCCATTAGTGCCCTCAAAGTGATTAATTTGCCTGTTTAAACAGACAGCAGGAGTTTTGCCAGCATGTATTTGCTTAAGAATTATCCTGGTTGCCTGCTCTAAAGCACTTGTGCACGATTAAAAAAAAAATCTTTATTGGAGAACAAAGATTAGACTTTAAAGTAAGGTTTCTTAACTTGGGTCCATTAATTTGGACAGGGGGAAATTACTTTTATTATAACTAACTTCTAAATGAAATTTAGCACTTTCTTCAATTAAATTAAAGAAAGACTTACATTATTATTTTGAAAAGGGATCCAAGGGCTTAACCAGAATGCTAAAAGGGAACAAAATAAGTTAAGAATCCTTGTCATAGAGTTAACATGGTACTTCAGGCAAAGCCCAAAATGAGGCCTGAGGAGAACTGAGACCTAACTTCATTTCATTTTAGCATATGGAATTTTACTGGCATGCTAGGAGCTGTGACTTTCTCACATTTGTACTTCACATGCTACTTGGCCAATACTATACTACCTTAATAAGTGCTTGATGACTATTTAATGGATTGAGTAGACTGTGAGGTTCACATTGCAGGCGGTTGTGTCATGCCACAGGGAAGTGTTTGGGGCCAGGAATTAGTTGGGTCACGTGGAGGTCAGGGCATATTGTGCTGTCCCCCACCAGGGGATACTGCATTGCTCAGGACTCTCTTGCGTGGGGTTACCCTCTGTTCCTGATAGGCATCTCCACACCTTGGGGCCTTCATACCCTTGTAATTGCACTCACCCTCTCACAATTCTGTTCAGCTGGGCTCTATTATGTGTGGTAGGTGGATCTGGGGTCTATTTAAGACCTAGGGCTGGGAGGTATCTTCGGAAGCCTGCCTTAGTATATAGCTTCAAGGCTTCCCCATGGAGAGACCTTAATAAACTTTTCTGTTTGGACCTCGGAGCTGTGACTCTTCTGTCCTGAAAGGTACACTAGCGTCGTTGAGTTGTGTGTGAAACTGGTTGCCTCTGCTGGTAAGTTAGGGCACTCTAAGAGAGAACCCTGACGGTAGACTACTTGTGGGCAGCTAGGAGGCAGAGTGGATAGAATGCTGGGCCTGGAGTCAGACTCATTTTCCCGAGTTCAAATCTGGTCTCAGACACTTACTAGCTGTGTGGTCCTGGACCAGGCACTTAACCCTGTTTGCTTCAGTTTCCTCATCTGTAAAATGAGCTGGAGAAGGAAATGGCAAACTGCTCCAGTATCTCTGCCAAGAAAGCCCTATTTAGGGTCCCAAAGAGTTGGCTATGACTGAAAACAACCAGACAATATGTCTGCTGGTAGAATAATATGGGATTCTATACTCCATCAGACTGTACTCCATTGAATACGCCACATTCTCGTTTCCCCTTCATATGTTTTTCCAATTCTTTAACATCACGTATTGTCCATATCTCTACTCCCATGCCTCTGTAAATGCAAATAACTATAATGCCCTGTTGTTTTCACCCTCATTTCAGTGCTACAGCTTGTTAGTTTAAGTGAATGAGTACATAAATGTAAGTCGAAGCTACACAATGTTTTCTAAGTAGTGAAACAATGAAGAATTCATTCAAATAATCATTCGTTTAGAGTAAAAGAAGCAAATAGTGGAAAGGACCTATGACTTGGGAGACAGAATTATTGGGCCCAAGACTCAGCTGTGACACTTACTAGTCCCATGACCTTTGAGAAAATCATTTAACTTTGAATCTCAGTTTCCTTACTATGAAATGAGAATAATAAATACCTTCCCTATTTTAAGGGTGTTCTGAGGCAAGAACCCTTAGACATTATAAGAATTAATTATGTAAACAAAGCTACAAAGTTAGTTTGAACAACTTAAGCCTTTTCTATTTCCCGGACCACCTGTCCTAGTCTCAGGTAATAAACTGCTTCTATTAGGGGCAGCAGAGAAGAACAAGGACTTCTGAGGTTCTCTCAGTGGCACCTCTTCTTACGCCCCGTGGCAACTGGGATTCACTCTCATTTACTCAGTCAGTCAACACTCATTTACTAAGCAGCACTTACCATGCAGCAGGTATTCTGCTATGTTTGCTGTGCAGTCATGCCATAGTGTCCCACCCTGTGTGACTCCAGGGACCATAAATAGCATGTCAGTGCTGTTCATGGGGTTTTCCTGGCAAAGATAGTGGAGTGGTTTGCCTTCTCCCCTGATTACGGCAGAGGTTAAGGGATTTACCCACAGTCACACAACAAGTAAGTGTCTGAGGCTGGATTTGAACTCAGATACTTCTGATGCCAGGCCTATACTCTATACACTGCACAGCCTAGTGGGCACACAGCAGGCATTTAATAAATGTTTCCTGACCGAACGATTGACTGCTAAGAAGCACGTTCAGACATGGCATCAGGAAAACCTGCATTCAAGTCTTCTCAGGAACACATGCCAGCCTTTTGACCAGAGGCAAATAATTTAGAATATGTCTGACAGAATGTAAACTCCGTGAGGGCAGGGACTATTTTATTTTTGCTTCTGTATCCTTGGCACCCAGAACATTGCCTGGGACATTGTTTTGCTTTTAATAAATGCTTGTTAATTGACTTCCCTTCTCAGTGGCCCAAGTGACTCCTTATGATGATAAATTATAGACCAACTGCCAATTTGCTTCAGTGAAAACCATTCTTACCCTTCAATAAAATCATAGGTCTGTTTTGGACCTCAAAAAAATCAGAAAAGGCACTTTATTTTCTTTCAGAATTAAAAACAGCCAATATTTTCTTGCCAGGCTCTACCAGGAACATGGTGCCCAGAACACAGCTCGAACTAGTAAATTTTTCATTTGTTTACTGTAATATTTGGATCTGAAAATAAGTTGTTTACATGAAACTGCCTTCTTCCTTAGCCAAAGCTGTTCTTATATTACTTAAAAGCTTCATGCCTGAGCTTTTCAAATAAATTATTAAAAAGTTAAGTATGACCACAGCTAAGGGAATAGACCCAGAAAATACTTCCAGACTGACCCCATTTCTATTACTGAGTTCCCAACTTCTTAATACTATAAAATGCTCAGATATCTCTCTCTCTCTCTTTCCCTTTATTGGGACCTCTCCCTCCAATTCATGGCTGTAACACATTTTTTTTGGTCATCTTTTTATGCATGCCCTCATAGGTTTTAATGAGGAAACACAGCACTGGTGCCAAGATGCTGTGAGGAAGGTAGTTCTTTTCTTTCAGGGCCCCAGCAGAAAAAGAAAACATTCAGGTTTCAAGAATAGCATGCTCTCATGAGATTTCCACCTCAATTTTAAAAATAGTGGATAATTTGAACTGGGGAAGGGAAAATACATTACTGGCATTAGTGATCAAATGAGCCTGGCAGAGTTCAGGCTTCAAACTCCTAGCATAATAACTTGATCTATGCTTAGCAGAGGGTGGCCTTTCTATTACCAAGTTATATATTATTTATGATTTCTTTTACACAATGGCTTGAAAGGGACTTTTTACACAGGGAGTAGGTTTGATAGAAAATATGCTCATGAGGTAATGGAAGGAACTGGTGAAGTATTTAATTAAAACTAGGACATCGCTAGTATATATTTAGAGCCTCAAAGGACCTTTGCAGTCATTTTGTTCAGTGGTTCTCAAAGTTTGTATGGTCCAAACACTCCTAGAGGATCCTAGAGATTCTTTCCGGGGGCCTGGGAAATTGAAATTCTTTTCATAATAATACAAAGTCATCTTAATTTGTAATGTGATAAATATTGACAGATACAATTCATATAAACAATGCTCTTTGGAGAATACCTTGATAATTTTTAAGGGTATAAAGATACCAAACAGCTTGAAAATCACTGATTCTATTCCAACATCCTTGTTTTAAATAGTCAAGGTAACAGAGGCCCAGTAACTATAAGCAACTGGCCTAATGTCACATAGGTGCTAAGTGACTGAGCCAGGATTTGAACTTGGGTTGTTGGACTCCAGATCCAGATTTTTTTTTTCAATCTATACACATTTAAATATGTGGTAAATATATTTTACTAATTCAATTAATAAAACAGGCATATATTAAACATTCACTAGAAAGTCTAAAATTTACCTATATTGTTATTAAATTAGCCTAATAAGTCACCAGGGCCAGTATAACATCTTGAAGCAAAGAGATAAACTTCACAGAATCAGCAATAAAAAAAATAAAGAAAACCTATCTGAATTAGAACATTATTCACAATAAAGAGAAATTTCTTGTAGAGAAAAGCCAGGAAAGGTGATCTACGCACCTGAATCACTGCAGACAGATGACAAATTGCAGAGGTTGCTCCGAGATTTTACTCCTGCAAAAAAAGAGTAATGCTTCTTACTCATGGTATCAAGAATTATGGCGTAGCCAATATTATGTTGCAAATTCAGTTATCTGATGGGTGTGTGGTCCTGGGACATTAGTGAAGCAAAGGCAAAGTGGACCCAAAAAGCTCCACAAGAGGCAAATTATTTAATCTCCTAGTTTGTGACCAGAAGAATCGTCTCTTTAGCACTTCTCAATTTTTATCTTAAGTTTTTCATTAAACTTAAGACCTCAAAAAACAAACAATAAAAAAAAAACAGAAGAAAAAAAAACACCTTAAAATCTCCTCTACTTGCTTATATATATGGTTCCATGAATCTGTAATGAAATTCTACAGTATAAATATGGCTGAACATAAAATATATAATAGTGTGTCTATATTACTACATACACACATACTATACACATAGTAGTGTAATTCTTCTTGGCTGATTGGATACATGTGTATATATATCCCAAAATTCTTAAAAACTATAACAGTGCAATTTTAGCTTAAAACTACATTTAGAATTTTGGGACACCATATATAAACATGTATATCTATCTATTGATCATCTATCTGTCTATCTGTCTGTCTATCAAATCTCTAGTGTGTATATGTATGCCATATGTGTGTAATACACTATCTATCACCTGTCTCTATCATCCATCTATCTATCCATCCATCCATCCATCCATCTATCCATTCACTTATGCCTAACACTGTGCTGGGTGCTCTCAAACCCCTGAAGTAAAAGTTTCATTTAAAACACAGTTCAATATGTAATACTCCAAAAAGCTCTTCTTCAATACTATCTACCTCCAGATAAAGACCTGATGGGGTCTTTCTTTTCTTCTTCTTTTTTTTTTTTTTGGTCCAAGATTTCTTCCACAAAATGACTGATATGGAAATAAGTCTTACATGATTGCACATGCATAATATAGATCATCTATATTACCATCTCTGGAAGGGAGTTGGGGACAGATGGAAAGATAAAATTTGGAACTGAAAACTTAAAAAAACTGAATGTTAAAAATTGCTTTTTCATGTAATTAAGATAAAAACAAAATATTATCATTATTATTTTTAAAAAACAGCTCTTCTAGATTAAGAACATCTCCACTGTCTAACTCAACAGTACAATAGCCCCGGGGAAACACAAATACTTATGGCATTTATCTCTGGACAAGTATACTCAGAGTGTATTCTTCAGTATCGTTTCTCTGTTTGTTAGATTGCAAGTTTCTTGAGGGAAGGTGATAATAGTTGATCTTTACCATTACCCACAAGTACCCAGAAGGCATAAATATCTGTTTGCTGATCACAGATTTCAGAATCAAAATATTGTAATAAATATAAAGAAAATTTAAACATTGACTATATGTCCCATTTTACTTTTTAAAAGAACAAAAGTCTTTACATTAATATTAAATCATACCTGTTGTATGGAAGGTTTTTAATACAGTGATTTTAGCTTTTTCTTCAAAGAAGCAATTTTTAAAATTAGAGAATTACTGATTTAAAAAAAATCTGTTATGAGAATCCTTTCCTTAGTGCAATTTATAAAAAGCCCCACAAATATTGCTGATACTTTAAAAGGTGGCAGCAGCACAAAAGAAATGAGTTACTTTGGGGACCCCAAATATGTTATAGTTATATCATTTTCAGGAGGATAGGTGAAAGAATTTGTGGTATTGCATTTCCAGGAAGTAGCAACCTTGAAATTACCCAATTAATTCTCAATATTTTCATTTCCCAAGGTTTTGTGAGATATATATATATATATATATATATATATATATATATATATATATATATATATATATATATATATA
>CM053591.1:24184464-24199514 GCA_028646515.1 Pseudochirops corinnae | reverse complement strand
GTAGGGAATGACACTTTACAGTAATGGCCTTGGTTAGTGGGGAGTCATGTATGTGTCAATGACATACCAGAACATTCTGCAATCAAAATTTTTTTGGGGGAAAACTGCCCTGTTAAATTCCCTTATGAAGTAGGTCAGTATTATCCCCATTTTATGAGTTGCCGAGAAGCTAGAAACAATAGTCACAAAGGAAACCCACAATAGAACCATGCCTGTCTAAGTCTCCAGAGCAGCATCCTATCCCCACGCCTCACAGCTCCTCCCTACCACTAAAGAAGACTCTCAGAACTGCCTTGGCTATTCTTAAGTACCAGGGCCTTTTACTCAGGTCCTGTATTTGGCTTAAGAGGATGGAAGAAAGTAAATAACCACCTATAGGAAAATAGATTATAATTCTGCTGGATACTGGAATATCAGCCATGGTATGGCTGAGGAGAATTTCCCATTAGTTACTTCTTGGGGGTAAAGGCTTCACAGGCCAGTACTATCAGCCCTTCTAAGGCAGCAAAGTGCCTGAGAGCAGCTGAGCATACTAGCATTCCATTCCTCATCCTCAATTCTGAAAAGAGACCCATTTGCCACCCAAAATAAAAAGATCACCTCCCTAGAGACAGAGGGAAAAAAGACATAGGAGAAACAGTAAAGAGTGCGATTCAGATGCATTCAGTGTAGGGATAGCCAACTGGAAAGCCCTACTAATGTGTACAGGACATGAATTTTCTGAAGAACTAAGCCACAAAAGACCATTTGGCCCATTCAAGTGACTCAAGGGCTGATCCTGGAAAAACTCTTAAGGATAGCTAGGGTAGGATTAAGTAATTATGCTTTTCCCCAATATTTTAGAAATTTCATTCTTACATATTATCTATGAATTTTTCTCTAGATTTTGATCTTGCGGGTTGTGGTTGGTGGCATTTCTGATCGAATTTAGTAAAGACGGATGCATAGTAATTGGAGTTGCATAAGATAAATAATATACAAATCATATAAATAAATAAACAAAACAAACAAATAAAAAAATCATATAAAAGATAAAAATAAAAAATAAATAAGATAAATAATCTTGTCTGTGTTAATACTCTCTTTGCCAGATCCAACACATCCTTCTATGCCTAGTTCCATCAAAATTGCTGTGACCTTTGCTAAACCAGCAACACAAGGTTGATATAATTTTAAAAAAGTCATTATAGAAGGAGCAGGAGGGGACAGTTTAAGGCAGAGAGGAGCCAGGGTGGTTGGAAATAAACGAAATCCAGCCTATCAGGTAACCAATGAAAGAAACATGGTACTGAAGTTTTAAAATAATTGACATTACCTGCTCTGCTTAGAGTGGATAATGCATTTGAGGTACCATCTAAAATAAAATGATATAAATGATTAACAGAAATAAATGATGGAAAATTTAAAAATAGATGAATTCTTCAGTAACTTAAGCACTTTGGTTCTAGGAAACCAGTTGTGACGATGGTGTCCTATAAAATAACTAGCTGTGTGATCTTGGTTAAAGAACCTTAACCCCTGTGTGCCACTGCTTATTCATCTGAAAAATAAGGTGATTGAAAGAGATTGCCTTTGTGGTTCATTCCAACTCTCTACCTATGCTATTACTTATGTTTATTTTTTGGTGTTTTCTCTCCTGATTATGGTGAAAATTCCTTGAATAGATCATTGTATTTCAACTCATACTTTGAAAGATACACCACCTTTGCTGAACCAGATTATCCTGCCATCTGCATTGTAGGAGAAAGACTTTACCAATTTCAATGGACTATAAAACATATCACCTGCTGGCCAGATGTCTGGCAATGAGCCTTTCCAAACTTGATTAAGCTGATAACTTGAGAAAGTCCATCTCTAGGACTCTACTTGAAATGCCTCAAGCATAGTAAGCATTTAATGAATGCTTGTTGACTTGCCTTTTTAGTGTTCTGCCAAAGCTAGTGCTCCACTGATAATAATAGCCTCTGAGAAGCCAGGGGCCACTTTCCTGCTCTGACGAGACATGAGAATAGGACCTTAGTGGAATGTAACAGATATAGTATCTGTATACATCAGCGGTTCTCAACCTGTGGGTTATGTTCAATTTGTAACAATGAAAATACATCCTGCATATCAGATAGATTCATAACAGTAGCAAAATTACAGTTATGAAGTAGCAATGAATATAATTTTATGGTTGGGGATCACCACAATATGAGGAACTGTATTAAAGGGCTGCAGCATTAAGGTTGAGAACCACTGGTATACATCAGTGTATCTAGGATCTGCAATTTCATCACTGAAGCATCATTCTCTACATAAAAAATAAGTGTTAAAACAATTGCCTCAGGTTCAGAGAGATTAAATAATTTTTTTACACCTAATTAAGTATTGTTAATTCACACATCAGTACCTCAGAGGAAGGATCTGAGCTTAGGTTTCCTTTGCCCAAAACCTAGAACAGTTATTCCTTCCACATGATGGCTGTTAGGGGTGCACACCCCCTTGATCTGGAAAATTTGCAAAATTTTTTGACCCTCCCTTCATATCAGAGAAGTCTGAATTATTATGGTATGAAGAGATAACATATGTTGATATTATACAATACTATACATATATTTTATGCATTTCTGAGTTTCTAAACTTTCTGTCTCATCTGCTGGCCTTCTTGTGTTGTCTGCAGCTCCCACAAAACTCCCCCAAAATTCCCATTTAATTTTTTATGCCAACCCATTGAAACCATGATGGGGAAAGTTGTAATGTGGAAAGGGTAACTGTAGTCTGTTCACAACAATATGCTGTTGCTATCATGGTGTGTATAATAGTAGGAGTGTGTATATATAGTGGTGGTATATATACATGCTTGCTTAGGGGTGCAGGTGGCACATTGTTCAGCATGAGGGAGGTTCTCACTGTCCTTTGGGGAACAGATAAATGGAATCAGGAGCTGATGGCTTCAGGATTGCCACTTTTTAGGGGAAAATGTTCAGGGGAGTAAAAAAGGAAGAATGGAGCTGGCAGATCAGTCACAATTCAGTGTCGTTAACATAGGTGAGGAGACTATTGGAGCCTGGGTAGGACAGTGCAGCTGTTGGAAGTTTTCTTTCTTTGTGCTTTCACGTTGGTGACTGGGAATGTGCCAGGGTGTCTGAACTGATTCCAGATTGTGGTCTGTGCTGAGCCTGAGCCTATACACCAGGGTATCAGAACTGGAGGAGTCAACAATAAATGACTGTGGTTTAGATATAACTTAGAGCTGTCTATCTAATAATAATAATACCAATAATAATAATTAGCATTGATATAATGCCTACTATGTGTCAGGAACTGGGCCAAGTGTTTTACAAATATTATCTCATTTAATTCTCACAATATCCCTGTGTGTATGTGTGTGTGTGTGTGTGTGCGCTATTATCATCCTTATTTTACAGTTGAAGAAACTGAGGCAGTTAAGTCACTGCCAAGACTTACACAGCAAGTAGGTGCCTGAGCTCAAATTTAAACTCGTCTTCCTGACTCCAGATCCAGTGTTCATCATGCCTATCTCAGGGGTGCCAGTTATAGCAATGTCCCATCCCTGGACAGAGATGAGGCTTGGGATGTAAAGTGCTGTGCACTATATGGTAGCTTAGTAATGAGGAAAATAAAATCATAGAATTTTAGAGCTTGAAGGCATCTTAGTGTAAAGAAGGGAGGTTTTGTTATCACCCTAAGTGTTAGGGTCACAAAAAAGGAAAGAACAGATAACAAAGCTAAAGTGGTATTAAATGTGTTGATAACAGGTGATTCCATCTGTGTGCGGTGGAGATTTGGTTCTCCTCTCTACATTAGTAACCCTCCACTTCAAACCCTTCCATTTCTCATGGGTGAGGGGACTGAGTTCCAGGCGAAAGTTAGCTGCATGCCCACAGGATTCTGATAATGGAAATTACTGAGTGACTATTTCCTATGGTCATTGCTGTGACTTAACCCTCTCCATTTTCTTTCCCCTTTAGTGCCTTGCAAAGGTGGAAACCATTTTAGGCAGCAGGCCATTTTGGATGAAAAACAAAAGAAAATAAAACAAGATCTTTGCTAAATGGCAGCACCTACCTATGTGTCCTCCATGTCTCTGTATAAGGATTGTGCAACTCACCAACTAATCCATTCAGTGTCCCAGTGCTTTGTAGAGCTATAAATAGTGCAGGTATCTGATTCGGCAATTGGAGAATCTCTCTACACAGGGAGAGCTCTCTATGTATGGAATAACCTGAGCACTTGTTAATTCCTATGTTGCAATTACTTTAGACATAATGCATTCCTTCCTCTAATTTCCTACCATTTCAGCCTATTTCCCCCTTATTTTATTAGAGTGAGTCACATTCTTTCTAAATTCTTCTAGCATTTTTAGAGTTTCTTAAGTTCCCCAAGGGTGTGTATGCATGAAAAAGTGAAAGACATTGGACAATCTCTTGCAATTACTAATTTCCTGATTTTGTTTGCTATACCAATAACATCACAAGTCTGGATTTTTTTTTTTGTTAAAGCTTTTAGTGTAACTTTGTATGGACCTGACACTTGGTGTTACAAAGATGGAAGTAAAAATGCTCAGTTAGGAATCGTGATTTTAAATATTACACTCAGCTGATATTTAGGAAAAACTGATTCAGGTTTTGTGTGACTCAGGCATCCTATTCTGCTAGAATTTTCTCAGTGGAGCTCTCCAACATGCAATGTGGTAATGCATTCTTTCTCCTAAAAATGAAAGTGACCAGACAGTTTATCACTCTGGCTGTAGTTTTGTGGAAGTACAATGCATATATATATGGATGTGTCAATTCATTAAAGAACAGAAAATGGAGCCCAACGAACTTATTTTATAAGTTTAGTGGCTGAGCCCACGAAAGCCTAGTAACTGTTGTCATACTGCTGTGCCCTTTCCCTGCTTAATAATCACATATTTAAAATTATAACATTCTGGGTTACTTTTTCATGCAGAGGATAAACATAAGCTGGTTCTGATATTACAAACTGGGCTTTCTCATAAGGGATGTGAAATGAGATTGTTTAGCTTATTATACCAACAGCTACAGAGAGAAAAATGTAATTGTACAGAGGAATTATGAATTCCTTTTTATTTAAAAATATTATTTTTTGTTTTACTGTTATCTTTAAATTTATCCCTCCTTTCTTTCCTCCTAGGGGAGTCATCTTTTTTAATAAAGAATAAAGAGGGAGGGAAAGAATGATGGGGGAGGGGAGAGAGAGACAGAGAGACAGAAGAGAGAGAGAGAAAAAAGAGACAGAGAGAAAAGAGAGAGAGAGAAAAGAGAGAGAGAGAGAGAAAGGAAGGGAGAGAAGTTAAATAAAACTTAAAACATCTAGTGTTCCACAGCCAGAGAACCCACATTTCTGCAAAGAAGGGAGACATGAATTTTTTTCAAGTCCTAAGAGATGGTCATTATAGTTACATAGCTGTCAATGGGGGATTTGACTTTAATGGAAAATGAAGCCATCCATTTAAAGGAGCAGGACAGGGTGTGCCAGTTTGCCTGTGCCCCTAGAGAACCAACCAGTTCCATGCCTTTTTTGCTGACAAGACAAAGGAGCCAATTTCCATTTCATACTATTAAAATATACAGTAAAAACCTTCCACATAAAAGACAAATTTGCAGAGTTGATTTTGAACACCTTGTGCCTCCAAACACATTTTAAATCACAATAAAGTCAATAGATGTGATTCGACCTATTTCAAAATGTTTTTTCCATCTAAAACCTGTTGGCATTTTCTTGGAGAGCGGGCTAAAAGGTGTGCTCCAAATGGGTGGGTCCTGCTCAGATTTTGTTGGAGGAAGAGCTAGGGTTCGAGGTGACTTTATGTAATGATCCCAAATAGCTTCCTCTCCCCATTAAACTAAGAAGCCTCAGGAGAGTTAAAAAAAAGAAACCCTAACATCATAAACCTTAAATAGTCATTGCCCCTTACCTAATTCTCCTTGACCCAGATAAGAGAACCTTATACCATGATTCCCATCAGATTTCACTGGTTTGGAAGGGTTACCTTATTCCCTCCAGTGCTCCAATGGAGTGTGCCCAATTCCAACTGGTTCCTAGAGGATCTGACCTGTTTCCACCATGCTCCCTGACTGAACCTTCATATTACATCTAAGTATGTTGCCTCAGGGGGTAGCTAGATGAGACAGTGGATAAAGTGCTGGGCCTGGAGTCAGGAAGACATCTTCCTGAATTCAAATCTGGCCTCAGATACTTACTAGTTGTGTGACCCTGGGCAAGTCACCTCACCCTGTTTGTCTCAGTTTCTACATCTGTAAAATGAGCTGGAGAAAGAAATGGCAAACAACTCTAGTATCTTTGCCAAAAAAACCCCCAATGGGGTCATAGAGAGTCAAACATGACTGAAAAATGACAGAACGACACCACATTGCCTTGATAAAGCTAGCTTGCTTTACTGTTTTGAGTGCCCCCTGTGTCCTTGTATTGTATGGCATCCCAAACTTTCCATAGTCTGTGTTGACACTACAAGAATAAGACTTTTATACAGCACCCTGACATTTGAGGTATATCTCTGAGACCAATATTTTAATCATTTTTAACGTGTCTGAATTAAAATTAAGATAGCATTTATTACATTTCCACTATGAACAATGCACAGGCGGTAGGGAGACAAAGATGAAAAGAGCACAGTTCTTGCCTTCACAAAGCTCACAATCTAGTGGATGGAAAGGGACATGAATCAAAGTAACTGTAACAGGATTTAAGATATGATTACATGTAAACGACATACCAAATAGAATAGGCCCAGATATTCAAGAAAGAAGGGATCATCTATAGTTGGGGTGATTGTGAAAAGCCCAATGGAGAAGCTAGTACCTGAGTTTAGCCATGAAGGAAAAGAAATGTTTTAACCAGCAGGAATGTCAGGGAAATAAAGTCTAGTCTATCCCATGCAACGGGGACAATGTGTACAAATTCAGTACTCTGGATGCTATGGTACCACACTGTCTCCCAGTGATGTGAAAGGAAGATTACTGCAGCAACTGCATTGAGGATGAATTAGAGAACAGAGACCGGGGACAAAGAGAACAGTTAGAAGACTATTATAACAAGGTGAGAGTTACTGAGGGCCTGAGTCAGGGTGGTGTCAGTAGTAGCAGAAAATAGGGGTCAGAGAGACAGAAGAAGAAACAGGATGGAAAAGTAACCTGGAAACAAATAGAAAAGAGGGTATCAATCAAGAAGAAGGAAGTGGCAAATGCTAGCATCAAACGGTACAAAGCAATCAAGGAGGATTAGAACTGAGAACTGAGATCCCCAACTATAGATGATCCCTCCTTTCTCGAATATCTGGGCCTATTCTATTTGGTATGTCCTTTACATGTAATCATATCTTAAATCCTGTTACAGTTACTTTGATTCATATCCCTTTCCATCCACTAGATTGTGAGCTTTGTGAAGGTCCCTGGTGCCCTTGAGGTACTAAAATAGTATGGTGGATTATGGAAACCAGATTTTAAGAGTTTAAAAAAATCAGGGGGTGGAAAGGTAGAGAATTTTGGTTTTGGCAGTGAAGAAGAATCAGAGCCTTAGAACTAGAAGAGCTTTTTGAGTCTAATCCCCTCATTTTATAGATGAAGAAAAAGCTGAGATTGAATGACTTCTCAGGGTCACACAACTAGTGACTGACTGGGGGAGGATTTGAACTTAGGTCTTCGTGACTCAAAACCAGGACTGTATCCAGTCCACAACAAAGCTGCTTAAAGAGAGTGAGACAGGATGATAGCTTGAGAGTACAGCAGTCAAAGGAACATTTTTGTCTTTTAAGGATAGAGAAGACTTGAGCATAGATGTATGTGAATGGAATTAGCCAGATGAAAGGGGAACAAGGGGGAGAGAGAGAGAGAAAGCGAGAGACAGAGAGAGACAGACAGATTGAGAAACACAAGAGAGACAGAAACAGAGACACACACACACACAGACAGAAAAATAACAGGAGAGGAGAGAAGAGAAAAGGAAAGAACAGAAGAGAAGGGCAGGGGAGAGAAGAAGAGAGGAAGGAAGAGAAGAAGAGAGGAGAGCAGAGAGAAGAAAGAAGAGAGCAGAGGAGAGGAAAAGAAAGGAGAAATGAGGAAAGAAGAGGAGAGAAGAGGTGGGGAGAGGGAAGGAGAGGTGAGGAGGGATGGGAAGGGAGAGTGAAGTGGGGTGGGATGAATAAACAAGGTCAGAGAAAATAATAGGGAATAGAGGACTTAAAACAACATACTATATTCTGAAGCAATTTAGCAACTACACCATCAACACCATTCATTATTCTGATAGGGTGGAGGGGGAGCTAGGACAGCAGCACAGCAGAAAGTACAGCCAAGTTCTACGCCAAAGAGATTTAGAAAATGCACCAGATCAAGTCTGATTGGGAAATCCAATTTTAAAAAATCAACGAGTCATATTTCAAGCCCAGGTTGACCTGGAGAGACAAAGATTTGTGGACACTGGAGCTAGGAGTCTTGCTAGGAACAGCCACGCCAGACCAGGATGAGGCTGGGGCCCAGGGCAAGAAGGGGGCCCAAGCCTTGTGCAGGGTACAACGTGGCTACCAGCTGGCAGCTCTGCTGCTCACTACTCAACAACAACTCAGTTCTAGTTCACAGATCCGGAGTAGCCTGAGGAGAGGATGTGTACTTGGGATTGGGGGGAGCATTTCAGGGTGAGGGGCAGTGAGTGGCTGACCCTTGGCTGTGGACTGAGCTAGAAGCAGCTTAAGGAACAAGCAGCAGATCTGTGGCTCTGACCTCAGGGGTGGAGCAGGGTCTCAGGTCTAGCCTCTAGGTCAGTCTGAATCTTTCAGTGCAATAATCAGGGCAGGATGCCCAGACCAAAAGCAAAAGGGCAACTCTATTACTCTGAACCAGCAGCTTTTCAGTTGGCTGTTAGTGCCCGAGTCCAGCATCAGTTTACAGAAGATCCAAAGGAAGATTGGCTTGCTGTTCAGACCCAAACCCAGGCCAGGAACTTGCAGAGCTCAGAACAGAAAGGCAGAAATCAGAAATCAGAGCACCTTGGGAACCCTGAAAGCCTTTGACCCCCAGCTTGAACGGTCTGAGATTCTGAAACAGCTAATATCTCAAAAAGCAGCAGCAGCTGGCCCAGCTTACACGTTCTTTCCAGAAATGTACAGAGCCTGGACCTAAGAAAAAGTCCAACACCAGATAATGGTCTGGAAGAATAAGCAAACGATAACAGAAGAATCTAACTGTAAAAAACCATTATGGTGACAGGGAAAATCAAGACACAAACCCAGAAGAAGAGAATGACTCCAAAATATTTATAAGCAAAGCCTCAAAACAAAACTCCCAGGGTCAACTAGAATTCCTGGAAGAGATGAAATAAGAGTTAAAAATGTTCTTTCATAAATGAAATGAGAGCAATAGAAGAAAAAAATGGAATTATGGAAGAAAAAATATGGAAAGGAACAGTTTGGCACAAAGAATACAAAACCTTAAGTAATAAACATTCTGAAAATTAGAATTGCCCAAATACAAGATGAGACAACAAGAAAATTTAAAAACAAACCCCAAAAAACTGAAGAACAAGTTGAAGAAAATGGGATGTATCTCATTGCAAAAACAATAGACCTAGAAAACAAGTCTAGGAGAGACCATTTAAGAATCACCTGAAGGCTATGACCAAACAACAACAAAAAAAAGTGCTTATATTTCATATTGTGAGAAATCTTAGAAGAAAACTGCCTATATCTCTTAGAACTAGAGAGTAAAGTAGAAATTGAAAGAACCCACTGGTCACATACTGACAGAAACCTCAACATGAAAATAACCAGGAATGGTATAGCCATAGGCCAAGCTTCAGGTTAATGAAAGAATGCTGCAAGCAGCCAGACAGAAAGAATACAGGTACTGAGGAGCTAGTCAGGATCGCACACAATTTAGCAAACACCACTATAAAGAGATGGAGAACCTAGAATATTATATTTCAGAAGGCAAAAATATAGCCCTACAACCAAAAATAACTTTCTCAACAAAACTGAATATAATCTAATGGGGGAAAATGAACCTTTAATGGAACAGAGGATTTTAAAATATTTCTGATGAAAAGACCAAAGTGATACATAAAAGTTAAGAGAAACGGGTAAGCATTAATAAACAGGAACTAAACAGAGATAGTGTATACATTCTAAAACGGGGAAATGATACATGTGTGTCTTCAGAACCCTATCCGGGGTCATAGAGGGAGTCTAATTAGACAAAAGGCCTGGAAGTGGGTCTGTTGTGTTTTGATGATTTGAAAAGAAAAGTGGAAAAGGAAGGGAAGAAGAATACACTGGGGGTAGATGAAAGGAAGGGATCTGAAACATTATCTCTTATATTTGGAGTATACAAGTCTATACAGAGAGAGGAAGGGATGGAAGGAGCAAGTGAAGTGTGAACATTGTTCTCATCTGAAATGGTCCAAAGAGGGAAAAATATATACACAGACTTCAGTAGAGAAATACATCATACACAACAGGGAAAGAGGAAAAGGGAGAAGAAAGAAAAAGAGGGAAGGAAAATTAAGAGAGGGATTGGTCTTCAACAAACCAAACTTTAACCAAGGATATATAGCGATATTTACTGGAAACTGAGGTTGTGTGCATCAATTAGGGAATGACTGAACAAGTTAGGGTATGTAGAAGTAACTGAAAGCTATTGTGCTGCAAGAAATGACGAAGGGGATTATTTCAGAAAAACTGGGAATTCTTGCTCAAACTGATGCAAAGTGAAGGGACGCAACTGTTTTATACGTTGGACATGTTTATACAGTGACAACTGTATCGGAGATTGTTTTATACAGTCATGACAATATTGTAATGAGAAATAATTTAGAAAGACTTAAAAACTGTGATTAATGCAATGATTAACCATGATTTCAAAGTGCTCATGAGGAAACATGCTACCTGACTCCTAATAGAGAGGTAAGAGATTCAGAGTGTAGATTGAGAGATTTTTGGAGGGGAGGGGGGTATGCCTAATGTAGGAATTTGTTTTGCTTAATCATGCTTGTTTGTAACAGGGGTTTCATCTTTCTAAACTGGGGTGAAGGGAATGAGAGAGAGAGAAATGGTGGATTGTTGATGACTGGAAAACATTAATTAAAAAATAAATATTGATATTGGAGTTTGAGAATAAGAAACCTTAACATAATCAACAAAATTCTTACCAAGGCTTGTTGTTTCAACTTCTGCCACCTCTGCAAAATAAAAGATATACTATTACTTAACATGTAATACTTTAAAAGTAGGAAATGCGAGTTTTAAGAAAGACAAACAAATTCATACCTGGAGTACCACTGGAGGATGTGATTAATGTTATAATGGAGGCATTGGCTACAAGGTAAAGAAAAAAGAGGAGAAACCTAAGTAGGTCTTTAAGGCAATCATGAATTTAACTTTGACGAGGCTGGAGTTTGGAGACATACTTTAAAAAAAATTAAATTATTTTTTTTTCTACAATCTAGTCTTAATCATAGGGGATACCTCTAGGACACAGCTAGAAGATTTCTTCCTTATTCCCCCATTTATTTATATTTTTATGTGCCCCAGAAATATTTCTTTGGTCACATTTATACCAACTTCGTTCATGGAGTCTTACTTTAAAGAGCAGGTCTCGATAAGATATTAAAACCTATAGTGAGTGGTCAGGTCAACTTCAAAGTGCGAGGGACAAGCCCACCCAATTGATTTGGAAGCTTGTATTCACATTTTCTAATTTCATAAATAGAAAGGTGACATAAAATGAACAATGAGAATTTCAAAGAAATATTTTTAAAGAGGGAATCAAAGGTGATGTACAACTAAGACCAGTGAGGAATAAGAGATAATCAGAATTGCCTAGGCAAAGGCATTCAACTGTGCTCTGGGACCCAGAGCTTAGCACAGAGCCTGGCACACAGTAGGCACTTAAAAATATTTATTGATTAACTAATACGAGAAACACATTGGTTCATGATATTAGAGATGAAAAATTGGGAAAAGAAAAGAAAATGTAATTCTTTTTTTTGAGGCAGCAAGGTGGGATATTAGATATAATGCTAGACATGGAATCAAGAAGAGTTGAGTTAAAATCTAGCCTCAGATACTTACTAGCTGTGTGACCAAGGGTAAGTCATTTTATCTCCATCTCCCTCAGTTTCTTTGTCTGTAAAATGGGGATAATACTAACACATACTTTCCAGGGTTGTTATGATGATAAAATGAGATCATATTTTGTTAAAAAGCACTTTGTTAACCTTAAAGGGCTATATAAATAGTAGCTATTATTATCATGTTTTAATTGTTTAAATGTTTATACAAGAATTCCCAATTTTTTCTGAAATAATTCCCTTCATCATTTCTTGAAGCACAATAGCTTTCCATTACATTTCTATACCATAACTTGTTCAGTCATTCCCTGATTGATGTACACAACAGCAGTTTAATTTAATTTTTGTTAGGGTATTGATTTTCACATTACAATAACAAAAGAAGGTTGTCTTTAGAAAACTATTGGTAATAGCTTTAACTTTCATGGTGCTCCTCAATCAGTAAGTCAATAAGCATTTATTAAGGACCTACTGTGTGTCAAGCACTGAACTAGATGCTGATTATATAAAGCCAACATATGAAGTGTATCCCAAGTTAATCACTGCTTGCAATTAGCCAGATCAAGGAATTGATTTGAACAAAGTGGGTAGAAAATTGAATTCTATTTTTTCTTAACAACTAAAGACTCATTTACAACTTCAGCAAGAACAATAATAACAAGAGTTTTGATATCTTAGACATGGAGTCCAGAAGTAAGTCTTATGTTCTTTATGCCACCAGTTTTTCTATATTTGCCTGTTTATGTTACACGATTGTCTAAATATAATTGATATAAAGAGGGTTTCAACACTTCATTTCAGGAGTAAGTTCCTCTTCAACTCATTGCTATTCCACCTTAGTACAATTTCTTTGTAAGTTATTAACAAATGTGATGTTTATTAAAATTATCAAAGCTATTTATGAATCTCTAATGAAACATTTCTAATTATGAGTTATTCTATTCAACATTTTTCAGGTTTAAATATTAGAAAAAGTGAGTGGATGAACTTCTACTTAAGTATGACAAAATAAACAAAACGTAGCGGGGTACATATCTGTCTGCCAACAAAGACGCATTCTGGGTGTGTCAAGGCACTTGGCTGGCTCTTTGAGAACACCCACATGTACATGAATTGGCTGATACACACACAGACACACACACAGACACCCTGTCATGCATTACTATTTCCATATTTTGTCATTTTCATTTATAAAACAACAATGACCAGGGTTGTTCTTGAAAAATAAGACAGGACACAATAAATCGCCTCAGTGGTAAGATTGAATGAATGGAGTCTCCTCTTTGAATAGACCCAGATATTAGTCTAGGACATTAGCTTCACTCATGGAAAGGTCAACTTATGGCCCATTTACTCTGACTACAGCAAATCCTCTGCCTGGCCCCATTGTCTCTGACCTGCTAGGCCAGTATCAATCAACATTTCTTTCAGTGAATCTAACAAGTCTCCGTTGCTACCATACACAAATATATTCTGGGTTATTTGATAGGAGGTCCCATGCTGGTAGAAAGAAGGCTAGGCTTGGAGCTAAGAGTTCCTCCATTTAACTGCTGATGCTTCCTAGCTGTCTGACATAGTTCAGTCTCAGTTTCCTCATCTGCAAAATGGGGAATAATAATAGGTTCTCTCTCACAGGGTTATTATGAGGATCAAATGAAATAATAATGTAAGTTTCCCACAAATCCTAAAATTATGCATAGGTTCAAATATGTACATATGTACATAAACACATGTGTCGGGGCGGCTAGGTGGCACAGTGAGTAGAGTCCTGGAGTCGGGAGGGCTTGAGTTCAAATCCGGCCTCAGACACTTAACACAAAAACTAGCTGTGTGACCTTGGGCAAGTCATTTAATCCCAATTGCCCTACCTTCCTCCCTCCAAAAAGCAAAAATAAATAAATAAACAAAGAAACAAATAAATATACGTGTTTGTGCACATGCACATATACACATTTGGACCTGCTCTACAACCGCTAGTCTTAAAACACTGCCTGGAGAAACAAAAGTGAAGTGACTTGTCCACAGATACACATCCAGCAGGATTTAAGCTCAGGTCCTTGTAGCAGCAAGCACCCTAGTATACCTAGGATGGCTGCTAGCACCGGTTCTTTGATCTGCTTTTCTAAAGGAAAACAACTCAAAATGGGTTAACAGTCTTACTTTAATCAATCAAACAAATATCATTTACCTAGTTCAGGAGAGAAAGTTAGCACCCTGAACTTCAGAGAATAGAAACAGAAGTTACAAGTAGACAACAATTCAGCAGACAGGGAGGGCTTCTAGCCATCTGACCATTACATTTATATCTAGTCACTGGAGAGAGAAGCACCAACATCTGTGTGTTTGAAGCCGGGGGGAGGCTCAACGGCTTCCCAGAGTCTCCTCTGGCCAAATCATACAGCTCTTCCCAAAGAGAGCCCCAAAGCAAAACCTCACCTCAAAGGTTTATATAGCCTTCTCCAGGGTCAGAGAAAATCACAATCCTCCTGACCCACTTGACTACAAAATAACAAAAGTTGTGTCTTCCTGAAAAACAAGCCTCCTTCAAAGCCTGCTTCTCCTGTGGACTCTGCTCCACCCTTCAGCAAACTCTTCCCACCACAGGCTCCTTGTGACCACAGTCAGCCTTTTAGGGGGCAGAGTATATTTTCAAATCAGGGAAGATCCTCAAATTCAATTAAGGATTATTAAGGGGCAGGGTAGATCTTCAAATTCCTATTACCATTACAGTCTTATATAGGTTGTTCCAAAAGTCTTAGAGTAGTTTTAAACTTTAATAATTTAAAAAGCTATTCAATAATATACTTAAACTATTAAAGCTTTAAGCTGTCCTAAAACTTTTGAAACACCCTGCATATAAATGTAAATAATTACTATTATTTGTTCTAAGAATTGATCACTGATAAAATAATCGATATGAATATTCTTTTAAAAAAAGGGGT
>CM053591.1:24154371-24183964 GCA_028646515.1 Pseudochirops corinnae | reverse complement strand
TTTTCAACAACATTTTGTTTAATTAGCATAAATGAGATTTCATAGGAAGACATAGGAGATACATAGGAAATCTCAATTAATTACATTAATCTCATTATTATAGAAAATATCCCCAATAGCTAATGAAAGCTTTTATTCCATATGAAATTGTCATGGCTAAAATTTATGCTAATTAAATAAAATGTTGAAAATTTCATTCACTTCATTTCTTGAAAATATGCATAATGAGATTTCCTATGTGTCCAGACTTTAGGGACACTCTGTATTCTTATTACATCTTCCAAGAGTCTGTTATCCTAAAATTTGAAAATTAGAAGTATGCCCCTCAATTTAAATATGTATAATAAAAAGCAGTAAGCTACACTGCTATGGGCTCTTATTGGGAGCCCAATATGTTACAGAGAAAAATACAGTTTAACCCAGTAAAGCAATAAGGTTCATGGTTAAGTGTAAAGAATACTGGCCTGAAAGTTCTGAGAGCCAGGTTCTGATCACATATCTGCCACCAATTCACTGTGTGGCTGTGACTGTCACATGACTTTAGCCTATTTGCACTATGTGTCTCATAGGATTGCTGTGAGCAAAAAGTTTGTGATTAATTTGGTATGTCTCAGTAAGGACGCTCCCTCCGCCAATTTATACCTGTACTTGACTTGCAATTTGTAGTCTTAGGAAGTTGTCTATGGAACTAAGAAAGGTATAGGACTTGCCCGAGGTCACACAGTCAGTATGAGTGGGAGGCCTGACTTCAACTCAGGTCTTCCTAACTCCAAGGCCAGCTCCTTATCACCATGTCACCTGCCTCTCAAAAATATCAGACATTATCTCCTCTCTCTCTCTGTCTCTCTCTCTCTCTGTCTCTCTCTCTGTCTCTGTCTGTCTCTCTTTCTGTCTCTCTGTCTCTCTCTCTGTCTCTGTTTGTTTGTCTGTCTGTCTGTCTGTCTCTTCCTCTGAAGCAATCAAGATCACACAGTTACTAAGTGTCTGAGGCTAGATTTGACCTTAGGTCCTCATGACTCCAGGACAGGTGTGTTATCCACTGTACCTCCTAGCTGCCCCTATGCCCCTCTTCTTAAGCGCCTTTCTAGTTCAAAGAGCCTCTGAATAAGAGCCTTCCTCTTATTCCTCCAAATACCAGCATTTTAAATAGGTCCCAATGGATTTCTTGAGTAACTTTAACTTGAAATTAGCTCATGTGTGCTCTCAAATTTTCTTGTTCACAGAGTACTTAGAGGTCTTTCTACTTTTTTTACCCCTGTGGGGTACTGAAGGAAGGTTCATTAAATAGCGGGCATTCAAGGGCACAGATTGTTTCTCTCACAAAGGACACTTCTGATATATTGGTCACAGCATTTGGCCCTGCCATTCTTTGGGAGAGGTTTGAACAAGAACACTGAGATTATGAAAAATATAAGGTCATGTTTGAAAACCATGAATTTATTTTACAGCATTCTACAAGTTGATATACATGTCCATTTTGTGTGTGTGATTGATTCTTATTGGTTGTGGGTTGTTGATTTTTTTAATGACAGAATTTGAGATGGGGTAGCTCAGCGAGTTTTTTATTTTGCTTTTGAGATGGGATATCTATGTCCTTCCCAGTCTGTAAATGTAGAAGCCACTCATGGGCCTGACCCCACCAGCAACTGGGAGGGAAATTTTAGCCAGCTCTGGTTTTCACTTGGGCTGGTTTGCCCTTCCTTGGGCAGCCTGGTAGCCTTCCACTCCCTGGGGCTCCCCATCTTGGGGCTGTATTTATTGTGAATACCCAATTGACTTTATTTTGAACTGTAGCACAGGACTCCTGAACTCCAGCTATTCAAAAGCTTCAGTCTCCCCAGTTAGCAAGTATAACAGGCACGTACCACTATGACTGGTAGACAGGTTGGCTAGACTTTCATTAGGATTTCAGTTATTATGGATTTGATTCTGGGCCTCAGAGAAACCTTCATTAGAGGATGAAAAGAGAATATTTTCCTCAAAATAATATGTGATATATCTATATCAGATAATGTTTGTAAAGTGCTGCACAATGGTCTTACCAGTCCTAGTTCCAGCTGATGGAGTGGAATTATCAGTACTTGCTGTAGGAGGAGGGGAAAGTTTGAAATTTATTTGATCTGTTAAAAAAAAAAAAAGAAATATATAAATTAATGTTAATAGCAATCGAAAGTAAAATGGTAGTTTCAAATAGCGACCAGCAGAGGGCAATTACTGTCTGTTAAGTGATATTAATTAATTAATCTTTGTCTCCCTGTCTTGTTCTCTGACTGACTCTCTAGACAGGAATGTAATCACAGTCTTTTTTTTTTGTTGTTAGAGCAATCAAATCCTTAAAAAATTACCTAATTCTTTCAGTGGTTCTCAACCTTCCTAATGCCGTGACCCTTTAATACTCATATGTGGGCATATCTGCATGTGGGTGGACCTGCCTGGAGATGGATAGAGGAGTGGTGTCTCAGTTCCTAAGACCATCGGAAATATGTGTTTTCTGATGATTTTAGGCGACCCCTGTGAAAGGGGTTCACAGGTTGAGAACCACTGCATGACATTCTAATTTGTCTTGTGTTTAATATAATTAGTACTTGGTATGTGTAATTCTTAATTTTAGTACTTTTTGATGATTTCTAAGAGATGGAATTAAAGGTTGAGTCATCAGACCTACTATAGCCCTCAAAAATAAATGCAGATGGTGTGTCATGCTAATTTTATTCTTAAACTGAAAATTTTAGATCTATGGATCCATTATTTCTTTCTTCTCAAGCAACCTGGACCTGACTTTTTCAGATATATGTCTTACCCCCATTTCTATCAAGTTCTATATTTTTAGTAGATGCACAAAATCATTTTAAATCATTAAGTATTTTTATTATCATTGTCACAAAGGCATAGTCATTTACAGAGTGTTAATTAAGTCATGAGAGGCAGAACAGTATAGACAAACCAAGTCAACAAGAATTTATCATGCACCTACTATTTACTAAGCACTAGAAAAAGAACCAGCCTGGGGATCGAGAACATCAGAGTTTAAGTCCTTCTTTTAGAACTTATAAACTATATGCTTATGAGCAAGTCACTTAATGTTAGTGTCCAGGCTACTCTTTAAGCTCTAAGTTATGGATGAGTTGCCGGTCCACAAGAATTGAGATGGTTTCCATTCCAGGAATTCCCTTTAGTGATGAAACTACCTATCCAAAGGAAAGAAAGGAAGGAAGGAAGGAAAAAAAAGAGGAAGGAAGAAAGAAAAAAGAAAGGAAGGAAGGAAAAAGGAAGGAAGGAGAAAATTGGTTGAGCTATGAACTTCCAAAGGTGAAGAACAGCTTCTCAGGCTAAATTTACAAATGGAATGATATCCAACATTTAAACTCCACTTCAGGAAACTCTCACACCAGCTATTTTCACATCAAACATGGATCAGATCCATGCCTCCATGGACAACCTCTCCATCGCTTGGTTTCACATTCTGGAAATGCCTCCTCCCTTATTGCCTCTTCTTTTGATTGGTGAGTTCCTTCATGAACTTTCATTGGAGGAAGCTCTCACGTCAGCCATCTTCACTTCAAATCAGAACCAGCCCATGATTCTACCCTGTTTATTTCTTCACCGTCAGCTCCCTTCTAGGTGTTGCTTTTCCTCTTTGAGGTAGGGACTGTCTTTCTTTTAGCCTGTAGTTGTATTACATTCCTTAGCAGAATACTTGGTACATAGTAGATACTTAAATGCAATCTACCTATCTATCTTTCTCCTATCACTTTGGACCGAAATCTGATTAAAAAAAGAGAAAATATCTTAGGGTAAAAATCAACCCAGCACTTAGACAAAGACCTTGATTCTATGTAGCAAGGGAACTTGGAGAAGATTTTTATTATTGGAACAAACCAAACCAAAAAAAAAAAATTAGAGTTATAGCCAGTAGGGCCATTACAGTGTTCAATGGAGCTTTTAAGAAGAGAGAAATTCTTATAAATAAAAGGGTTTTTTTCCATTAATTTTCTTTTAGTTCCTAAGTTCTTTAAATTTTATTCACATTTTTGCTCTCTGTCTCTGTCTATCTCTGTCAGCCTTTGTCTGTCTCTCCCTATTTCTGTCTCTATCTCTCACGTGCAAGCCTCCCTCAAAATTCTTACCAGTCTTAGTGACTTTCCTTTATGCCTTATAATTTCCCAGTTACCAGCCTGTTTCCCTTGGGTTGTCTCACTGGACTTCCCTTCCATTACTTATAAATAGCTGGTTGTAACTTCCAGTGAGTCATAAATTTGAGTTCCCTGCTCACACTGGCTGGGTGAGGGTTGACAAATTTCCATTGTTAAAAAAAAAAAGACCATAATCAAAAGGGAAAGGCATTCTATGATTTCTTATTTTCCTTTGGATATCAGAGCAGATCAGATTGCAAAGTATTATTCCTTTTTTGAAGCCTTAGATTAAACTACAAATGTATAAATAGAGTTATGGTAACTTTCCTTCAGTTTATATATTTTTTATAATAATGCTTTAAATAGGCTAAGTAGTAGGGAGAGTCCTGGAAGCAGGTTTGATTACATAAAATAGTTCGGGTCAGGGTGAGAGATAAAAGGCACTGAGATGAGCCAGGACATAGACATCCCATGCACTCCCCAGCTGCTTATCATAGATTTAGACTTGGAAGGGACTTCACAGACCATCTAGTCCAATTCTGTGCCTTTACAGATGGGGAAACAGAGGGCCAGAGGGGTTAAGTGACTTCCTGGGATCACACAGCAAGTAAATTTCTAAGGCAGGATTCAAACTCAAGTCTTCTTGACTACAAATACAGTGCTCTCTCCAACAAGTCACCTAGAAGTCTCTCCTTGACAAAGAGAATCCTCAGAAAATTCTAAGTTTTGGTGCTGATGAGACCTTCCCAATTTCACAAAACACAAGGTGACCATGTTACAGTACATACACAGTTTGCTCATATAGGGTCTGACTTCTGTAACCAAAGAAGGGACCAATATTGTTTGTAATGCAGGCACCTAGGTACTATGGCATGGAATCAGAAAGATCTGAGTTCAAAGCCAGTCTTAGATGTTTACTAGTTGTGTAAGCCCAGAAAAATCACTTAACTTTTCTGTGCCTTAGTTGTCTCATCTGTAAAATGGGGATAATAGCATTGTCGCAAGACTCAAATGAGTTAGCATGGGTAAAGCACTTTGCAAATCTTACAATACTATGCAAAAACTAGCTATTATTATTATTATTACCATTATAATGATACTAAGAGTTCAGTTTCTTTCTAGAATTTTTAAGAATATTTGCATTATTGTATAATTATGTTGAAAAAATTTCTGACTCAGCTTTATTGACTCTAATTACTAAGATGAGCACTTCCTAGTTAATTTGCAAATTCTAAAGAAATCTGTGCTGATCAGGTTATTAATTTATCCTTTTTCTATCGGTTCTTTGGTGAGTGCCTTTATGATCGCCTTCTGTAAAAATTCCAATTGTATCCATCCATACCGCCTTGTCCTGTCTGAGATTACTGGCATGCAACTTGTGGCTCATTTACCATGAGACTATGCATTGAACATAGAATAAACTCATTATTAAATTGTCTCTACACATTGACTGATATGATTGGCAGAAGTACATACCTACAAATACCTGAGGATTTTGATGCTATAGTCATGGTATATGTCCTAGTCTGCCCTGGTTCTCCTCATGACTCTGTGTGACTCAGCCTCATTTAAGTCCAGTTCACACACAAGTCATGACATCACCAGTGATGTCATTGGTCCTCTTCAAAAACAAAAGATGAGCCACAATGACAGCAGCAGCAACAACAACAGCTTCAATACTCGTTAGTTCATCCTACTCCTCCCAGGTTTCTTTGAAGTCTTCACATTCATTGTTTCCAAAGATACAATAATATTCTATTACATTAGAAGGTCTTAACTTGGGCTCTGTGATCTTGCTTTTAAAAATAATATTTTGATAACGATTACAATATAACTAGCTTCCTTGTAATCTTATGCATTTTATACATCTACAAATGCTCTTTGGAGGAGGCTTCCTCAGACTCTCTAATTGGTCTAAGACACCATCGAGCCACTTAGTTGTCCCATTGTTGTAGATACCATGATTAATAACCTATATAGACTTGATCCATGTGCTCAGAACATAATTGCTAATGCAGCAATTTTAACAGCAATTTTAATAGTAGTTTAAGGTTTGCGAAGAGCTAGGGAGTACAACTGTTATTATCTCATTTTACACATGGGGAAACTGAGGCTCTGACAAGTGGAGTGACAAAGGCAAAATTCAAAGACAAGTCTCCTAAATCTGAATCCATTTCTCTCACTTTTTAATAAAAAAAAAAAGCCTCCAGATTTTTCTAAACAGCTGAATGTGTGAAATAAGATACAACCCAATATCTGAATGCTGAACTGAACAGCTTCCAGCCCTGATGTTTGGAATCATATAAACAAGGACACAAAATGTGGAGTGGCCTCAACATTACAAATTTTATGATACATGTGTGCTCCCCCAAGTCATATCACTGAAGGTAGCCACTGTCTGGCACCAGAGCTGTGCAAACAGGGGACATGACTATTAAGCCTCTTGCCTCATAATCTTCTAGACTGTCAGAAAAAGTAAAGAGACAGATTCCAAGGATGAATTTGAAATATACTACTGTTTCCCATGTGTAAATATTTTTGACCCAATTCAAAATTGTAACGTGGTGGCAGTGTTTTTCTGGATTTCATTATTGCTCCACAGAGAAATGATTAAAAAACAAGCCACCACACCTAAGTACTGGGATAAGTACACCCCAAACAGAACAGTACTTTTTGTGTAAATGAGATTGTATTGGCTCTTCTGGAAGGATAACAAACCAGAACGATATTTGCAGAGGGTCTTGCTATATAGATACCATACCATACCATCCATACATACCAAGAAAGCAAATAAGAACATTTCTAATTTGGCAAGGCCTTCTGGTGCTGGTTTCTGTTATGATCATCTCATAGCATACTGCTGGTGCTCAAGAAACATGATTACGTAACAGCTTAGCATTTATTGAACGATTAATAGTGATGCAATTGAAGAAAACTTCAGTAAGCTCAGTGAACTTCCAGCAAAACTCCCCAAAGTGTGTACAAAAGACAACAGCACAGGCAACAGGCAAGTTACCGAGAGTTTTGGTCCCAAAAAGGATACTTGGTAGATATGAAATCAAACTTAAGGTCTCCCTGTCTTCCCATCTCTTTGTTAATTAATTTGTCTCTCTATAGCAGAGGTGTTAAACACAGCAACATATGGCCTACAACACTCCCAAACCAGATTTAAATGTAATTGAGATATTTAACAAGAAAAATAAAAATATAATAAAACATAGATAATATTGCATTTTAAAGCTAAATCAAAGTGTGGCCAGCAGGGATCCTTATATATGGATTAGTGGTCTCTGTTCTATTTGAGTGTGATGCAGTCGTGCTAGAGGGACATCCAGGAATCACATATTTCCCTCCCTCCCCCCAGGAGTCCCTTTATCAAAACCAACTTTCAGATTTTTACCAAAATCTAAGTGATAATAATTAAGAGGACTGCCCCTTTCCCAGGTAAAATGCAAATTTAACAACGACCAAAGAGGTTTTAGATAAATACTTTTTTTAAAAAATCAACTTAAGGATAAATCCATTTATACCAATATCTTCAATAGAAATGAATGCTGAACTTTATCAAAAGCTTTTTATGCATCTATCAATATAATCATGTTTTAAAAAATTTTTATTATTGGTGTAACCAATTATATTAATGGTTTTCCTTATACCCAAATTAGCTATAAAGGACATATAAGAAAGATGCTGTCTGCATCCAGAGTAAGAATTGATAAATAGAAGTATGTATAGAATAATTTTACACATATATAGCTATTTGTGTCCAATGGTAGCCATCTCTAGGGTGGGGGTGGGAGGGTGGGAAGGAAGAAAAAAATCAAATTTACATGATACATTTGTTGTATATTTCAAAGGAATAACAAGTTGGGCATAGTAGATTTGCAGTTTCATAATTTTCTTTATTGTCCTATGTTATGGAAATAATTGTTTTATTCCATAAATTAGAGACAAAATAAAATTTAAAAATCAAGGCTTAAAAAAAAAAATCAAGGCTTAAAGTATTCAGATGAAATTCTGATGGTGGAATTTCAGGTGTCAGGCAGGGTGGTGGAGAGAGATTTGGAGCAGCATGTTGCTACTATTCCCCTAAAATCACATCACCTAAGGTAATACATTTTTGGGTCCACAGTTATGATAAGACAATCAAGCAGAACAGAAACATGGCTCATACATCTTTTCTTCAAAAGAATCCTTCATCCTCAGGTAAATGCAGAAAACAAAACCAGACTATTACTAATGCTGGGTACTGATACCAGCTCCTTTCATAGTGTTTTCTATTGTCATAAGAGTTTTAAAATTCCTTTTCTATTAGACTCCAGCATGACCATTTTGTTTGTAAAGAAAATGATTTATCTGGCTTATGCTTTCCTTATAGTAAGGAATTTAGTGAAGACTTCCAATAATTAACAAGAGAATTTAACTGGTTATAGATAAAAGAACTCTGACTCCCTTTTAAGATAATCCCTTGTGAGACTAAGTCCTATCAATTTATCAGATGTAAATTTTTTCCCCTTCTGCCATCTTGGACATGTAAATCTTCTTATTCTCCACTTGCCTGCTATAAATTTTAAAAGCTTATTTTTGAAATGTAAATTCTAATTGTTTCTTCTTCATCTTCTTCTTCTTCATCTTCTTCTTCATCTTCTTCTTCTTCTTCTTCATCTTCTTCTTCTTCTTCATCTTCTTCTTCTTCATCTTCTTCTTCTTCTTCTTCATCTTCTTCTTCATCTTCTTCTTTTCTTCTTCATCTTCTTCTTCTTCTTCTTCATCTTCTTCTTCTTCTTCATCTTCTTCTTCTTCTTCATCTTCTTCTTCTTCTTCATCTTCTTCTTCTTCATCTTCTTCTTCTTCTTCTCCTTCTTTTTCTCCTCCTCCTCTTCCTCCTCCTCCTTCTCCTTCTCCTGTTCCTCCTCCTCCTCCCCCTCTTCCTCCTCTTCCTCCTCCTCCTCTTCCTTTTTCCTTTTCCTCTCCTTCCCCTCCCTCCTCTCCTCCTCCTCCTGTAACTGGAAACTACATAACCCTTAGGAGAACTTTGTCTATTGCCCAGTGGTAATTAAGAACCCTGAGCCAGTGCTGAGCATATGTAATAAAAATCATTTTTATAAAATATCTCTGCGTGTTGATTAGTGTACCTATCAACAAATCCTTGGTGATTTCTGTATCACTATTACCTGCTCCTCGTTGACATGAGGGCTATTGCCATGAAGCCCTTTGATGTCTCTTATGGCATGACAATATTCTTTTATATTCATAAACTGTACTTTGTTTAGCTAGCCCCCAGTTGATGGGCACCCCCTCCCACAGCTCTTGTATATGGTATTTCTATACTGCCTGTGTCTTTAGGACAGAGAGAATTTTAGCACTCACGGGATCTGATCACCCACTTAGCGATTAAGTGCTCCTTCTTGAAATCAAGGCAAGTATTTTGAGGGACACCTCAGACGTCAGTAGATGACTAGACCTTTTCCTTTTTATTTCTATTTCTCTTTTGTGATATTGTGCAACTAGGAGCAATGATAATAACAGCACTTTTATATTAGAAGCATTTACATAATACTTAAGTTTTGTGGGGTGGCTAGGTGGTGCAGTGAATAGAACACTGACCCTGGAGTCAGGAGGACCTGAGTTCAAATTCGACCTCAGACACAACACTTACTAGCCGTGTGAACTTGAGCAAGTCACTTAACCCCAATTGCCCTGCCCTCCCCCCCTCCAAAAAGCAAAAAACAAAGTTATGCAAAGAGCTTTATGCGTATTATTTCATTTGACTTGCACAAAAACCCTGGGAAGTAGTTATTATTATCATTTTATAGATGAGGAAACCGAGGCTGAGAAGTTAAGTGATTTGACTAGGGTCATACAGCTTGTCTGAAGAGGGATTCAAACCTAGGTGTTCTTGTTTCCAGGTTAACTGCTCTATTTCCTCTCATGTTTAGAAGCAATCTTCTCTAGGTTGTAGCAATGTTTGGAAGAAAGGAGAAGAGGGAGGAGTTGCTATCTCTTCTAACCAGATGGTGGTCATAGGGTGGTATACCCCTTAATTGGGATATGCTGTCCTGTTCCCTGAATAAAGACTTAGTATTTCCATAGTCATCAGTGGCCTCTGAAGCTGTCCATGGATTGGGAACTCCAGAAGAAAGGAAAGATAGTGGGGTTATGATGGCTTCCGCTGACCTCTCTGGTGGTTAAATCTTTCAGTCAGTCAATACACAGTTATTAAATGCCTATTATATGCAAGCAAGGTGCTAAGTGCTGGGACAGCCCCTGACCTCCCGGAGCTTACAGTCCAATAGGGGAAGACAAGACATAAAAGAAAGCTGGACTGGCTTGGGACATGGTAGAGTCTAGACCATCCAGGGAAACTAGATCTAAAGAGGGGATAGCAATTGGTAAAATAGAAAGTGGAGGCTAAGCATGCTTTGGATTTGATCCAGCTCTAGTCAGCCTACAGTCTGCATGTAGGACTAGAGGGAGGTCACATGGGAAAAGCTTGGCTCTTGTAAATAACCTCTGTGCATGGAAATACCTATAGTCTTTTCCTCCTGTTGACCACCCACTTCTCCTAGATATTCTCTTCTCACCAGGTTTTGGTAACATTGCCCTCTTGTGCTTCTCCCATCTGTCTGGCCAGTCCTTGGTCTCCTTTATTGGATATGTCTCCCAAGCTCTTCCTGGGTCCTCTTCTCTTCTCCTCCTTTTCAATGATTGTTTCTATAGTGCTAGAGTCAGATCAATTCATCCAACTCCAAGTTCCCTCCTGAGCTGCAGCCTTGCATTCCATCTACCTGTTGGGCATCTTACTCTGGATATCCCACAGACATTTCAAACTCAACATATCTGAAACCGAATTCATTATCTTTGTCCTTTCCCTAATTTCCTGATTATTGTCAATGATATCACTATTTTTCCAGGAACCCAAGTTCATGACCTAGGTGTCATTCTCCACTGCTAGCTCTTTACCACTCCCTTACACCCAATCTGTTCCTGCTGTTGCTGTTCAGTTGTTTCAAATTCTTCCTAACCCCATGGACCATAGCACACCAATGGTGCCCATGGGGTTTTCTTGGAATGGATACTGGAATGGTTTGCCATTTCCTTCTCCAGTGGTTTAAAGCAAATAGAAGTTAAATGACTTGAGGGTCACCCAACTAGTAAGTATCTTAGGCCAGATTTGAAGTCAGATCTTTCTGACTCCAATCCCAGCACTCTAATCAATTGAGCCACCTAGTTGCTTCCTAGGAAAATGGAGGTTAAATAAGTGTCCCAGGTAGTAAATATCTGAGGTGAGATTTGAACTCAAGTCTTCCTGACTCCAAGCCCAGTGCTTTATCCTAGCTCTGTCTCTACCTTTACAGCATCTCTCATATATGCTTCCTTCTCTCCTCTGGCATTGCCACCATCCTGATGCATTGTGCCTGGACTATTCTGTAGCCTTCTGATTGACCTCCCTGCCTCAAGCATCTTCCCAGTCGTCCATCTTCTATTCAACCGTCAACGTGATCTTCCTACAGCACAGGTATGATGGTCACTCCCTTATACAATGACAGCTCGTGTCTCACTCTTCCCTCTGTCATCAAAGATAAAAGCCTCTTTTTTGAGTTTTGATGCCCTTTATACCCTGGTTCCTTCCTGCCTTTTCAGTCGATCCAGTAACACTGGCCTCCTTCTGTTTCTTGCTTTTTTATTGGCTCTCTCCCAAGGTTGGACATTTTCTTCTCCGTCTCTCTCTCTCTCCTGACTTTCCTGGTTTCCTTCAAGTTTTACCTAAAATTCCACCTTCTGCAAGGGCCCTTCCTGGTCCCCTATGCCTTCCCTTTGAGATTATTTCCAGTTTATCCTGCATGTATCTTGTTTGTTCATGGTTGTTTTCATGTTTTCTCTCCTATTAAATTGTGAGTCTAGCAGATAGAGCACTAGGTCTGGAGTTGGGAAGACTTGAGGTCTAATCTAACCACAGGAATTTATTAGCTGTGTGACCCTGAGCAAGTCACTTAACCTGTTTGCCTCAGGTTCCTTTTCTGTAAAATGAGCTGGAAAAGGAAATGGTGAACAACTCCAGTATCTTTGCCAAGAAAACCCCAAATAGGATCATGAAAAGTCAGGCACAATTGAACAACGACTGAACAATAACAGTATCTCCAGTGATTAGCATTAGGGCTTGGCACTTAGTAAGCACTTACTAAATGATTGTTCATTGACTGGAGTGTTCCAAGCTAAAGTAGCTTCTTCACTGGTCACAATTTCAACCTAAAACATAGGTCAGAGACATTTGGGAGGGAGCATATTTTAGCAGGGTCCAAATTTTGAAGGATTGTAGTCATCCCTTCCCTTCTTCCCTCCCTCAATGTATACTCTGGATTGCTATAGCAACACCCATCTTGTTGCAGTGTCTCTACAGAAATTAGTCAAGGGACACAGGTTGTAGATACTTCCAATAGGTCCTTTCCAAATCTGCCTGCAAAGGGCCTTGATGGTCTCATTTGGGAACAATATCTGTTAGCCAAAGCTTCCTTAAAGCTATTTTGAGTAATTTCCTCAATTTTCTTGACTGTAGGTAAGTAGGAGAGTAATGGAGTAGGGGGATGAAGGACTGGGTAGAAGGATATACCTAGATTTTGGGGACTGTTACTTTAGAAAGGAATGTTTCCCCTCCCCATTATTCTCTCCCCTTACCTCCTTCTCCTCCTTCCCTACCCCACCCCCCAATAAAGGCAGAGGAGAGAAGCCACAGAGATGTTCCTGGCCTTAACCTGGCTAGAGGCTTTGTATTGCCAGTTCTGCCTAGGGAAAACCTATTGAATGGGGGAGTTCTTGCCAGCATTCTCAAAGTGAAGTTACCCACAGATGTAAATTAAGGGTTTTCAGACTGATTGTAAAAGACTTGACCCTCAAAAAGTTATTGGGAAAGAATTGGGAGTGCTTGCTCAACTTGATGAAATGTACTGTTAGGGGAGAGCTGTCGGGTCAGAGAAATATTTGTAGAGAGCTTTATACGTCAGTGGTGATGAATCATTGCTGTATCAACACTGGAGAATTCTGTACTCCTGAAAGAATTAGAGTTGAAAAAGACCTCAGGGTCCACCAAGGCTCCCCCGCCCTCATTTTTCAGATAAGGACTATTGCAACTGTGCGTTTAGGGTTAGCCTTCTAATTGATCTCCCTGACTCATCTCTCTCTACACTTCAATCCATCTTCCATGCAGTTGCCGAAGTGATTCTCCTTAAGTGTAGGTACAGGCTGGAGCCCGCTTGAATAGGTTCTCAAAAGCACACTGTTAAATTTTTTTTTTTCCTTTTTAAAAAAAATTTAATTAATTATTTTCGTTTACATCATTCATTTCCACGAGATTTTGAGTTACAAATTTTCTCCCCATCTTTCCCCTACCCAACACCTCAAAACAGCCATCCCACTGTATAACCCCTCCCCCAATCTGCTCTCTCCTATGTCCTCCCCCTCACCCCTCTGACTCGCACTGTTAAATTTTTAGTGTGAACATTTACACCTTGGAAATCACTCCAGATCAGGCTTTGATTTATTGTTTATTGTCTTTGACTTAAGGAAAAAGAGTAAGGAAGACCTGAATTCAAATCTGACCTCAGACACTAGCTGTGTGAGCCTGGTCAAGTCCCTTAACCCTGCTTGCCTCAGTTTCCTCATCTGTAAAATGAGCTGGGGAAGGAAACGGCAAATCATTTCAGTATCTTTACCAAGAAAACCCCAAATGGGGTCACAAAGAGTCTGAAACAAGTCAACAATGACTTTGAATGAGTTATGCCATTGCTTTGGGTTTCAGTTTTCCCATCTATAGATCGGGGCAAGGAGAGATAAAACCAGATGTCTTAAGTCTGCTTCAACTGTCAATCCATGCTTCCCTTGATCTTACGTTCCTTCCGTGCTTTAGAAGACAGTCTTCAAGAATTGTGACCAAAAAAGTCATCACTGGGTGTCAAATCCTCTGAAGATAAGTGATGCTTAGAAAAGACATACCATCTCTCCCTGGAATCATATTCAAAACTTTTCTAGCACAGGAGGGCCTGCTGGATCTTTTTATTCTATGCATTTTCTATGCATCTGAGAATCCATCAATGAAAAGAACATTAACTGAAGACTGGAGAGGGGGGAGACGTTCAAACTTCAACCCTGCTACTACCTATTTTAGGCAAATCGCTTAACCTCTCTGGTCTCAGCATCCTCTTTTGTAAAAAGAAAGTTGATTTACATGACCATCCACCTTTAATTCTATTATCCAAGACTCTTTAATTTTATAGCATGCTATCACATTACATTACAATTTAATTTCTTTGGCATATAAGAAGACTGACTAGTGACATGTTCTCCCCTAAGTATATCTGGCACAGCTAGATGGCACAGAGGATAGAGTGCCAAGCCTAAAATCTGGTGAACTTAAGTTCAAATCTGACCTCAGACATTTATTCTCTGGGTGACCCTGGCCAAGTCACTTAACCTTGTTTGTCTCAATTCCTCATCTCAATCTTTGCCAAGAAAACCCCAAGCTGGAGTCACAAAGAATCAGACAAGAGTGAAAACATCTGAACACCATACAAGTATATCAGGTCTGCCTGAGTTCAGGCCCAGTACTCTTTCCACTGAGTCACCTAGTCGCCTAAGCACTATCATGGCTATTTTAAAAAGAGGAAATAGGGACACACAGCTGTTAATTGACTTGCCTATGGTCAAATGAATAGTAAAGTCAGGGTTCCTTCCATTTCTTAAACTTACGTTTATGACTGTGGCATAAGATGCAATATCTGAAATTAAAAGTTTCCCTTCCTAAAGGCCAATAATTGTGCACGATCCAGGCATATTCTCTTAGTTAAACAAATAAATTCCAAAATTGAATTGCAAGCAGAAAGTATACCAGACCCAATTACATTCTGAGGACATGATCTGACCCACAACAAAATAGAACCCCACTAATTCTATCACTAAAAATAGAATTGTGAGAGTCTTAGGAGAATTGGAGTATTTCATACGTTATCAGCCCTTGCTCCAGAGTGTCTGCTTCTCATACTTAGGTTTGTTTCTGCTGGTGAATTATTGAAATTGGCTTTGTTAGTTTGGTTCTATGGTCAAAATACCTTCTTCATTACCTTCTTCTGAATTACCTGGCTGCTTTAAAATGAAACATATTCTTTTTTCCTATTCATTCATTCAATTAATTTCTATTTAACAACTACAGTGTGCCAAGTTGTTGTGATGTTCATTTTTCAAACTTGAAAAAGACAAATGACATCATGATGTTGGTGTTAAGGTGTTCTACTGAGGTTGATCAGACCAATATGAGCTCAGAAGGTTCTGCCACAGGTTGGGCACAAATAGTCCATGTGAACATTTGGGATGGAGATGTCTCTAGATTTGTACAAGGGCTGTGGGAGATACAAGAAAGGATAAGAACTCTTCTGAAACAGTGTAGGAAGTGAAATTAGACGTGTACTGGAAGAATTAGAATAGGAAGTGTTATGGGGAACCACAGTGCTATGGATTGTACACTTTAATTCCTAACCCTCAGATCTCAGATCCTAACGTCAAACCAATTCCCAACCAAAAACTGAAGAAATCTGAACTCTGCTAATTTTATACTTTCTGATACTTTGCCTTATTGAGTCTTTCTTCTTACTTCTTCCATACTCAAATCAAATCAGCTCAATTTGTGATCTCCATATATGTCTCCATGCATCTCTTCACTCTATGTAAACCTCAACCTCTTATTTTTCAAAATATAAATTAATATTGGAAACAAGATTTTAGCGAGTCTTTTAACCAATTAATTGATCAATTAATTCATCAACAGGTATTTATTAAGCACCTACTATCCATGCTAGGCACGAGAATACAAATTAAACAAGCCTTACTCTCAAGCGTATATTTTACTGGGGGAGAAATCTATAGATATAGATATATTCAGATATATGTATAGATACGCACACTTAATGAGGAAGAACATTAGCAGCTGGTGAATCTGGGAAGAGTTTATGTAAAACTCAGGATTTGAACTCAAAAAGTGAGTGTTTAGATGAAGTGGAGTGAGAAGAGAATACGTTCCAGGTATAGGGAATGGCCAGCACAAAGGCACAGGAGATTGAGTTTCACGAGTGAGGAACAGAAAAAAGACTGATTTGGCTGGACCCTATGGGGAGTAATAAAGCAGGAAGAGTAACCTAGGGCTGGGATGTGAAGGGCTTTAAAAGCCAAATAGGAAAATGGAAACAACCCAGTTTTCACAATTGATAGTTGTAGTAGTAGTAGTAGTAGTAGTAGTAGTAGTAGTAGTAGTAGTAGTAGTGGTAGCTACAAATCATTCTCATTTATTTATTAGTCTAATTAGACAGGCTAAGTTTGGGGTAAAAAATTAAAATAGCATTAAATTTAAAGTGTCATTTAACTGAGATTTTTAACTAACCTAAATTGGTCTAACCTCAATTAACTCATATATGTGGGAATTTTACTGTATATTCAAATGTGCGTAAAAAAAAAATCAAAGACTCAGAGCTAGAAGGGGCCTCGGAGGTCATTTAAGTGCTAAACCGGAAGTCAGGGAAGACCTGAGTTCAAATCCAATCTTAGACCCTTAATAGTTATGTGACCCTAGTCAAGTCACTTACTTCCTGTTTGCCTCAATTTCCTCATCTAAAAAATGGGAACAATAACTCTATTTACCTCCCAAGGTTATAGTGAAGATCAAATAAGATAAGTACAGTGCCGGGCACAGAGTGAGCATTATCTAAGAGTTAGTGATTATTGTTCCACTTTTGGACAGCTTTGATCATTTGAAAATGTTTGTTTTAGTAGAGACAAAAACTTCCCTCCGTTTAGCTTCCACCTGTTGTTACTAACTCTGTATTCTCAAGTTAAAAGGGGTAGGGATTGCACTGGAGCTATGATTTCTTTGGTATGGGGAACTCCAGGATAAAGAAAATCCCTCTCTCAATGTAGGGCAGCACTTTAGGGTCTTAGTAACCCAGAGCACTGAAAGATAATAACTTGACCAAGGTAACACAGCCAGTAGGGGTCAGAAGTTGGATGTGGACTCAGGTCTTCCTGGCTTCCAGGATGGCTCTCTATCCACCATACAGCCCTACCTCTTGCTAGGCTTAGTGGAAGTTTGATCCCTTTTCCATAGGTTGTTATTGTTGTTAAATTGTTTCTCTGACTCTTCGTGACGCCATTTTGGGGTTTTCTTGGTAAAGATACTGGAGTGGTTTGCCATTTTTGTCTTTAGCTCATTTTACAGATGAGGAAATTGAGATAAACAGGGTTATATGACTTGCCCAGAGTCACACAGCTAGTAAGTGTCAGAGGCCAAATTTGAACTCAGGAAGTCTTCCTGACTCCATGTCCAGCACTCTATTCACTGCATCACCTAACTGCCCCAGCTCTTTAAAAACCTGACAGTCCTCATGGCTGCCCTCAGTCTTTGCTTTTCCATACTAAACATCTACAGCTTCTTCAACGGATCCTCCTAGGTCATATTGTCCAGCCCTCTAACCACATCTGTCTCTCTTTCTCTGGATTGGCTCCATTTTGTCAATGTCTGGTGACCATACTGAATATAATATGTCAGCTGTGATCTGACCAGAGTGGAGTAAAATAGATTTGTCACTGTCTTCTTCTGGACACTACATATCTGTTAATGCAAACTAATAATGATTTGTTCTAAAACAACATCCTATGGGGCAAATTCCCAGTCAGAGTAAAAAGAGACAAAAGTAGAGAAGTCAAATTAGAACACTCGTGAGCCACCATCCAAAGAATCTCTAGGATCTTTTCCGACTCTAAAATGATCTGATTATTTTAATTTTGAGTATCATTAATCTGCTTCCTTTTATTTCCTCATTTTAGGAGTTTAGGTGATTGGCTTTATCAGTATAAGTACCTTTAACATAGCATTTCTGAGGAGCAGTCAATTAATTATTAATAAAAATAAATCCGCTGGATAACTTTGCATTCCTCGGGTCTCTCTTAATCTTGATCCAGTCCTTTGTTGGGGTATAAACCCAACCCAGAATGTATGAGTCACTTTGGAGCTTTGGTTAGAGGCCTGAATAGAGTCATTTTAAAGTGCTTCCGGGAATAGGTCTTTGACCTCCAAAGCTTGTGCCAAAAACAAAGGAATAGTAATCGAAATGATTGTAACTCATAGGTCTTAGAAAAACCCCACCAAGTTTCATAGGGATAATTGGAATCTGAACTAACCAGCCAGTCCAGTGGTTTTCAGTCCTTACCATGGGGATGAAGAAGTGGCAAGATTTATGTGCTGTTAAGAAAGAGAGAGCAACTGTTAACATCTTTCTCTGTCTCCTACCACTTTCCGCAAGAGGGAATGATAATGGCTATAAAAAAGCTTATGAGCTCAAGGGCAATGGAGATGAAGAAGGAAGACAAAAAAGGAAAGGAAGAATGAAAGATAGAAAGAGAAAGAAAGAAAAGAGGGAGGGAAGAGGAGGGAAGGAAGGGGGAAAAGAGGGAAAGAAAAAAGAAAGGAAGGAAGGGAGGGAGGGAAAAAGAATGAAGCAAGGAAGTGAGGGAGGAAGGAGAGAAAGGAGGAAAGAAGAAAGAATGAAGGCAAGAAGGAAGAAAGAAGGGAGGAGAGAGGGAGGAAGGAACCAAGGAAGTAGGATGGATGGAAGGAAGGAAAACTGTTTTGGTCGTGGCGGGCTTGGAAAGAAGCAGTTGACCATTAACAGCATGAGGTCCAAGACCTCCACAGACATGGCTTTAGAAATACTTTTTTTTAGAAATACTTAAAAAAAATATTATGCTCTCCAACCCCTACTGCTCATGCAAGTCTGCACATGCAGGAACCTGCACATTTTGGTCTATAAATATCTCACTCCTTTTTCGTTGCTACTACTTAATTAACTCTATCACCCCAACATTCCACGATGATTTCACAGGTTCTCCTTATCTATGGGAGCAGTTTGTACAAATCACCATTTTTACCCCACCTAAGTACAAACCTTTACTAATCCCAGTTTTTTTTCCTTTAAACTTCCAATAAGGCTGGGGGGAAAAGTCCTTCTGCTTTTCCTTCCAAATCTTTACAACCCAGCATTTAAGAAAGAAGCACTGTGCATGAAGGAAAATATTTTAATATCTTATTATTAAAAATTAAAATTAATTAATTATGTTAACTAAAATTAATATAAAAATTAAAATTAATAAAATTCATAATATGCAGAAGCCTTCCAGCCTCACACCAGAACCTGCACATGACTTTACTAGAGGCACTGTATTTCAGTGGCTAGAGGGCTAGTTGGAGAGATAGAAATGCCTGAATTTAAATCTAGGCTCTGACACACTGGGCAGCTAGGTGGCACAGTGTTTCTCACATGGGGTCAAGACCTACAGTTTAAGAAACATTGAAGGGGTTGCAAATAGAAAAAATTTAAGAAGCCTTGGTTTAGAGCACTGGGCTTGGAATCAGGAAAAACTTGTTTTCCTGAGTTCAAATCCATCCTTAAACAATTACTAGCTGTGTGACCCTGGGCAAGTCACTTAACCCTGTTTGCCTCAGTTTCCTCATCTATAAGATGAGCTGAAGAAGGAAATGGCAAACCACTCCAGTATCTTTGCCTAGAAAACCTCAAATGGGGCCATGTACACTGGGGCACTGGGCCGTGGAACTGAAGCAAATCACTGAACTTCCCTGAGGGTCACTTTTCTTATAATAGTGCTAATCATGCCTGGAGTACCAATCTTACAGGACTATGGCAGTGAAAGAAATAATGTATGTAAATGTAAATACACTTATAAGCATATACAATGTATTTCTCCTCTCATGTCCCAGAACAGAAAATCTTTGAGGACTAGACAGTATTTCATTTTTGTCTTTGAATCTCTAGTGCCTAGAGCAGTTTTGTTTTTGATGGGACATATGATTTAATTGGTTTTGGTGACTCTCAAAGAGGAAACTCCTTTACCAATGTATATCAGCATCTGCTCTTCAATTTATAGTCTTAGAAAGTTGCCTGGGCATTGGGGTAGGGAGACCCATCCTGCCCTACCAGAAAGTCAGAGGGGTGATGGAGGAGGACATAGGAGAGAGCAGATTGCGGGAGGGGCTATAAAGTGGGATGGCTGTTTTGGGGTGGTGGGTAGGGGAAAGATGGGGAGAAAACTTGTAACTCAAAATCACGTGGAAATGAATGATGTAAATAAGAAAATAAATAAAAAAATATTTTTTAAAAAAAGAAAGAAAGTTGCCAGGGGGCGCTGAGAAATTCTGTAATTTGTCGCCAGGCTCACACAACCACTTAATGTCAGAAGGAGACTTTGAACTGGGGTCTTCCTCACATTGAGGCTGGGTCCTTAGCCACCCTTCTAGCTGTCTCTAACTTAACAAATGCTTATGCATTCCTTGATAAAATGAATATTAGTTATTAGCTTGGCATGCACTGGCTAATAACACAGTTCTAGGAAGAACCTATTTCTGTCAATTTTCAAAGTAATAGTGTTGTTGGTTTGCCTGTGATTCTGAATATAAATGGCCATTATGGCTTTATTTATTTTATGTGCCTCACAAAAGATCATGTTTATCCACCTCCCAATAATCCTACAGGAAACATTAACAGAATAAGGTTGAATAGTTAATCAATGAGTCATATAACAAACATAAATTAGGTCAAACTAAATGAATCAGAATCTTGCAGTAAATGGCCTTTCAAAGCTGCCTAGAAACCAGTGCAGGTTAAAGTTTGCACATGAATTTAATGAATTTATCATAATGTACTAATTGAAGCTAAATTGTGAAGACACAGAAAGTTAGGCTCAGAAGGGACCTGTTAGTCCTTTCCAACTACGTCTGACTCTTTATGACCCCATTTAGGATTTCCTTGGCAAAGATGCTGGGAGTGGTTTGCCATTTCCTTCACCAGCTCATTTTATAGATATGGAAACTGAGGCAAACAAGGTTTATTCAGGTTCACACAGCTATTAAGTGTCTGAAGCCAGATTTGAACTCAGGAAGATGAGTCTTCTTCTGGCTGCCCAGAAGGAATCTTAGGAATCTTTTATTCCAGTCTCAGTTTTGCTGATTTTTTCCTTTTAATCTTAAAAAATATATTATGTTTTATGTGGATTGGCTCTCTGGAAGGGGAAAGAGGAAAGGGACTCTGTGGGAAAATTTGATGATGCAGAAAAAAAAGATACCAACAAAAAAAAACCTATGAAAAAAGAGTTAAGAATGTAAGTCAAGAAAAGACATAGGAATAAAAAATATACTGAGATACTACGCCACATGACTCAAGAATCATATTGAGAAATGGTTCTCAATTATTTCCAAATTGGTACCTTTGACAGATTTAATAAATTAACAAATATTCATGTTTACATAGTGATTTTATAGTTTACAAAGGACATTCCTCAGAACCTTATGAGGTAATGCAAACATTATTATTCCCATTCTGCAATTGAGGAAGCTTAGCCCAGAGAGCTCCAGTTACTGGTTACTCTGTTAGTGGGAGCCAAACCCAAGATCTGAATTCACATAGCTTCCTTTCCACAGTGCCATGTTAAAGGCAGCGGTTCTCAACTTGTGGGTAGCAACCCCTTTGGGGGTTGAACGACCATTCACATATTTCCGATGATCTTAGGAACGGAGACACCGCTCCTGCTCCTCTGTCTCCAGGTGGATCTGCCCACATGCAGATACGCCCACACACGAGTATTAAAGGGTCGTGGCATTAGAATGGTTGAGAACCACTGTCCTAAAGTCTTCTGTAAACCTAACCGTAAGTGAGAATTCCCTCTCCAACCTTTGATCCCTGTTTAATCTCTTTTTTGTACTTATTATAGACTAACTTGCATCATATTTATTTATCTATCAAAAAGATATAAGACTTTAAGCTTTCTGAGGGCAAAGTGTGTGTTTAAAATGTTTTCATTCCCAAGGTCAAGCAGAGTGTATTGTAGGTAGTCAGGAAGACTTTGTGAGTTCAGATTTGGCTTTAGACATTTCTTAATTATGTGACTCTGGGCAAGTCACTGCCTCAATTCCTCATCTGTAAAATGAGCTGAAGAAGGAAATGGCGAACCACTCCAGTATCTGCCAAAAAATCTCCAATGGGGTCATGAAGAATCAGACATGACTGAAATGACTTGACAGCAATGTGCCAGGCACTGTTCTAAGATCTTTACTGTTTCATTTAATCCTCATAATGACTCTGTGAGGATTAAATGGTAAAATGTTTACCCCCTTTTGCAGTCAAGGAAACTGAGGCAGACAGGTTAAGTGACTTGCCCAGGGTCACATGGCCTATAAGTATCTGAGGCCGTCTTGAAACTGTGCCACCTAGGGGCCTATTGGTAAAACTGCTGTGGTTGTATCCCATAGAAATATAATCATTTACTTAGACCTGGAAGAGACCTTATAGATCATTAAGGTCAATCCTCCCATTTTACAGAGGAAGGAAAATGACTTTCCCAAGGTGTAATGGTAATGGGAATTTGAAGATCTTCCCTGCCCCTTAAAAGGCCAAATGTAATTCACATGTAGTCTGCGGTGGGAGGAATTTGCTGAATGGGTAGAGCAGGAGTGAGAGGAAGCCAGGAGTCAGAGCAGTCAGTGTGGTGAGAGAGAGAGGACGCAGGCAAGGAGATAGCTAGGCTTGTGAATGTTTGTTTGGAAGAAGGCCTGGGCAGGTGGAAGGCTTTGGGATAGTGTTGCCCTCTGCAGTGTTATTGTGTATAGATTTCTTTGTTGCTATGATGGATTTGGCTTTCTGGTATCTGAGTATATGTTTTGCTTCTGTCTTCTATATGGAGAGTCTGTTATATTTTGCAATTCAGAATTATGAACTAGTCGCCGTTGGTGCTGTGAATGTTCCCCTGGTGATACACAGGGTAACACAAATAGTAAGTAACAGAGCTAAGATTTGAACCTATGTCCTCTGATTTAAAACCCTTTGCAACAGGCTGCCTCTCTCATCCAGCAAAGAGTAATTTCTAACTAATAGGACTGATGACACTTATCATATTGGAGCTCATGGCCATTCCTGTTGTTGAGCCCTAAAGGAATATCTTCTTTTGGTGTCCTTTCTAAGAGAAAATATTTAGTTCTTGTACTTAGATCTTTCTGAACAAGAGACAATTATTACAACTTGGGATGAACTATTAGCAGTACTCTATAACTTTACTAGATATAGCCAACCCACATATGAGCCCTTGATTATAGCATTTACTGCCTATGCAATTGAGAAATTAACTATCTACTGTTTTTTGTAATTTTCTGATTGTTTTATGTATATGAATCTTATTTCTCCAGCTAGATTTTAAAGTATTTAAAGGCTGGGATTGTGTCTTATTCTTCTTCAGGTACTCCAAGAGCGGATGTGGTACTAGCTACATGCAAAATGAATGAGATGATGGGAGCAAGCTGTGTAGTCATCAGCCATAAGAGTGTCACACAATAGGTCCTATAAGCCATGTTCTGTGGTACTGAAATTTTGCTTTCCTTCATTGGGTAGTTTTTCATTTATTTAGTTAGAGTGATTCACAATCAGAGAGTTTTCTGGCTTATCCAATGAGGTTTCTCATCGGTGACCAAAGGAAGTTTTGTTTTTTAAATATTGTTTCTTTTAATAATACATAATTCATAATAACAATAATGTACAATTGCATGGCCCTTCATGGTTTTCAAAGTTTTTTTGCATATCTAATCTCCCAGGAAAACTTTGCCATCTTTAATTTCCTTTTTCAACTTATTCTTTTCAAAAAAAATTTTTCAGTTTTGAATTCTCTTCCTCCCTCCTGCCCCTTCCCCTCCCTACTGAGGAAGGCAAGAAATATGATACCCACTATATTTATGAAGTCACATAAAACATATTTTCATATTTACCATGTTTTATTTATTCTTTAAAATTATTTGAAATGCGTTCTCCAAAAATGAATTCTATACTGATTTTTTTTCTTCTTTTGAACTTTCTGTTTTGGTGTGTAAAAGCATATACAAAAAAAAATAATAATAATAAAGATACCTTACCTTGCTGGGATGTAACCAGAACCATATGAAACCACATAATAGCAAGGGATATTTTAAACTTCGGGAAAAGGCCTTCAGTTCTGCCAAGACTGTAGTATTGCCCTCCAGAGGAAACCATTCTAGAACATACAAGGGAAAGACAATCTATAATCCAATTCAGTTTAATTAAATAAACTATTTTTTTAAAAGAAGCATCTATTATGTACCAGGCACTAGGTATACAAAGTGAAAATAAAAACTAGTGTCTACATTCAAGAAGTTGATATTCTACTGGGGGTTGGAGAGGAGGGATATCACCATTTATACAGATATATAAATATAACATATATGCAAAATGATTCCAAGAGAAAGGAAGCAGTAACCATTGAAGGGTTTTAGGAAAGGTCTCGTATAGGAGATGGCCCTTGACCAATGTTTTGAAGGAAGGTAGAGATTCTAAGAGATGGAAGTGAGAAGGAAGTGAATTCCAAATATGGAAGACCAACTCAAGATGAAAATGGGAGATGGACAGTTGTGTGACAGGAAGAGCTAATAGGTCAGTGTGACTGGAAAAAAAAGTTAGGAGAGAAAATTATAAGAAATAAGACTGGAAAGACAGGTGGGAAGCAATCTGTGATAGGCTTTAAAAATTCCAGTCTGAAAATTATGTCTTGTAGCATAGAGGAAATAGGGAGCCACTGAATATTTTTGAATAGTGGAATACCATAGCCAGATGGGTGTGTTAGGAGTATCATTTCGGTAGCATTGAATCAATTATGTGCAAGACACTGTGTGAAATGAAACACAAGGTGTAAAGATAAATAAGACATAGTCTTTGACCTTAAAAGGTTTATGATCTAATAGGAGACACTAGTGCCAAGGGAACAATTCTTTCCTAGAGTATGGCATGATCTAGGGAGAGAATTGTAGGATCAGTCAGTCAGCCAATCACCAAACATTTATCACTCGCTATGTGCCAGGCACTACAATAAGCACTAGGAACACAAAGAAAGGCATGGACAGTCCCTGGATTCTCTTTTATTAGGAGATACAATATGTAAATAACAAGATATATATTGAATAGACAGTAGGTGATCTTAGAGGGAAGGCACTAGCAGCTTATGAGATCAGAGAAAGTTTTCTGTAGAAGGTGCGATTTGAGATGAGTCTCAAAGGAAGACAAGGACACAAGAGGTGGAGGTGAGGAGGGAGAGCACTGCAGGCATAGGGGAGAGTTGACGCAAAGGCATGCAAATGATAGATGTAGCATTGCATGGGAGCAGTAGCAAGGGTAGCACAGCGTAACTGGATCACAAGATTTGTGGAGGTGAGCACAATGTGAGGAAATAAATGGTTTTGAACCCCTTGGATAAGTTGAATGAATGAGTTCAAAACTTGATCATATCATATTAAAATGAGCATGACTTCATTCTTTAGCTTTGCCACCTTGTGTGGGCAAACACTAAGTGTTGCTCATGATTGAAGGAGGCAATGGTATAATGTATTGTTCTTCAGTTGTATCCAACTCTTTGTGATCCTTTTCGGGGTTTTCTTGGTTTGCCATTTCCTTCTCCAGCACATTTTACAGATTGAGGAACTGAGGTAAACAGGGTTAGTGACTTGCCCAGGGTCACACAGCAAGTAAGCATCTGAAGCTGTATTTGCATTCATGAAGATGAGACTTCCCGATTCCAGGCCTCTATGCACCATACTAACTAGCTGCCAGTGGTATAATAGGAAAAATGCTAAACTAGGAATCAGGACATTTGGGCTCTCAACGAGCTCTGCTACTAACTTTCTGCATAATCTTTAGAAAATTAATTTACTTCCATGGGCATTCCTTCCTTCTTTTTTTCATTCTCTTATGAACTGGACAAACATCAGCAAACAAGAACAGTTCATTATGTAACCACAGCAGTTACTAAATTAGGCTCCAGAGGTGTTCTGATGAGGTAGATTTAAAGGCCAAATTTCATAGTATTTCTGCCCTTGGAAATATAGTATGAAATATAAGAAAGGCTTATTAATATGCCCTTGGAGAGGGAAAGAAAGAGCTTGAGCTCTCAGTACTGCACCAGGGAAGATCACTTTCCCCTGTGCTGCTACCAGAGTCACCCTGTGTTCTCATACCATAAACAAAGGGACATAAGGAAACACAAAGAACAAGTAAAACAGTTGTTTACAAAAAATTAGATTAGATGAGTCAGATTCAGTCCTTAAGAACAAAAGGACCTGCTTAGAAACTGTTGCCAGTTGCAATTAGCTGAATTAAACCAGGGGAGGTGATGAGGACTGCAAATTGTTCCATATCTATCTTTTTATCTTCTTCCTTCATCACTCCTGTCACTGGAGCAAGTGCCCATAATTTAAACAGAAAACATTAGTCTTATCCCCTACTGCTTGTCCTTTAGCTTCTGTATACATATTTTATATATTCTGTAGTTATTTTTAAATTTATCTTTCTATCTCCTCCTGGAAGCTTTTATTGCTAATATACAGAAAGACTAATACTTTTTATAAATTTGTTTTATATCCTGCTACTTTGCCTTTATTATTTTTTATTTCTATTAATTTTAGCTAATTTTTTAAGGATTCTCCAAATAAGCTTATATTTGATACAGTCATTTTGTTGTCTCTTTGCCTAGACCTACTTCAATTTCTTTTTCATCTTACTATTTTGGTTAGCATTTCTATAACTATATCCAAAATAGTGTTGGTAATAGATATCCTTACTTTGCTACTGATTTTTTTCGAAAAGGCTATTAAGTATTTTTCTACCATAGATAATTGTAGGTATTGGTTTTAAATATACTATTTACCATTTTAAGGAAGTCAAATTATTGCTATACTTTTTGAGGTTTATTTTTTAACATAAAATGATGCTGCATTTTGTCAAAATTTTTTTGCTTTTATTGGTACAATACAGTGATATTTGTGGCTTTGTTAATAATACAGTCTACTATGCTTATAGTTTACTTGATATTCAACCAATCCTACATTCCAAGTTATAGTGTATCATATTTTTTAATATTTTGTTATAGATTGTTTGCTAATATTTCATTCAATATTTTACATAAATATTTATTATAAATAGGTCAATAGTTTTCTTTTTCTGCTTTATTTCTCCCTGGTTTAGGTGTCAGGAATATACTTTTAGAGGAAGTTTGGTCAGATCCTTTCTTTCCCTACTTTTTAAATCAATTTATGTAATATTGAAATTAATTTTCTTTGGATATTTGCTAGAATTTGCTTGTAAACACATCTGGTTCTGATATTTTTTTTTGTCCTTTGAACATTCCTTTATGACTGGTTTAATTTCGTTTTATGAAAGTTCTCTATTTCTTTTTCTGTTATTCTAAATAGTTTAATTATTCACTGACTCTGGGAAGGGTTGTGGGGAGGGAGGGTTAGAATTTGAAACTCAGAACTTAAAACAAAAATCAAATGTTAAAAATTGTTTTCATGTGTAACTAAGGAAAAGTAAAATATTATTTTAAGAAGAAATAAAGCGAAATCTACATGGAGAAAATGTAATTAGTAAAATTTAATGAAATAAATAAAAAATATATTTAAGAAAAGCACATTTGGGACAATTCCATTAGCTAAAAACATGACAAGAATGTCATTTACTTCTTTCTGTTCCGATATAGTTCTAATTTCCTCTAATATTGTCCTTGTTGGTGTTGGTATGGTCTATTTACTGGACCTATGATTTCATTAGTACAGGGGAGCCCCTATCAACACATATCAACACTTGCTATTGTTGTTGTGTTGTTGCTATACTGAAGAGTCAAGAACTGAATCCTCAGAAAGGGATGATATGACTTCATAGGTGCTACCAAGTAAGAGACTAGAAGAAGAAGAGATGAGTAATGATAGTTGGTGACAACTTGTTGAAAGAAGATTGAGATAGCCCTTTATTGCCCTGATGTTAATAGCAGAGAGGCTAACTATCATCTCAGGGAACATATTCAGGAATGTGATGGCGAATATCCCAAAATCTGTCAAATCTGATCACTATTATCCGTTTCTCATGATACATGTAGGTACAAATGGTACTGCCAGAAGGAATCTAGAAAGCATTGCTAAGGATTAAGAACCCTTGTGCAAGAAACTGAAGACTTGAAAGGAACAGGTGGTGATTTCATTACTTCTGCCAATCCAAGGCCACGGCTTCAGAAGAGAGAAGCATATTTGGAAAGTGAACAGTTCATTAAGATATGTCTTTGTCTCTGTCTTTGAGAAGGAGATCTGGATTTTTGAACAACAACTAAAAATATAGAAATTACGGGCATTTTGAAAAGGGACAGAATACAGACCTAGCCAAAAAATACATTTTTCTGGAGTCTTACAACTAATTAAAGGGACTTTACACTAAGAATAAATGTTTATTTAATTAAATAGAATTTACACTGCAAAAAAAGAACAATTTTTTTGTATATCTGCTAAACTAGATACCACAGAAAATGACTATAATATAAGAAGAACAGAAAGGGGATGACTAGAAATTCACAGGTGACAAAAACCAAAAAAAGAGTCAGAAATAAAAATTGTTGTCACAGTTGACTGTACATAACGTGTCAAACATGGGTATAAGCAAGGTAACCTAGAGTTTTAAATTTCAGAATTAAATAAACATAAATGGATGAAATGTGAATGGAAAAAAAAAACATTTATTAAGTGCTTATTATGTGGCAACCATTGTTCTAAATGTTTGGCATTCAAATAAAAAAGTAAAGCTATTCCTTGACCTCAAGGAGGTTATGTTCTAATGGGGGAATCCAGCATACATAGAGGAGTGCTGACCAGAGACTGAAATTTTGGCCAAAAAAGTTACAGGGATAGTGAGTGAAGCCAATGGGGAGAAGACTGACACCCCACCCCGACCCCTTTCTAGGAGCAATGGCAGAGTTAATTTGATCTAGCGTGAGAACTGGAAAAGGGGAAGATAAGATAAGAAAGGAGAACCCATATATGGTGGCAAAACAGTGGGCAAATAAAATTTTGGAGAGTAAGAAATATAGAATGATTAGGGTCTGCCTATAACTGTGGGGCTGTTGAGACATTTAGGCTTGGTGGGTTAAGACTCATTACTGGAAATTGGCTACACATGGTTATACCTTATTCAAAAGAATTTTTGTAAAGTGGGGTGGGCGTGGGACATGTGGAGATTAGCATCATCTGTTAAGAATGTATATTCTTTAATATTTAATTTAATTTTACCTTAATTCAATATAAATATTAATAACAATATTTATATTAAATTTATAAATATAAAATTAAATACATATTAAAATAATATTAAATATATTTAATAAATTTAAATTTGTTTAATTTATTTAAATAAATATATTTAATAATAAATATATGTACTTTAAAATTGAATTATATTCTTATATATTAAGAATATATATTATATATTTTATATATATTCACATGAAGAAATCTAAGAACCAGATGGGAGAAAATATTTAGGTGA
>CM053591.1:24116962-24154271 GCA_028646515.1 Pseudochirops corinnae | reverse complement strand
TCTCTCTCTCTCTTTCTCTTTCTCTGTCTGTCTCTTTCTCTCTCTTTCTTTCTCCCTCCCTCGCCTTCCCTCCCCTGACCTCTCCTCCTCTCCACTCTCATTTTCTTTTCCATTCTTCTCCTCTATTTTCCTCTCCTCTCTTCTCCTCTTCTCTCTACTCCTTTTGTCTCCTCCCCTTTCCTCCCCTCTCCTTTCTTCTCTCTGCCAAAAACCCTAAAAATCTAATAATTCCTTGATCATCTTAATGATAATTTATCCTTTAAAATGTGGGGGGACCCATTTGGTCAAAGTCTATTCTATTTGTGATTCTCATGAACTTAGGAGAATTAGTGCCTAGAGATGATGGGAATTTTGGCCAAAAGTGATTGATTTGTCATAGAACTTGAGAGAGAGGAGAAGGAAGTTGGGTATAGTCTGACATGCATCCTTGATTTTGAAATAAGAGAATTCAAAGAAGTCAGAAAAAAAGATAGGTAATATCCCATGGATTAACACTCTACAGGGATAGTCAGCTTGGCAAGTATAGGAAGTTCTCAAGAATGAAGTTCTGAAGGCTCAAAGAGAGGTAATTCCAATGAGGAAGAAAATGGGAGAGTTTAATGAGTCTGTTGTGGATACATAGGGAATGTACAGATTAACTTAAAAGGATATGCACAGAAGATGAAATCAAGAGTAAGTAATGAAGGATGAATGAAAGCATGGCTTGACAACTGAATCTTAGACTGAATTTTAAAAAAGGCATTTTATCCACAGCTCAAGAAGTGACATTTCTGTTGTACTCTACCCTGGTCAGATCAAAATTGATGTACTGTGTTCAGTTTTGCATGTTAACATTTTCAGAAAGACTGATTAGCTGAGTCTGGCAAGGAAGGCTGAGTACTTCTTTTCAAGCTGCTCTGGGGAAAAGAGAAAGGGCTGGTGATTAGAAGTGGTAACAGAGAGAAGGTGAGCTATTTTGCTTCTGCTAGTGAAAGGACTCAGGTCTATACTGTATGAGGCTGAATTGAAGGAGAAGAAAGAAGTTATCTTAGGGAAAAGATGACTTGGAGAGGATTAGCTAATAGTTGGTTTCAATTATTTGAAGGTTGTAATATGAAATGGGGATTACTCTTGCTCTACTTGGTGCCAGAAAATAGAATTAATTGTAGTGATGCAAATTTATATCTCAAGTAAGAGAAAGATTTTCTATCAATTAGATCCATCCAATTACCCAGAATGTAATGGGTTCTCCCTCTAGGAAGGTCTTTAAGCAAAGAGCAGATGTCCACTAATTGTGCATGTTGTAGAAAGGATTCCTTTTCAAGTATGGGTTGGACAAGACAATCCTTAAGCTCTCTTCCAGTTCTGAGCTTCTGTGATTGAGACATAGAACACAACTCATACAGTTCTGGATAAGACCCTTAGTCTTCAGCTTCCTCTCCAGTAAAATAAGGGGATTGAGCTAGAAATCAGGAGTTCCTAATCTGGGGTCAATGGACCCTTGAGGGGACTATGAATTTAGACGGGAAAAATTACATCTTCATTTCAACATAATTGGTTTTCTTTGGATTCCTATTTACAAAAAGTTATCCTGAGAAGGGATCCATAGTCATCACTAGACTTCCCCAAAAGTCTATATCACAAAAAAGTTAAGAATCTTTTCACTGGAGACTTTCTGAACTCTGTAATTTCTCACCAATCAGGTTTAAGTTTGGGCGAGAGGTAGCAATATTTCTTGTGATCACTGGGTGAACAGCAATAATATCATGTGCTACATATTTTTAGTAAAATCTCTGTTATTTGCTAGAATTTAAATAATAAAAGGCTTAGGTTTACCATTAGGTCCTTCCTATACTCTTTTAAAGTCATCTTCAGTTTATCTCTCTCTCTTTCTTTCTTGTACCATTTTGGTAATCCAGAGATTGCTTCTCTGCCCTTTTTTGTGTCTTTCAATCGGCCCTCTCCCTCTAACAATCTTCTCTTAAACCAGCCAAATGTATCCAAGTTGTCATCATACATAAACATGTATGCAGAGTTGTAACTCCGTGGGAAATTCCAAGTGGGATCCGGATGTAGAGAAGGAATCAGTCTTCCCTGAAGACTGAAAATGCATGTGACCCATTGGTAATAGAAAGCTTATGGTAGGTACAAATAGTCTGCAGCTTTTGTCCAACAGATATTCATATAAGGAAATAATGTAGAGGGTATTATCAACACGGGGAATTTATTATATATTTACAATGTGCCAGGCATTGCACTAAGAACTGGGGATAGGAATAAAAACCTGCTAGACCCTCCCAGATCTCAAGGGGCTTACATTCAATTGGGAGAAGAAAACACATAAAGGAGAGACAGAAAGGAAGTGGGGAGGATGAGGGATATATGTACCTTTGCTAAAGATTTACAGGGCTGTAATGGGAATGGGAATTTAAAGATCTTCCCTGCCCCTTAATAAGCCTAGAGCAGCTGTTCCCAACCTGTGGGTTATATTCAATTTGTAACAATGAAAATACATCCTGCATATCAGATATTTACATTATGATTCATAACAGTAGCAAAATTACAGTTATGAAGTAGCAATGAAAATAATTTTATGACTGGGGATCACCACAACATGAGAAACTGTATTAAAGGGTCACGGCATTAGGAAGGTTGAGAACCACTGGCCTAGAGGAATTTGAAAACCTTCCTTGATTTGAAAACAAACTCTGTCCCCTGAATGTAATTACATGAAGCCTGTGGTGGGAGGAGTTTGCTGAAAGGAAGCAGAACCCACAGGAACCTGGGAGTCAGAGCCAGAGAGATGGTGGGAGAGAGAGGAGCTCAGGCAAGGAGTTAGTCAGGTTTGTGAGTAAATATTGATCTTGGTTTGTGGGAAAACTAAAGGATGACATGGCTTTCTAGTACGTTGTGGTGCATTAACTTCTATGTGGCTTTGGTGGATTCAGTTTCCTGGTTTGGGGATTTTATTTTCTGGTGTCTTAATGCTTTGCTCCTGTCCTCTATATGGAGAGTTTGTTATATTTTGCAATGGAGCACTGAAGCAGTGCTGAATGGCCTTTGTAATATATTTTAGGGTGATTTTTATAATTTTGAAACATTGTTGTAATTCCAGTCTTGTGTTAAGTTTAAGTTGTAAAAGCCACATTTCTTCTCCCTCAGCTGTAAAGCGTTAACTCTATCTCTTCCCTGCCCCCAGCCTAGAGGTATTTCCTCTGAAACCATTAACTTTATAGCTATGATAACAAGAATCTTTCCAAGGCACTACCTCCTTTTGTTCTAGTAAACAAGACTTATCCATTTGCAGACTGGATGGGTACTCCCTATTTAAATTTGACCTCAAATCTGACTGCTGGTTGACTTTATGACGTTTCAAGGCAAAAACCACACCTCTCCCTTGAAGCACCCTGTAGTTTCTCCCAGTGAAGTTATGGGCAAAACGCATGTGCAGTTGATGTGAAGGGTGCATGTCCCTTTAAGTATTAGGCACTCCCTGGGCCCTCCCTAACTCCATCTTTGTACACTTCATTAGCCTAATGAATCTATGACTGACAGTTTTGTATCTTTAAATTCTGTAACTCTCTCTCCTGCTCTCTGCAGGATTTTTCTAAACTCTCTCCTGCCCGCTGATAAGCATAATAAACTTTTATAAAACTGCCAAGATTGCTTAAGCCTGATAATTCTTTTGGACGACGAACCTAGAAAGGATTTCAATAGAAATCCCCCCTAATTATACCTCTTCAGCACCACGTGGGAATATGCATATTTATTGTGATCATGGGTACTGTAAATATTGCATTGGCACTACAAGAGAGTCCTGTGGAGACCTGGAACCAAGCAAGATAAGACCAAAGGTGGCTTATCTAAACCCAGGAAAGTTCTGGGCTGGAGTCTAGTTTTCTGATGGAGAGGAAGTAGAAGTTTTCTCCTGAATGGAGACTGGACATCTAGAGCTGTTGGAAGAAGAAATGTATGAGCACAAAAGAAAGGCACACCAATCATGTAGCAAGCGTTAGGCGGGTAATTGGTAGAAAGCCTGAGTGTTGCTCTGGGACCCAGAAAACATAAAAGGACCTAGAGGAAGGTCTCTAACACTGAAGAGTATCAGATGCTCTCTAGAAGATCTACAGGAGGAAAACAAGCACCGCACCTTATTATTTCACTTAATCTTCATAATGACCTTTGGAAGCAGATACTATTAATATTCCCACTTTCGAGTTAAGAAAACTGAAGAAGAGAGAAGTTAAGTGATTTGCTCAGAATCACATAGCTATTAAATATCTGAGGGAAGATTTGCACTTGAATCCTCCTGACTCAAGGTGCAATACTCTACCCACTACCCCACCTGGCTGCCCCTTCTCTATGGGAGAACATCACCAAAATTCACACAGGCTTAAAGGCATAGGATGAGTAATAAAATGCATTGATGGAAAGAATCCTCACTTATATATCAACAATTTCTTGACATACTTAGGGATAATACATCTTTGTATTTTTGTTGTTGTTGTTCAGTCATTGACTCTCATCTAACTCTTCATGACCCCATGGATTACACTGTCTATGGGATTTTCTTGTCAAAGACACTGTAGTAGTTTGTTATTCCCTTCTCCAGTAAATTAAGGCAAATATTAAGTGACTCATCCAGGGTCACACAGCTAATAGATGTCTGACCTAGGATCTGAACTCAGGTCTTTCTGACTCCAGGCTCAGTCCTCTACCCACTGAACCATCTATCAAACTGTCCCCACTTTGTGTTTAGAAACTGTTATTTTAGTTGATTACTCAAAAGAGAAGAATGGCATATACTCTTAATTATGATATCTAATGATCTTTCTTTGGTCCTAACCCTCCTTCACCTTTATACTGCTTTCAACACTGTTGACTATGACTCCTTCCTTGACATCTGTGACATCTGTGATGTAATTTCCTAGCTTCTCTTCTACTTGCCTAACCACTCCTTAGTCTCCTTCACTAATTCATCGACTTCTTCATATTCCTTAAAAGTAGGTGTCCCCCCTGCCAAGGCCCTATGCATGGCCCTTTTTTCTTCTCTCTTTACACTCTCTCCCATGATTTCATCCATTTGCACTGCTGCCACAAAACGATGATTCTATGTATCCCATCCAAATCCTCTAGAACTCTGGTCTTCCAACTTTTGATTGTCTTCTGTACACTCCCTGGATCCCCACCCCTACCAATACATCCAGCTCAAAATGTCCAAAAATGAAGTTATCATTTGGCCCATTTAACCTGTGTCCTTCCTCCATCCTTCCATATTTCTATTGATGGCACTACCACCCTCCTAGTCAGCCAAACTTCAGATTTACGTTTTACTCTTTTATCTCCCTTATCCCCATTCCCCACAATCACCCAATGATAAGACCTATCAATTCCTCAGTTTTCTTATCTGTAAAATGAAGAGATTCAATGAGATGAGCCATAAACCTACAATCCTATAACTTACCTCTATACATCGTCCATTATCTTTTATCTACTTATATGCTCAATTTTTAATCTGGACTATAGTAATAGCATCCTAATTGATCTCTCTGTCTCCAGTCTCCTCTCACCAATTTATCCTTCAGCTAGCTGCCAAAATTTTTTTTTCTAATGCACAAGTCTGAACCATGTCATTGCCTTGCTAAAAGCAAACAAATAACAAACACAACAAAAATCCCTTCAGTGACTTTCAACACTCTATAAAATCTGTAGGATAAATAGCTTTCATCCAATCATATTTGGAGTTCAAATGGACTCTTAGGGGTCACCTAGTCCAGCCTCTTCATTTTACAGATGAAGAAACTGAACCTCTGAGATGCTAAATGACTTGTCCAAATCCTTTGGACAAGTGACAGAGCCAGGATTTAAGCATAGCTGTTGTTCCTCCTTTGTTTTTGAAGAGGACCAATGACATCATGGGTGATGTCTTGACTCGCCCATGACTTGACTTTAAGTGAAGCAGAGCTGTGCAAAGTCATCAACCTCTCTCTTCCAGAGTCATCAAAGTCCAGTGGCAAGACAAAAGTCAAGACAAATGGCAACTGATGACTTCCTGGGATGCCGTGGATTACCTTGTTATCTTTGATGTCTGACCAAGCTCTATAAACATAAGTCCTTTTACTTTAGATCCAACATTCTTTCCACTGTGCCTTACTTTAGCATTTAGGACCCTCCAAAGTCTGACTCAAATCTACGATTCCAGTCTTTTTTTCAGTACCCTCAGGAATTTCTCCAAGGCTATAAGTGGCAGAGAAGGTGCTGACCTATACTGGTAGAATGAGCTTCCTCACCTAAAGTTCCCTACCCTTAGAAATCACAGGACTGATAAAATACTACTACTACCACTACCACCACCACCACCACTACTACTACTACTACTACTACTACTACTACTACTACTACTACTGATAATAATGTTAAGAAGACTAATTTCAGTCTACTTTGGAATGTACATACGAGCTTCTTAATATGTTTAGTATAAAATGCATTGTCAATATATTTTATTTTTTCCATTAAACATATCATTTCAATTGGTGTAGGGAGTTCCTAGTTGGGAAAGTTACTCTATTGATATGGATTGGCACTTGGAAGTTGAGGACTCAGTGGTGCAGGGGATAAAGAATTGGACCTGGAGACCTCAGATATGACTTCAGATACAGCTTTAAATACTTATTAGCTGTGTGGCCCTGGGCAAGTTGTTTTATCTCAGTCTATATCAGTTTGCTTATATTTAAGATGTAAAATAATATCACCTGCCTCTGAGGGTTTTTATTAAAATGAGATAATATTTGTAAAGGATCTTTGGAATATAGACCTAGTAGTGTTATTGCTAGATCAATGGGTATGTAAAGTTTTAAAACCCTTTGAGTATAGTTACAAATTGCTCTCCAGAATGGTTGAATCAATAGGTATACTATGCCACAAGCAAAGTAGGGGAGAAGAGTTTACCTCTCAGATATATGGATAAGAGAAGAGTTTATGACCAAGCAATAGATAGAGAACATTACAAGACGTAAAATGAATAATTTTGATTGTATTAAATTTAAAAGATTTTGTACAAACAAAACCAATACAACCAAGATTAGAAGGAAAGCAGAAAACTGGGAAGATTTTTGTTTGTTTATTTGTTTTTTACAGCAAGTGTCTCTGATAATGGCCTCATTTCTCAAATATATAGAGAACTGAGTTAAATTGATAAGAATGCAAGTCACTCCTTAACTGATATATGTTCAAAGGATAAGAATAGGCAATTTTCAGATGAAAAAATCAAAGCTATCTATAATCAGATAAAAAATACACTAAATTACCATTTATTAGAGAATTGCAAATTAAAACAATTCTGAGGTATCACCTCACATATTAAATTGACTAATATGACAGAATATGAACACAATAAATATTGGAGGAGATGTGATGTGGGAAAATTGGGACACTAATGCACTATTGGTTAAGTTGTGAATTGATTTTTCTGACCTTCTTTAAAAAAAAAAAGGAAAATGAACTATTTTTACAAAAATATTTAGAGAAGTTCTTTTTGTGGTGGTAATGAATGGGAAATTGAGAGGATGTCTATCATTTGGGGAATGGCTAAACAAGTTGTGAATATGAATGTAATGGAATACTATGGTGCTATAAGAAATGAGGAGGAGATGGACTTCATATTTTCCTGGAGAGGCTTATACAAACTGATGCTGAGTGAGAAGAACAGAACCAGGAGAAATCTGTACACAATTATAGACACAATGTATGTGTGATGACCAGCTTTGATAGACTGGACTCTTCTCAGCAATGCAGGGTTATAAGACAACTCCAAAAGACTCATGATGGAGAGAGATGTCTACATTCAGAGGAAAAAACTAGAAAGAACAGGGTTTGAATGCAGATTAAAGCAAACTACCTGCTTTCTTTCTTTTTCTTGTTTGGTTTTGTTTCCTCTTTCCCATTGTTCATTCCATCTGTTACAATCCTTCTTCATAACCTGACTAATGTCTAATGTGAAAGTATTTGCAGAGCCTATACTTGATTGCATGCTGCCATGGGGATGGGAGGAGGAGAAGGAAGGGAAGAAAATTTGAAACTCAAGGGATTGTGAAACTGAATCTTGTAAACCAAAAGTAAACAATCAAACTAATAAAGACAAAAAAAAAAGAAATGACAAGCAGGATGATTTCAGAAAAATGTGGAAAGACTTACATGAACTGATGGAAAGTTAAGTGAACAGAACCAGGGGAACATTGCACACAATAACAGCCATATTGTATGATGATCAACTGTGAATGACTTAGCTATTTGTAGCAAACCAATGATCCAAAACAATTCCAAAGGACTCATGGTGAAAATGCTATCCATCTAAAGAGGAACAACTACTGGAGTCTGAACACAGATCAAAGCATACTATTTTTCACTTTATTTTTTCATGGTGTTTTCTTTTTTGTTCTGTGTTGTATTTCACAACATGACTAACATGGAAATGTTTTGAATGATTGCATATGTATAACCTATTTCAAATTGCTTACAAACGCAGAGAGGGGCAGGGGATGGAGGGAGGAAGATAAAAAAAAAAATAAAACTTTTTTTAAAAATCTGCTTGTTCATATCCTTTGAACATTTATCAGTTGGGGAATGGCTCTATTTTTCATCATGGCTTTCAGGTAGTCCAATAGTTCTTAAATTATCTCTTCTCAATCTATTTTTTATGTCAGCTGTTTTTCCAATGAGATATTCCATATTTTCTCCTATTTTTTCGGACTTCTTTTCTTCAGGGCCATTTTGTGCCTTCCTTTTTCATTTGACCAACTCCTCTATTTTTTTTTTATCAGGGAATTTTTATACTCCCTTTCCTGTTTGACCTATTCTGATTTTTAAAGTGTTTTCTTCAGTATTTTTTGTGCCTCTTTTATGAAGTTGTTCATTCTTTTTTTGTAATTTTCTTGCTTCACTCTAATTTTTTTTTCCAAATTTTTTCTCCATTACTCTTACCTCTTTCTTTAACTTTTTCAGGAATTCTTGTTGATCTTGTCTTCAGTTAGCATTTTTCTTTGATGCTTTGTTTATAGCTGTTTTCACATTATTGTCTTCTTTTGAGTTTGTCTTGATCTTCCTGGCCATCACAGTAACTTTTAATAGACAAGGTTTTATTGTTGTGGTTGTTTATTCATTTTTTCAGCCTATTTTTTTACTTTGAACTTTATGTTAAAATTGGGTTCTGCTTACCTGGGGATAAGGAGGCACTGTCCTAAGCTTCAGGATTTTTTATGCTATTGTTTTCAGAGTGAATTCTAGGAGTCTGAAAGTTTTTGGTGCTTCCAAGGTGGAGTGATCTGCGGAGAGATGTGGTCACTCCCCTCTTGGTTTGTGCTCTTGTCCTTACTCAGGAAGAGCCCTTGCTCCCCTTGCTCCTCCTGGCCCTGGAACTTTGAGCAGGTCCTCTGCTGTCCTGCAGCCACAAATGCTAGTGCTGCCTTAGAACTGAAACTAGGGCCCCTGTTCTCTTGTAATTGAACAGAAGTATTCCTCTCCACCCTGGAACTGTGACCTTGTACTGTGGATAGGCAATAGAATTGCCAATCAGCACCAATTGCACCAAGTTCCAGCACAAAATCCCCCGTAATTTCTTTCTCACCAGTTGTCTAATCCTTTTACCTTCTCTGTGCTGAGAGCTTGCAAAGCTGCTGTTACTGCTGCTGCTGTCAAGACTGCCTTTAAGGCCCACTGGTGGTGCTGCTGATGTGCCCTGGGTCAGACCCTTACCCTAGTGTCACAAACCTCTCCTGTTGATGTCTTGAGTTGTCTTAGGTTGGAAAAATGTCTCATTCAGAATTTTTGTTGGCTCTGCTGTTCCAAAATTTGATTTGAAGCATTATTTTAATGTTGTTTGGAGGGGAATGTTGGGAGAGTTCAGATGGGTTGTTGCTTGGACTCCACCATCTTGTCTCCACCTTTCCATCCACTTTCTAAACCCAAAATCATCATATATTCAATTATCAGTGTGTAGGATACTTGATTATAATGGCAGACTTTTAATCACAGACTTTTTCCTTAATACTTTGGGACACCAAAGCCTATAGTTGGCAGAAAAGCAAACAAACCTTAGTATCAGTCTAAGTCAACACATAACTAGGAAGATGAGTGTGATGAAAAAAGGTTATGTTGTGTTCCAAAAGAAAAATCCAAATGACTTCTGGACTATATTTAATTATTCTCAACTCTGTTGATATGGGGGAAAATGAGGCTATGCTTTTGAGTGAGTGTTTTAATTTAGTTCTTATATTTTGAGGTTTCTTTATGTATGCTATTTGAGCATCAAAACATAACATTCTGTTCTGCATAATTACAAACATTATAATATAGCCTTGACTTCTCTCCAGATTTACTTTATTCTTAGACCCAAAACCCAAGAGGGTATATTGTAACTGGGCAGGTGTGGGGAGATGAGGTTAGGGGCAAGATGGTAGATGGGATTAACATCTCAAGAGATCTCAATAAGTGGAAGAAATGAAAGAGAAAAACAAGATGAAGCTCGATTGAAACAAGGACAGAATTGTATGCACCATCCACAAGTTCATAATCAAGAGAGGATTGTTCCTTAAAAGAAATGACCAAATAAGGAAGGTCAGAAAAATCAAGATAGGAAAGATAATGAGCTTGATGCAGGGATCAATTTTCTATCTCCAAACTTCAGTAAGTATTATTTTTAGAAAGTTGTATCTGTCCCTGCTCACATACTACTAGTGTTACTGGAAGGTCATGTCAGTATGCTGGTAGGATTCCCTTCATGTTTATGATATCTGATCTTAGTAGGAACCTCAGTGCTATATGCCCATTGTTTTGTCTTTCTTTGATTGACTATCACAATTTCTACAATGGCCATTCCAAATCTTAGACTTCCTATTATACTTCCTTCTCCCCCTCCCTCTCAGGACATGACTTCACTTTCTATTTTAATAATACCAATAGCTTTAATTTATATAGCCCTTAAAGGTTTGTAAAGCAATTTACCCAAGTTACTGCATTTGAGCCTCACAAAATTCTGTGAAGTAGGAAGGAAGAAAGAAAGGAAAGAAGGAAGAAACAAGTAAACATCAGGCAAGCATTGATTAAGCACTGACTGTGTGTCAGGCATGGTGCTAAATACTTTGCAGATTGCTCATCTGATCCTCACAATGGCTCTGGGGAGTAGGTCTTATTACAAAGGGGAGGAGACTGAGGATGACTTGCCCCAGGTGTAACAATCTGTGAGTGCCTGGGGCGAGATTCGAATTCAGGTTCTGCCAATTCCAGGTCCAATGCTCTAGTCATTATGCAACCCCAACTGTGATATTTACTAGTTGTGTGACATTGGGCAAATCACTCCTTTTTCTCTATTTCCTTTTCTTCATGGGTAAAATGAGGGGATTCAACTTCATGGCTTCCCAGCTATAAATCTGTGAGTTTGTAATACTCAAATCCATCCTCAAATACCTCCAGTAAGAGGAAATGCCAGGGAGATTGGTGGAAAGATAATGGAAGAACAGCTAAGTGACTTGTTCTTTTGAGCCCAAAGGGCAGAATTAGCAAATCCCTTAGTGCCCCAGCTACTATCATCTTGTGATACTAAAAGATCTTTTGAAAGCCCATTTTCAAATGTATCCTCTCAGGTCATAGGTAAGCACATACAACCCCTACGCTTTACCCCAAAGTGACCATTTTCAGTTCCTGGGGAGAGAAGATTGGATGATTGCACAGATTCCTCCTGTCCCTTTCCCAGATGCAGGTCTGCCCTGTTACACAGTAGATTATTTTTTGAACAACAGGTGAAAGAAGAGGTCGAGCTAATCTATTGGCCTTTTTCTTTAGATCATAGAATGAGAAAGCTTCTCTGATAAAGGCCCAATGCCTCTGAGCCAGCTACTCATCTTGGAGTGTCCTATTATATGTAAACTAACCAGAAGTTATATATTTTCTCAGCAAGGCACTAGTTGTCAAATTTACACCCTGTATGGGAAGGAGCCCACAAACAAAATATGCCTTTCAACAAAGTCTCACGTCCCATAATCTTACCAGTTTGATTAGAAAGCTGCTCTTACAAGTTGGTTAGGGGACTATTTCTGTATTAGTAGAATATCTGGAAAGAAATGCCTAACTCACCTGATGCAGGGCTCAGAAGAAAGAAATATGGCAACCTCCACTTTGTGGAAATCTGAAAATGAAAAAGACAAAGAGAAAGACAAAAAGAATGAGTTGTAATATTGTAGAAACTAGAATATTTCAGTGAATCAGACCTTCATATGTAAAGCATCTATGAAACACTCTGAGGAGTCTCCAAAGAGATTTAAAAAATAGTTATTTTTCTTTCAGAAATCTGACAGCCACATGGAATAAGAGTAGAAACAAAACAACACTGGAAATGCATCTTTTTTTTTAATAGAATGAATGTGGGCCAACTATGACTACATTATCCATATAGTACAAGGAGACTGAAGCTAAGACACTTTTCCCAGGTCACAGATTAGATGAGGCAAGATTTGAATTCCTAATTCTATGTATGCCCAATACCTCCAAAATTATTAAACTATGCATAGTTTGACCTAGCAATACCACCAACCCAAAGAGATCAAAGAAAAGAGGAAAAGAGTTCATAAGTACAAAAATATTGGTAGCAGCTCTTTTCGTGATGGCAAAGAAAACAAAACAAAACTGGAAGCTGAGGATGTGCCCCTCAATGGAAGAATGACTGAATAAGTTATGGTATGTGAATGTGATGAAATATTATTGTGCTATAAGAAATGATAAAGGAAGTGGTTTCAGAAAAATTTGGTAAGACTTTTGTGAACTGATGTAAAGTATAACAAGGAGAATAACTTATCCAGTAACAACATTATTGTAAAGACAAGCAATTTTGAAAGACTTAGGAACTCTGATCAAAACAATGACCAACCAGTACCAGAGGACTCATGATAAAACATGCCACTTTTTTCCAGATAGAAAGATAATGGACTCAGAGTGCAGACTGTGGCACATACGTATATGTATATGTATATAGATATATATGTTTATATATAAATATGTGTGCATATACACACATGTTTATATACATATATGTGTGTGTATATGTTTGTGTCGATGTGTATGCACACACACACACACACACACACACACACAGAGCCAATGCAGAAATCTGTGCATTTCAGAGTGTTGGACTGATCATAGATTTATCCTCTCCAAGCTAAATATTATCATTCAACAAAATTGGCATCCCCCAGGCAAAATGACTACCAGAAGAATTAATGTCAACAGATTAGAGCTCTTTGCTGAGAGAGAACAGTTTGTTGCCACCTTGGAGGGAAAGTTAAACCATAGTTGGCTACAGTGGAGCAAAAAAGGACTGGGCTACTTTCAGAGATTTGGTATATAGCACTGCATGAGTTGGTCAGAACACTCGCAAACACCAAGACTGGTTTGATGAAAATCTTGGGAAAATTCAGAAGCTACTGAAAGAAAAAACGAGAACTCCACAGGGTTTGTCAGTAGGATAGTTTATCCATCTCAGAGAAGGCAGTATCTAAATCCATTAAAAATAAAGTACAATCAAAGCTTAGAGAGTTGCAGGATTCTTGGCTCAGTAAGAAGACAGATGAAATTAAGTTTTATGCTGATACTAACAATCTAAAGTGTTTTTATGATGCCCTGAAGGGTATTTGTGCACCAAAGACCTATGATGCATCTCAGTTACTCAGTGTTGATGGAACCTCATTTGTTAGTGATCAGGATGTGATCCTAGAGAGATGGGCTGAATATTTCCATAGCTTTAACAGACCATCACCAATTAATGCTGAGGCCATTTATTGTTTGGCTCAGGTTGAAGTTAACCCCTCCCTAGCTGAAGTTCCAACTGTAGAAGAGGTTTTGAATGCCATTAGGCTCATTTTGTATGGCAAAGCACCTGGTGCTGATTCTATTCCAGCTGAGATTTACAAGGTGAGGAATCCATTACTCATCCAAAAGCTTAATGAAATTTTCCAGATCATGTGGAAAGAGGAGGTTATCTCCCAGCAGTTCAAGGATGCCTCCATTGTCCATCTCTATAAAAGTAAAGGAAGTGAAGTCATCCGGGGTGGTGGGGAAGGGTTTCTCTCTTAGTTATTGCTGGCAAGATTCTTGCCAGACTCCTCCTTAATAGGCTAATCCTTTACCTGGAAGATGGTCATCACCTGGAAGAGTCACTGTGGCTTCAGAGAGGGCTAAGGAACTTGACAACTCCAGGAGAAATGCCATAAGCAGGACAGAGGTCCATACACATTTATAGATCTGACCAAGGCCTTTGATACCATCAGGAGGGCTTATGGAAAATTATGTTAAAATCTGGTTGCCTGGAGTTCATTAGCATTGTATGTCAATTTCATGACAACATTCTTGCCTGGGTTCTAGATAATGGACAATGCTCTCCTGGTTGCCCAAGAGAACAAGCAAGCTCCCATGCTTTTTAGTATTATTTTTTCAGCCATGTTGTCAAACGCCTCCAATGAGGATGAACACAGCATCAAGGTCAGCTACCTCACTGATGGTAAATTCTTCCACTTGAAAAGGTTACAAGTTAAGACCAAAGTGGAGGGAGTGTTGGTACATGACTTTCTGTTTGCAGGTGACTGTGCACTCAGTACAGCCTCTGAAGCTGAGATGCAACAAGGTATGGATCAATTCTCTGCTGCTTGTGCTAATTTTGGCCTAAACAATGAACACCAAGAAAACACAGGTGCTCCCTCAGCCACCACACCATTTATACCTTGGAAATATCATACAACAAATGGAGAAGTTTTGAATGGTATGAATAAGTTCATTCACCTTGGTAATGTATGATTAAGGGATGAACACATTGATGATGGCGTGCATTGCCAGACCTAGCTCAGTGTTTGGGAAGCTCCTAAGGAAAGTGTGGGAGAGAAGAGGTATTAGACTGACTACCAAACTGAAGGTCTACAGAGCCATGGTGCTGACCTCATTGTTGTACACCTGTGAACCTGGACAGTCTACCAGCCCCATGCCAGGAAACTGAATGACTTCCATTTGAATTGTCTTAGGAAGAGTCTGAACGTCAACTGGCAGGACAAGATACCAGACACTGAGGTCCTTACTCGAACTAAACTGCCAGGTATTCAAACTCTGCTTCAGAGGGCATAACTCCAATAGGCTGGCCATGTTTGAATGCAAAATATATACTTGCCAAAAAGACTATTTTATGGAGAACTCACACAGAGCAAGTGTTCACACGGTGGTCAGAAAAAGTGATACAAGGACACTCTCAAGGTCTCTCTCGAGAATTTTGTAATTGATTGTGTGACATGGGAGACACTGGCACAGGACCACTCAGCATGATGTGCCCACACCAAAGAAGGTGCTGTGCTCTATGAGCAAATCAGAATTGAGACAGTTGAAAGGAAATGCAGGATGAGCAAATTTAGATACCCACCCCAAATAGTCACATGAACTATTTGTGTCAGACCTGTGGGCTAGCATTAGTCTGATCAGTCACAGCTGGACACATTTTAACTTGACTCGAGTACAGTGATGTCATTTTGGTCCTCTTTGAGAATGAAGGACAACAACCAACCAGCCAATATATTATATTTGTAATATAATTTCGCTTGATTATATATATTTATAGGGAATTTAATTTTCTTGCTTTCGCAATGTGGGTGGGGAAGGGAAGGTGAAAGGAAACGCATGAAAATCTGAAAATAAAAATCAAATTGAATTTAAAAACAAAACATTAGATTATCCCATCTCTGACATTTGCTACTTGTGTGAATTTGGGTAAATCATATTTTTTTCTTAGTTGAATACGTGATAAATACAATATAAGAATGAGTATAATATTCAGAGCAAGGGAGTTTATACTTCCCACTGTAGCCTGTTCTGGTCAGGCTACTCCCAGTGCTAGACATTATGTTTAATAAGGATAGACACAAACCAGGATGCCTCCAGATGAGAGGAACCAGTATGGTCTGGTGGTCTAGAAAACACATTATATGAAAAGTGGTTGAAACTAAGGATATTTAGCCAGGAAAGGGAAGACTAAAGCAGGAAATTGTACCTGTTTTTAAGAAAAAAATCATTATTATTTTGAGGGCTGTCCTGTGAGAGAAGAGACAGGAGTGGGGAATATGTGGTCTTGTAGGTCTTTGGGTGCAGCTTTTTGACTGAGTCCAAGTTTTACAGAACAAATCCTTTTATTAAGAGGATTTCTCCTGGGAAGTTTGGATTTAGTCAAAGGGCTGCACTTAAGGACTAGAGGGTCACCTGTGACCTTGAGGCTGAAGATTCCCCAACCCTGGACCTATGCTATGAAGTTTCAAGGGTGGCTAGGCGGTACAGCAAATAGTGTTCTAGGTTTAGAGTCAAGAAGAACTGAATTCAAATCTGACCTCAGACACTTACTAGCTGTGTGACTCTGGGCAAGTCACTTAACCTAATTTGCCTCAGTTTCCTTATCTGTAAAATGAGCTGGAGAAGGAAACGGTAAAACACTGTGGTATCTGCCTAGAAAACCCCAGATGAGGTCATGAAGAATTAGACATGACTGAACAACAACATGAACTTTCAAAGAAAACCTCGGGCTTGGACTAGGCAGCTGGAAGTCACAGTAAATAAAGCATGGAGCTTTGTGTCAGGAATACTTGAATTTAAATCTGACCTCGGGTACTTACTAGCTATATTACCCCGAGTAAAATACTTAATCTTTGCCTCAGTTTCCCCATCTGTAAAATGGGAATTAAAAAAATACCTCCCTCTCGGGGTTTTTGTAAGGATAAAATGAGGTAATTTTGTAAAGTACTTCTCAGATGTCTCAAAAGACCTTTTCAACCCTAAATCCTAAAAGTGAGGACTAATGAATGGAAGTTATTAGGAGCTCAATTTAAAGAATAATTTTCTATTGATTATAACTATTAAAAAATGAAATGGGCTGCCACATAAGATGTTAACTATTATTACAAGATAGTGAGTTCCTACTACTTGTCAGGAATATCTTAGAGGACATTCTTGCATTAGATGGATGGGGGAGATATTCAACGAAATGGCTTGTAAAGCAGCAGCACACCATACATACTCCCTCATTTTAGAAATAAAGTCCTAACATCTAGCTCCTCCATCCATTTGCTAATAAGAAAACTAAGTTTCTGTGAGGTTAAAATAAAATAGTAGCCCCAGATTTCACAGAGAGTTCATAATAGAGTTAAGAAAAAAAGCCAGGACATCTGATTCTAAATTCACTGGGTTTTCCAATACAATTTGGAAATACCGACATATTAATAGGGACTTTCAGCAATAACAAAAACAACACAAATGAACACATGGAGAATTTGTTGCCTTTTTAAGCTTAACAAGGACTAGCTTTATGCTCTAACAGATCCTGAGATATCTGAGAACAGGGCACAAACTACACAGTATGTTATAAACAAACTGGATAATTCCTTGGGGTTAATAATTGCTTTCCCACATGCAAGGGTATGATGCATTATACAGAAGAGCCAGGACTCAGGGAACTAGTCTGATGAGGAATTGAAAGAAGTAGTAACGTGAAACGAAGAGTTTTGACTTAAAGTGATCATTTTGCAAGCTGAACAAAAGGCATAATCCCCAGTAATGCAAACTGAAGCACATAACACTGGAAGAAAAATCATCAAACACATGTTTCGAAGAAGACAAAAATGCAGGCCCACCATGTTGTTCTATTCTGGAATGAAGTAATAATAAGCTTATGACTAGTGTTTGACGCGCAATGAATGGGGATTAACAATTGGATGGCATTATGGTAGTCACAGAGAGGGTCAAATCATGGGATGACTGAAGTTGGGGCTTATTTCACTTAATATCTAGGGAAATGAGCATTTCCTACTTATTATATCATAATACCATTTGGAGGAAAGATAACGAAATTTCAGCATACACATTCTCAAGTAAACCTAGTGATGATCCTAATAAATTATGCCGTATGACTCAAGGAGTTCTGTTCTCTAATGGAAGGTGGGTCACGTGGAAATGAAGGTCCATTTTTTTTTTTTTTTTTTTGCATGATGTCTTTCTGACAAGAGAAATAGGGTAAAGGGAGGTCAAAGATCCACAAACTTCAAACACATCTTGGTCCATCCAAGCAAAAAAGGCTCATATGTCTAAGCATCCATGAAGGAAGAAAAACAAAACAAAATAAAAACCCAACGCTTTCATGGGTGTTGCTTTCCTGAACTTTCACTTCATCTATTTCTACTTAAAATGAATTTAACTTAGACCAATTAAGATCAGAATGGATCTTCTTACGGTCAGAGCTAAGAAGCTAGCTGATTAGGTTATCAATGGAAAGCCATTTTGATTAATAATGGAAACAGAATGGATGTTCAAGAACACAAAAATATAATGCTTCATGGAAAAAGAAATTGAGTTTTGGGGAACAAAAAGACCCTCATTTTTCCCTTGCTTGACTAAACATGTACAGTGTCCCCAAAGTCTTAGTGCGGCTTAAGCTATTGAAGATTAAAGTAAAGGCAGTGGAGTAGTACAGTGGATGAAGCACTGGGGCTGGAGTCAGGAAGACAAATTTAAATTCAGCCTCAGACACCTCCTAGCTATTTGACTCTCAGAAAGTCACTTAACCTCTGTCTGCCTAGTTCTTCAATGGTAAAATGAATATAATAATAGAAAGGAAGCCCTGAGCTCAAAATCGACTTTAGATCCTAACTGTGTGATTCTGGGCAAGTCATCTAACTTCTATTTGCCTCAGTTTCCCCAACTGTAAAATGGGGTACCTATCTTGTAGGGTTGCTGTGAGATATTTTTTAAGTATTCATAGCACAATGCTTGTTGCAATTGCTTAAATAATCGCTGACATAAATTCCCTTCCCATTCTCTTCTCTCCCACAATTGTTGGAAGGATCAAATAAGATAACATTTGTGAAGTGTTTAGCACAATGCCTAGCACAATAGTGGACAGTTACAAATGGGTGATCCCTTAGTTTTCCTTATAGCACTTGCCTTAGTGATAAGTCCATTATTCATAACACAAAGGAAGAAATGAAAAGAACTGGTATTCTGAGTCTGCTTCTGACTAATAAGGAGGAAGGAGGCATGGTGAGGAGCATCTAGGTCAGTGGTTCTCAACCTTCCTAATGCCAGGACCCCTTTAATACTCGTATGTGGGTGTATCTGCATGTGGGTGAACCTGCCTGGAGACAAATAGAGGAGCGGTGTCTCGGTTCCTAAGACCATCGGAAATATGTGTTTTCCAATGGTCTTAGATGACCCTTGTGACCCTTGTGAAAGGGTCATTTGACCCTCAAAGGGGTTGCGACCCACAGGTTGAGGACCGCTGATCTAGGTGATTATTTTTAGAAGGAGAAATAGAAGACATAATGTAGGAATAATCTAGATCATCCAACCGGAAGGATGAAATAGATCATAAATTTGGACTCAAAATATCAAGACATTTAAGAGAGTTCTTTCTCAGCTAAAAAAGGGATAAATGGTAAATTCTTTACTTGGTTTAATGTTAATTTCACTTTTTTTAAAGTGGAGAAGATGAAAAATAGGAGTGCTGTCATAATGTAATTCTGACCAAAGGAAAGGAAAGAACTGGTGGTTTTGTAGTAGTAACAGAAATGATGGGAACCTTGGGATAAAGTGGCCACTTTGTCTTAAAAGTTTTTAATACAAAAGAAGGGAAAGCCAGCTATCTGATATGTGGGCTTGATGTTGGTAGAGTGAATTTTAATGAGCTCCTATGACCTACAAACAAAACAAAACGAAACAAAATTTGGCCACATAGTGATAGGATGAAATTTGGTCTACATGTGAAACATATGAATTTGTTGAAGAAGAAAATTAAGGGCTCTCTAAAGAGGCCAGTTCAAATACTCAGGGATCTCCTTTCTCAATTAAAAAAAAAAATTTAAAGCATGTACAGAACTAGAATTCTGAGAAAATGGAATAAACTGTTTTTTTTGTGATAGTACGCTCCCTAGCCTTGAAGGTACATAAATAGAGGTTGGAAATCTACTTGTGAAGGCAGTTTTAGAGGAGATTCATTCATCAAGCAGAGAACTAAGTAAAACGACCTTCGGAATAATTGCGGGATGTATTTACCTACTTTTGGAAGAGGGGTTATGGCCTATCAGTGTAGGAGAGAAAGGCATGAGTTTTCAGACCTGACCAATATGTAACCATGTTAAGAGGGAGGACTAGAGGGCAGGTGGCATATTGAAATGACAAATACATACAAACATATATATCATGTGTATTTAAAAGCATCCATAAAACTTTTTTTCATAAATAGCCTCCAAACCCCTTCCAAACTCTTAGACTCTTTGATTCTATGCAATTATTATTAAATTAAATTAAAAGACACATTAAAATGGTAGGAGTATGCTCTTTGGATACAGAATAGGCATTCTCTACAATTCTAGTAGATGGTTAGAGTTCTTCCTCCATATGTTTTACATTGTGAATGAGGAATGCTATGATGATAACTCTGTCTTGCTTTGTGCGGCAGGCTATTAGGATCCACAGGGTGCCAGATTACTAGGCAGAGTGTCTAAAAACACAGGCCACTGCTGCCTTCTTTCCTACACCTCAAAGAATGCACCCAAAATGCCGATTATTGGCCATGGTGCAAAGCTAAATTTTCCTCTGATTACCCATGGCCAACCTGAAGGAACAGAGTGACATTCCAAGGGATTCATTGCTCTGATTCTATCCTTTAATGTTGCTTCATCAGTGATCTGGATGAAGGAACAGAAAACTGGCTGTCTATACTTATTGATCACACCGGCACTCTGGAAGACCAGATTAGGGTTCAAAGTGACCTTGGAAAATGGTTAAAATTGATCAATGTAAAAATATGAGATTCTAAACCCATATTTTGTAGATCACAACATAATATAAATAAATGATAACTAATAAATGCAAAATAAGCAAAAACATAGAACTTAATGGAGACTTAACTACGAAATCTTAAACAACGAATGGGGCAAAGAACAGATGTTAGAAACAATGAAGGACTACATGAGAAAGGAAGATAATAATGAGACACCATTCCAGGATTTCAGTATGCTGCCAAAGCTGTCTTCAGAGGAAATATTATACCTCTAAGAACATACATAGGGTGTTTGGAGTGCTAGGCCTGGAGTTGGGAAGACTCATCTTCAAATCTGACCTCAGACACTCGCTAGCTATGTGACCCTGGGCAAGTCACTTATCCCTGTTTGCCTCAGTTTCCTCATCTGTAAAATGAGCAGAAGGAAATGGCAAATCATTCCAATATTTCTGCCAAGAAAACCCCAGATGGGGTCATTAAGAGTTGGACATGACTGAAACGTCTGAACAACAAAAAACACACATTACCAAAATAGAAAAGGAAAGGATTAATGAAGAGAATATGGATTTTCAGAAGTTAGAAAGACAACAAATAAACCCAAATTGAAAACTAGCGAAGACTAGATAAATTGGAAACCAAAAAGGCAATAGAACTGATGAAACTAAAAGCTGGTTCTTTGAAAAGACTAGTAAAACTGATAAAACCTAAGAGCCAACCTGATAAAAAAAAAAGAAGAAGAAAAATGAAATTCACCAAATGAAATGTGAAGAAGGTGGGAAATCGTTGCAGAGAATAAAAAGGACTATTAGGACATACCATATGCCAATAAAACTAAGAACTTAAAATAAACAGGATTATCTCCAAAAAACATGAAATATTCAAATTAACAGAGCAGCAAATAAAGAGCATAAGTAATATCACCTCAGAAAAGGAAACTGAACTATCAAAAGGGGAAAAACAAAATAAATGTATTGATCAAGATAGATTTCTAGAGCTCTCTCAAACTTTTAAAGAACATGTGATACCTTTTCTATAAAAATTGCTCAAAAAATTGAGAGTGTGACCTTGGGCAAGTCACTTAACCCCAACTGCCCTCCAAAAAGCAAAAAAAAAAAAATTGAGAGAGAAAACACTCTACCAAACTTTTTTTAATGACTCAAATATAGTCCTAATGTCAAAACTGGTAAATGACAAAGCAAAGAAAGAAAATAATAAAAATGATAATGATATTAATATTAATTTATAGATTTAGTGCTATACCAATGAAACTACCAAGGAAACCCTTTACAAAGCTAAGTAAAATAATAATAAAATTCACTTGAAGGCACCAAAGATCAAAAATATAATGGGAATTAATGAAAATGTAGGAATTAGAGGAGAATAGAATTTCTAGACCTCAAACTATAAACTAGTAATCAAAACCATTTGATACTGGTTGAAAAAACCCAGAAAAGTAGAATAATGGAACAGACCAGACCAGGATGAATCACAAATTCTTGACTTCAGTAACTCAGTGTTTAATAAACCTCCAATTATACATTTTGTTGTTGTTCCATCACTTTTCAGTCATGCCCATCTCTGTGAACCCATCAAAGATACTGGAGTTTGTCATTTCCTTCTCCAGCTCATTTTACAGATGATGAAACTGAGGCAAACAGGGCAAAGTGACTTGCATAGAATTTCACAGCTGGTAAGTGTCTGAGGTCAGATTTGAACTCAGGAAGATGAGTTTTCCTGACTCCAGGTCCAGCACTCACATTGCTTTTGTAACCTCATTGTTCATAACATATCTCTCACATTCTGCGATCCAGCCAAACTGTCCTCTCCATTGCTCATAGATGGCCCGTCATTGCATGCCATTGTGATGGTCATTGCACTGGCCAAATTCCATGCCTGGAATGAGCTCCTTCCTCTCTTCTGTTTCACTGAATATCTCTCTTCATCCGCGTATCGGCTTAAACAACCCCTTCTATGTGAAGCCATTCCTGATAGCCCCAAGAGCTAGTTCCCTCTTCCCCCAATTATCTTATAGTTACTATTTTGTATTTATTCACACTTATTCTCTTTATACTTCAAATATGATGCCATCGCCTTCATTAGAATGCTGGTTCCCTGAAGAATATGGATTATTTCATTCTTCCTGTTTGTATTATTAGTACCTGGCAGACAGTAGACGCTTAATAAATGCTTGCAGCATACTACAAAAAATTAGAAGACAAGCAGATAATATACCCTTCCGAGTTATGGGTAGATGGTGGATTCTTAATGATACAAGGAATAAAAGTATTTTATATATATATATATATATATAATTTATATTTTACACACATATAAATGTAATATGCAAAAATACAAACTATAAAATGGATAATTTTCAGCGAAGCTTTTGTGTGAGCAAAATTAATAAAACTAGGTTGACAAGACTGCCTGGGGGGAAAATATCTTTGCTTCAAATATCTCTGATAAGAGTCCGATAGTCAAGGTATTTTGTTGTTATTCAGTTGTTTTCAGTCGTGTCTGACTCTTCATGACCCAGTTTGGGGTTTTCTTGGCAAAGATACTGGAGGGGTTTGTCATTTCCTTCTCCAGCTCATTTTTTTAACAGATGAGGAAATGGAGGCAAACAGGCTTAAGTGACTTGTCCAGGGTCATACAGCTAGTGTCTGAGATCAAATTTGAACTCGGGTCCCCCTGACTCCAGGCCCAACATTCTATCTACTGTGTCACCCAGCTGCTAGATCCAAGATACATAGATTACTAATAGAAAAATATATGACCAAAAGTCATTCCCAAATAGATAAGCAGACAAAAGTTACAAACAGGGGTAACTAGGTGGTACAGTGACTAGAGCACTGACCCTGGAGTAAGGAAGACCTGAGTTCAAATTCGGCCTCAGACACTTAACACTTACTAGCCGTGTGACCTTGGGCAAGTCACTTCACCCTAATTGCCCTGCCTTCCCTCATCCAAAAAAAACTCCAACAACTATGAACAAACAATTCTCCAAAGAACAATTGCAAACTATTAACAGCCGTATGAAAGAATGCTCCAAATCTCTAATAAAAGACATGGAAATCAAAATAACTCTGGTTTCACTTCATACCCAGTGAATTCGCAGATGGCAAACGATGGGAAAAATTAATGTTTTAAGAGCTGTGGAAAGATGGGCACACTAATAAACTGTTGGTGCCTCACAAAAACCATTTTCTGTGGAAGGAGTACCCAGACAGACAAAACCACAGATTCTTCAGGCTTTGAAGTGATGAAGAATAGATCAGACTAGGGGAAAAGGGCCTGAGGGGACGTGGGTAAACCGGTCACAGATGACCACTTCCAGACCCTTGTGCATTTCTGTTGTCTCTTACTTCCTGCTTCCTTTCCCATCTCTCTCTCTCTCTCTAAATTTCTTTCCACATCCTTTTAATTTGGAGGCGTATAAGCTCAAAACTGTATAACTGAACTCATGAAATCTTGGTAATCTTAAAAAAGCTCGTTATCATGGTTTCAAGTTAGGAGGTAGGAGACAAATCTATCAAATCTATCCATGTGGCCTCAAACAAATTATTTGGTCACTCTAGGTTTCACTTATCTCATCTATTAAATGGCAATAATGGGTCAGTTAAGTAGCTCAGTCAACGGAACACTGTAAGTCAGGAAGTCCTGAGTTCAAATTTGACTTCAGACACCTAATAACTGTGTGAGCCTGAGTAGGTCCTTTTATGTCTGTACGACTGTTTCCTCATTTGTAAAACAGGGATAATTATAGCACTTACTTCCCAGGGTGGTTGGAAGGACAAAATGACATGATATTTTAAAAGTACAAAACTCAAAGCATCCTAAAATGCTAGTTGTTTATATTGTTATTATTATTATTATTATTATTATTACTATTGTTTCTCCAGTCATTTTCAGTCACGTCCAGCTCTTTGTGATCCCACTGATGGTTTTCCTGACAAAGATATTGGAGTGGTTTGCCATTTCCTTCTGCAGCTCATTTTATAGATGAGAAAACCTAGGCAAATGGAGCTAAGGGACTTACCCAGGGTCACACAGTTTGTAAATGTCTGAGGTCGGATTTGAACTCAGGAAGATGAATCTTCATTATTCCAGCCTCAGCACTCTATCCACTGCTCCATCTAGTTGCTCCATTATTACTATTATTATTATTATATAATTCCTTAGTGACTAAAGGCAAGGAAGTGGGGTGGATAGTTTTCGGAAGTCCTTCCTGATTCTGAGATTACGGTTCTTTGATTCCTCCTTTCCCTTTCAAGTCTACTTCATTCTCTCTGCTTCCCTACCACAATCCATTTCTTAACCATCTTTTAGGCTTTCCAGATTGTCTCTAGGCTGCACTCTACTGTGGACCTACTCTGCTGAGTGCTCTGCGGAGGGAGCCAAGGCTCAAATGATTCGGGAACCTAATCTGAATGACTCATAGACAGCTAATCAGAAGGCTTCAGTTTAGAAAACTCCCCCTCAGTAGGGAAGAAACGAACTTTCTAAAAGAAGGGTTCTCAGAAAACTTATCATAGGCTAGAAGTAAATGCTTGAATCAGCCAAAAAGGAAGACACAAACCCGGTCCAGTTACTGATTCCTTCCACAAAGATTTATGTTCCATCGTAGTTACAGAATCTTTACATTTTTAATCTATAGTTCAAATAGGGGAATTGGGTCTGGACCTGGAATTTTATAGCAAGTATAGTTATTAAAAGTTAACTGGGAGGGAAAAGCATTTTCTGCCAGCGAAAAAAATTTACCAGGAAAAATTGAGATGAATGTCTCCCTTTCAAATGAGTCTCCAAACTCATATTTTCTAATTAACTGTATGACCAATATTTTCTAATGAAATGTAACTCCATTCCTATCTGAGCAACAGCAAAATTTGGCATTTTATACTTGTAATAATGAAAGGAAACATTACTGGAAAGAAAAGATTATGAGGCAGCTAAAGGGCTCCAATGAATAGAACAAGGGACTTGGCATCAGGAATCTCTGAATTTGAATCCAGCCCCAGACACTAGGTGTGTACTCCTGGATAAGTCACTTTCCCTCTGTTTGCCTCAGTTTTCTCACACATAAAATGGGGATAATAGTAGTACCTATTTTTAGTATTGTTGTGAAGATGAAATAAAATAACATTTAAAGCACTCTTAGAGAACCTTTAAGTGCTATATTAACACCACTTATTATGTTATTAATTAATCAAGATCATACAAGCAGGGCAGTGCCCTTTTTGTTCCACTATAATGTCAAAATATTGACATTAATGAGAATATAGATAGATGAAGTGGCCAATAATAATAAGAATAATAACTCTCATTTACGTTCCACTGTACTGTTTGCAAAGTGCTTTATTGGATTGTCCTCCTATAACTGTAGGATCGTGCAATGTGATGAAGTTTACCAGTTAAGCAGTGGATGGAGCACCAGGACTGGAGTCAGGAAGACACAACTTTCTGAGTTCAAATCTTGACTCAGATAACAAGCTGGGTGACCCTGGGCAAGTCCCTTAACCCTGTTTGCCTCAGTTTCCCCATCTGTAAAATGAACGGGAGAAGGAAATGGCAAACCACTCCAGTACCTCTTCCAAGAAAACCCCAAGTGGTGTCAGACAGAGTTGGACGTGATAGAAAAAAGACTGAGCAACAATACTGGTTGAAGTCAGAGGAGACAGGAAATTCCAATCCTATCCAATTGTACAGGGGTATCGTTTTATGTGTCTCTTGGGTTCAAATGAACAGACGACTTATTTATCTGAGGATCCACGGGATGCTTAAAGTTACCCTTGTTTGCTATACCACAAATAGGAGAACTATAAGACAGGCTTATCCGTGTCTATGGAAAAGACAGATTAAACCTAAAAGGCATCAACAAAAAAAATATTATTTGAAGACTATTTCCAATTGTAGTTTTCCTTCCCTTTTCTAAACATTGGTCATTTACGACCTGTTTCAGGCATTACCGAGAATAATGTATGTGATTGCTTTTGTTTGTTTTAGTCTTTAGACTTTTAGAAGCATCATTTTCCTCAAACTTGTACCCTGTTATGTTCTGTAGGTTTATGCTAACTGTGCAATTACTGTCCTAGAGAGGTCAGTCTGGATACAGGAAATCCATCATTATTGGCTGTGGATTGGTCACCAATGATATGCCTAGCCCTCTGCTACCACATTTATATAACATTTTTCAATTTACTAAGTGCTTTCTTCACAACAACCCAATGGAGTGGGTAGTGGCACTATCATTGCTCCAAGATTTACAGGTTAAGAAACTGAACTTTTGACAGGGACTTGTCAGAGTTCACATAACTAAGAAAACTTGACCTGGATCTTGAACTTGAATGCAGGTCTGCCTCCAACTTTTTAGAATCACAGACTTAGAACTGCAAAGGCCCTCAGAGGTCATAGAGTCCAACATCATTTTGCAGATGAGGATACAGTGACTCAGAGAAGTGAAATACGTCAGTCCATAAGCATTTATTAAATGCCTACTATATGCCAGACACAATAAGCATTTATTAAGTGCCTACTATATGCAAAGTACAGGGGATACCCAAAGGAGCAAAAGACAGCCCCTCTCCTCAAGGAGCTTACAATCTAATGGAGGAGACAACAACATGTAAGGACATAGGGCAAAGGAGTCATTGTGATGGAGGGGAGATCAACCATAGAGGATTCCATGGAAGAGATGAGTTTTGAGACAGATATTGAATTTGATGATATAGCTAATATTTATAAAATGCTTTAATTATTTTCCAAAGTGCCTTACATAGATTATCTCAACTGATCACCATGGAAATGAATTTTCAAGGGCAGCAGTGAGAAGGTATTTTAGGTGGTAACAATGAAATAAAGAAAGGCAAGTGAAATATCACTTTCTACAGGAAGCCCTCTTTAACTCCTCTTAAATCCAGTGCTTTTCCTTTTTCAATCATCTTCTATTTATCCTGTATAGAGCTTGCTTTGTATATATTTATGTTGTCTTCCCCATTAGAATGTAAGCTCCTTGAGGGCAGGGTCTATCTTTTGCCTCTTTTTGTATCTCCAGCCCTTAGCACAGTACCTTTGTTAAGTCCTTCAGCATAGACCAAATTCCCTGACTCTCTACTACCCCCTGACATAGACTAGTCAATCTCTTCCCCACTCCCTTACAGCTTCTCAATCATGAGGCATTCCACTTTCTTATATACATAAAAATATGACCTTTTACCTAAGGACCAGTTTCTGAGACCCAGAGAAAGGCACACAAACTCACATAAGACTGCTAAGACAGGAATTCCAGATACTATGGAAGTAAAAAAGTAACATTCAGTCCTGTGGGGACTTTCTCATTGTGAACATGTTGTTAGCACTACATGGAAAATGGGGCAGATAAATTGTAGGGAGGAAGCAAATTAGAAGCTGAAGTTAACAGCCCTAAGAAGTTTAATAGTCTTTCTCCCCAGGGGTCAATAGAGAAAAGCAGAGAAATGCAGGGGTTTCACTGATAGTGATTGACTCTTAGAGAAATAAAGTCTTCTTTAGGGAAAGTTTGGGGAAAAAAGAGGCTAGAGGTGTCTATTCTGCCTCCCTTTGAACTACATGACACCCCTGTAGAGGACAGCCTCGAAAGGAGAAGGGAGGCAGGTAGGGACTTGTCATGATGCAAAGCATGCCGCCTGCAGGGCTCAAGTGTTGCTGGATGTTTTTGCTTGCATATGTGCGAGTGCCTTTCCTCTGTTATATGTGTTCCTTAAACCTTGTATTTAGGGTTGTACTGGCCGGTTTCCCAGGGTCTTGGGAGCAGAGAACAACAAAGATACATAAGAAATGAAATTGTGTCACAGGGTCAAAGAGAGCCATATTTAACAACATCTTCTAAACCAGAGATGATAATGCACCCCAACAATATTAAAATGTAATTAGGGAATATTTAACAAAATAAATAAAAAAATCATAAAACATAGTAATGTTAGTATGTGTTTTTCTAAGTCACTATGTACCAGCAAGGATCCTTATGTATGATTTAGTGAGTTTGACACCATTGTTCTAAGCCACTCCCTTTTCTACAGGTTGAGGGACACTGGAACATACACAATACTCTCTAAAATTCTTCCAGCATGCTGCCTTCTTCACGATTAGTTCTCCAGCATCAAGGGATGTTTGACATTGGTTAATATACTTCTAGGGTTGCTCTTGTTTTGCTGCTCAGTTGTTTCAGTCATGTCTGACTCTTGATGACATCATTTGGGTTTTTCTTGGCAAAGATACTGGAGTGGTTTGCCATTTTCTTCTCCATCTCATTTTACAGATGAGGAAACTTAGGCAAACGGGGTTAAGTGACTTGCCCAGGGTCACACAGCTGCTAAATGTCTGAGGCTAGATTTGAATTCAGATCTTCATGACTTTAAGCCCCAGCTCTAGGTTCCACTGCGTCACCTAGCTGCCCTCTAGGATCTCTGCTTCCAATGGGGGAAGAGAAGGAACAAAATTGAAGTCTCAGGTACCCTGAATGTGAATTTCAACCTATCGTGTTCCTGTTCCCTTAAGTCTCTATCAATCCCTCCTCTGTGCCCCCTCTCTCCTTCACTGCTTCACTAATCATAGCTCAGTGGAGGAGTGGACTTCAGCTGACTTATTTGCATTTTTCCAGCATGCCCAAATTTTGGAGACCCAGGTCATCTCTGTGCTACAAAGAATTTAAGCCACTGGAGGTCTGAGTTGTGCTACAGGATACAGGGGTCTGAAGTTCACTGAGTTTAAAGACACATTGAAGGCCACACACACATGAAGGGTCTGAACCTCACAGAACTCTGAGACACTTGAGATGGACAACTCATCCTTTTGAAGTCTTGGTCCTTCTAGTATTTAAAAGAGATCAGTACTATAGGGTTCTGATAACTGGGTTATGTTCTGACTGAAAATGGAGGGAAAGGGTGGTGGGATAGACTTGGTCAACTTTATATCCTTATTATGAGTCAATACTATCCACCACCCTTTAGAAAGTAGGCTTCAGAACCATTCTGGGCTCATTATCTGAAATCTGGGGAAAGTGCAGATGGGTGTATTTAGACAGTCACATCCTGCTAGGCTAGAGGGATGGCCTCTTCCTGCTTTTCTTGTCACCCTGCTTGAGGGATCAAAAGTAGGAACTGTTTCCTCCAGCATCTTAGGACTTTTCTAATTGGCACTAACAGGATGCTGATTTTCTTAGTTATTTTTAAAGTCTGGATCAGTGGAGATAGTGGCAGAAGACATAATATGGAACACTCCAATGGTGGAAAGTCTTGTATCACTGTGAAATTTGGCAGCTGCCCCAGTCACTGACTTCACACCAGCAGCAATATTATCCTTTTAAAACAACCCTGTGCTCAGTCTTTCAGTGTATTTTTCCAGAAGACCTGGCAGACAGAGTATTTGACAGTTTTCACTGACGTCCTGAATGGAGTTGTCTGAAGGTTGCAAAATTGGACACACAAATATACCATAAAATTCTACTACCCAGAAGTGTCTGGACACCACCTTTTCCCCTAAAAAATTACACTCCCATGTAGTGATGTAGCACATAACTTAGTGATTTTCTGCTGTTCTTTCTCCTTCTTCACTCTCCCACACCCTTATTCCAACATCTCAAAAGGAATTTTTCAATTACCAATGTGATACTTCCTGCTCCAACTGGTGTGGGAGTATTATTTTTTCTCTTACAGTAAAAATTCCAAGTCTTTTTCCTGAATATCATAAAGGAAAACATATTTTCAGATATGTGTAAGCTCTTTGAGAGTAAGAGTTATTTCTTTCTTTGTATTTGCATAAATAGCACTGCGCTTGGCAGGTAGTAGATACTTAACCGATTGATAGAAAGTTGGGGGGAGCAGAGAGTCCTAGCCCAGGAAGTGAAAGTCAGTGATAAGATCCAATAGACCCAGGGCAACAGAAAGCAGGTCTACCTGAAACACCACCCAAAAGTGCAGCAGAAGAAAGACCATGGACCTGGCACAATACTCCAATTCAGGATGTAAAGGCTGGAAAGATGAGTAAATCACAGAAAATATCAACTAGAATAATAAAACAATAACAACAATGCAACAAACTATTGCAAATACAAATCACTCGAAAGAAAGAGCAAGTAATTTTGTAAGAATGTAAGCATAGACTTGAAGGAAAAAGATTGGATTTTTTTCTACAAAAACTACTGTAATACTAGAAGAAATTTTTAAAAATGAAATAAAAGTTCTGTAGGAAAGAAGTAGAAGGAAAATATGGAGCTTAAGAAAGAAAGTAATATATTTTATACAAGAAATAGACTCCCTGCAAACTAGAATAAACCAGACAAAAATCAATGATGACTCCATGAGACATAAGACATATTAGAAGAAAATCTAAAGATTGGAAAAATAAAAGAAAAAGTAAAATTTCTCATATAAAAACCGACTGACCTGAAAAACAGATTAAGGAGAGAGAATTTAAAAATCATTTTACTCCTTGAAATCCATAATAATAGTTTTTAAAAGCCTAGATGGTATTGTGTCAAGAAATCTTAAGTTAAAACTGCACAGATCTATTAGAATTAGAGGGAAATGTAAAGACAAAAAGAATCTACTAAGCAACTCTCAAAAGGAACCCTAAAAGGAAAAGTCCTAGAAACACACAGTTAAAAACCTAGAGTAGCAGTTCTCAATCTGTGGGTTATGTTCAATTTGTAACAATGAAAATGCATCCTGCATATCAGATAGATTCATAACAGTAGCAAAATTACAGTTATGAAGTAGCAACAAAAATAATTTTATGGTTGGGGGTCACCACAACATGAGGAACTGTATTAAGGGGTAGCAGCATTAGGAAGGTTGAGAACCACTGTCCTAGAGCTTACAAATCAAAGAAAAAAAACATAAGTGGCTGTCAAGAAGAAGTTAAAATACTAAGAACTACAGTCAGGATCAGCATAAGACTTGGCAACTTCTACTTAAAATGAGAGAAGATCTTGGAATACAAGATTCCAAAAGGAAAAAGATATGGGATAATAAACAAGAAAAATTTGCCATGCAAAACTGAATATAATCTTATTGGGGAAAAAAATGGATTTTTAACGGAGCAGAAAATTTTCAGTCATTTCCGATGAAAAGACCAGAGTTGAGTAGGAAGTTTGCAATACAAACTAACGAGGTAAGAGAAATCTAGAAAGGTAATGACATAAACAATTGGAAACAGCTGTGTGGTGATATAGTCCTGATATTCTAACTGGGGAGAAAAAACAAATGTTCTTTCAGAATCATGATACCATGAAAGGGAATTAAAAAAGAAAAATAAAGGACCTGGGAGTGAACTGCTCTGCTCTAAGGGTTTATAAGAGAGAAGAAGAGAGAGGGTAAAAGGAGGCAAAACTAATGTAGAAAGGAGAGAGAAGGGGGTGAAACAGCAATTTCTCATAACTTGAGTGTGAAAGAGGAATATACAAATATGGAGTTAATAGTGAGGAGGCTGAACCTCACTCTTATTTGAAACAAAAGAAGATTGACACAATTTGCAGTAGAAATACATAAAACTCATCAGGAGTTGGGGTAGGTAGAAGGGTAGTTAAGAGAAATGATAATTCTGGGAACATTACAAACAAATAAAACCAACAAAAACACACCCAATTTCTTGACCCTGCATAAAAGATTAACCGGGGGAGAGAAGAAAACAAACAAACAAAAAACACCCAGGATCTAAGCAGTGCCTTAAGTTGCCTCTTGGACAATTGGAAAATGTCCAAACAAATTGTGGTTAAAGCATTAAAGTAAATTATTAAAGTAATGTAGCATCAAATGATGAAAAAGAGCCCCCTTAAAGAATTCTAGAGGCAACTGAATCTCCATTACATACTACTTGCTTTTTTGCAAAGTATGTGATAAATTCTACATTAATTTCAAAACAAATCCATTTATCTGTGCTTCCTTTTGTACTTCCTTCTCTTCTGTATATGTTTTAAAAGGTCAGAATGGCCCTTTTGGGGCCATAATTATTGCAAATGCTTGCTTCCCCTTTCAGTTAAAAATCCCATCAAAGAAAAAAAAGAAAACCCTTATAACAAATAATTACAGTGAAGTAAAATGAATTTATATATACACTGGTCATATCCAAAATCTTACATCTCAGCAGAGAGTAAAATGAGCAGAACTGGGGGTGCAAATTATATAAGGGCAAGAGCATTGTAAAGAGAAATGACTTTGAAAGCCTTTAGAATTCCGATCAATGCAATGACCAATCATGTCCCACTTCCTGACAGAGGGGAGATGGATACAACATGCTGAGATGTGCATTTTTGAACATGGCCAGGGTTGTCTTGGTTTCCTCAGCTATGAAATGGAGATAAAAAGGCACCAACCTCATAGGGTTATTGTGAGCATCAAATGAGATTATATTTGTTAAGTGCCTGGTACATGGTAGGTGGATGATAGATGCTTGTTTCCTTCTTTCTGCTCAAAGTTTGCTTATAAGCATTCACAGGTTAAATGGTTTGTCCTGAGTCACAGGGTTAACATATGTCACAGGCAGGACTTGAACCTGGACCTTCCTTACTTTGAAACCCATAGTTCTTGTCACTATGCCACAGCTGCCAGGTCAGCTAACTGGATTAGAAATGCCATTGGTGGGGTGGCTAGGTGGCGCAGTGAATAGAGCACTGGCCCTGGAGTCAAGAGGATCTGAGTTCAAATCTGGCCTCAGACACTTAATACTAGCCATGTGACCTTGGGCAAGTCTCTTAACCCCAATTGCTCTGCCTTCCCCCCTCTGAAAAACAAACAAAAAAAATGCCATTGGTTTTTACTTAAAATTTGCCATTGGTAAGCAGGTGCTTTCATGTGCTTTTACCTATAACTCTCCAAGAGTAGATGAAACTTAGTGAAGTAATAAAGCAGCTAGGAGGCACGGCGGATAGAACTCTGGGCTTGGAATCAGGAAGACCTGAGTTCATATCCAGCCTTATACACTTACTGGGTGTGTGACTCTGGCAAGTCACTTAATGCTGTTTGCTTCACTTTCTCATCTGTAAAATTAGATAGAGAAGGAAATGGCAAGCGTCTTTGCCAAGAAAACTCCAAATGGGTTCAACAAAAAAAAACAATTAAAACCACTTTTTCTCCATAAAAGCGTATAATTGTAAATAAATGCTAAAAATGCGTTAGCATTCACTTAAAAAGCCGTCCTATCCTCCTTCTGCAAAACTAACATAATCAATAGTCTTGTCTGTGACTCAAACTGAATTGTGACTTGCCCAGATAAACAGATAAGTCGCCGTTCTCAATGAGGGTAAAAGTGGATATGGACAAAAGGCCCAAGGATTAATGACTTTTTAAAAGAATGTAGGAATTTTTTTAGTTGCCAATTATAATTCTTGATTTATTAGTTTAATGAATATTTATCAAATCGTGTATGTTGTTAAGTCATAGAGTATTATATGATGTGGACAGGGGCTGGGCCTGTGATTTTACTGGTTCAGGGACCTACTTGGATGAGGGAATTCCTTCTGTAAATGTAGGTCTTCACCTTCTCTGAAATATATAATGTTAGAAAGCTTCCTAGAGTAATGGTATCAAACCCCAATAGAAACAGGGTCCCTAAATGTCCATAAGGATCCCTGCAGGCTGTATATTGATTTAGAAAACCATATATTGATATTATCTATGTTCTATTGCATTTTTATTTTGAAAAATATTTCTTACATTTTAATCTGGTTTGGGCAAGTTGTGGGCCTCATGTGCCAACAGGCGTTAAGATTATGAGCTCCTTGAAGGAAGGGACTGTATTGTGCCTCTTTCTGTCTCCCTAGTGACTGGCACATAGTAGGCACTCAATAGTTATTGATTGTAGAGCTCTAAGAAAGCAAGTGAGGCACATAGTCAGGATATGTCTGAGGCAGGACTTTAAATCAGGTCTCCTTGGGCCAATTTGGGACTCACTTGGTCACACTACCTCATGCTCAAAGTGTTACATACATAATACTATTCATTGGTACGTGCTTTGGAGTTTTCAGAGTGCTTAACACAGTGTCCCTCTGATCCTCATAACAATCCTGTGAGGTGGTGGTGTGAACTATTCTATTTATTATGCCCTCATTGTTACTGTGACTCTGTACAATGTATTGTGTTAGACAGTGGAGGAGTTTTGTGGTTGTTCATTCATTTTCAGTCTTGTTTGACTTTTTGTGAGCACATCTGGGGATCTGGGCAAAGATGCTGGAGTGCTTGGCCATTTCCTTCTCAAGCTCATTTTACAGGTGAGGAAATGGAGACAAATAGGGTTAAGTGACTTGCCCAGAGTCACCAGCTAGTAAGTGTGTGAGGCTGCATTTGAACTCGTATTTTCCTGACTCCAGGCCTTTAATACTTAATTTCCCCAGATGCTGGGGAAGACCCAGATATAAATAAGACAGAAGAGTTGTGGCTACAGGAAAGGGGAGAATAGAAATGTGTAAAAGCAAGTATGTTATGAGATCTGATGAAGGAGAACTCACTTTCCAGTTAGGAAAACCAGAGAAGACTAGGTGGTAATCAGTGGCATGAACTAGATGGAGAGACAGTGTAGTTAGTGGAGAGTGTATTGGGTTTGGCATAAGGAAGATCTGAGTTCAAATCCCATCCCTGATGCTTATGATCTATAATAAAGGACAGGCCCACTTTACCTACCTGAGCTTCGGTTTCCTTATATGTAAAATAAAGATAGTACCTACTTATAGGGTTATTGCGAGACTCAAATAAAAGTAACCTTACTGTGCTATATGAATATCAGTTGTTACCAGGGCTGGGCCTTGAAGTAGGAGTAAGATGGGCACGGGAAGAGGTCAGGGAGAGGGCACCCTACGCAGAGGGCACAGTTTGAGCAAGGACACAGAGGTGAAGGGATGGAACATGTGTTCAGAAGATGGCAGGTCATCTACTTTGGCTGGGATACATGGTGTATGAGGGGGAAACATTCAAAAGTGACGTTGGGAAGGCTGGATGGAATCAGATTATGGAGGGGCTCAGACCTGCACAAGGGCTTGGTGAATCTGCTTTCAGAGAGTGTGACTTGCTTGTTTCAGAAGATATCAGAGGTTCTGCACGTATCCTCTTATTGTCATTAAGTTCTTGTCCATTGTGTTTCAGGGAGAGCAATTCGATCAATCAGTGAAGACTTACTAAGCGCCTCCTATGTACACAGTACATGTACACAACACTGTGCTAGGCACTGGGGGTACAAAAAGAGGCAAAAGACAATTCCTGACCTCATGGAGCTTATGATGCAAGGGAGATAGCATGCACGTATGTTCAAAGCAAGCTATATACAGGATAAGTAGGAAATATTTAAACTAATTAAATTACTTTATTTATATAAATAAATTTTAAATTAATTTAATACTTTTAAATTAATAATTAATATATAAAATTAATATATAAATAAATTAAATTAATTTAACTTAAAATAAACTAAAATTAAGAGAGGTAGAAGAAGGCTTCCAGTAAAAGAAGGCATTTTAGTTGGAATAAGGAGGTCAATAGGCAAAGTGAAGGACAGAGAGTGATCCAGGCAGGGGGACAGTCAGAGGAAATGCTCAGAGTCCAGGGATGGAATGTCTTTTTTGTGACAGTGAGGAGGTTGGCGTCTCTAGGTTGATAAGTATGCGTCAGGGAATAAGGTATAATAAGACTGGAAAGGTAGAAGGGTTTTGAATGCCAGAAAGAGCATTTTGCATTTGATCCTGAAGACAAAAGGGGGTGACATATTGCTTTAGTGGCTGAAGGTGAGGATGGACTGGAGCGGTGAGAGACAATGCAGACAGATCCTTACTGTTGCAAAGTATTTCTGTAGTCTATGTGTGAGGTGATAAGGGCCTGCACTAGAGTGGCAGCACTATTGGGGGAGAGAAGAGGGGGTAATGGAAAGGTGATACAAAGGTGAAATCAACAGGCCTTGGTAACACACTGGACAGGGAGAGGTGAGAAGGAGTTAGGCATCCAGGGGGGCTTTAAAGTTGCCTCCTAACTGGACTAGGAGGATGGTCTTGCCAGCTACAATAAATGAGAAGGTAAGAAGGGGGCAGAGTCGGAGGGAAAAGATAACAAGTTCAGTTTTGGACATGTTGGGTTGAAGATGTCTATGGACACCCAGTTTGAGATGTCCGAGTTTTACTTTGATCTATGTGTTTTTGATAAACTATAGAGAAGACAAAGAAAAAAGGTGAGTAGAAATTTCTTTCCTGTTAGAACTATCATAATTGTTATTTTTTCAGGAAACATAAAAAAGATTTTTAAGAGGAATGAGCATGGAGAGAGATAATTAAGAATAAGGGCTTTAAGAAAAGCTAAAAAGATAATTTTCCTGAAGAGAGAGACTTTATATTATAAAGAGAGCATTTATATTATAAAGAGAGAGAACTTTATATTATAAAGAGAGCATTGCAACCCTCATCTTGTGAAGATGAAGAGGATTCTTGGGACTGGTCTTTCCTATCCTGAGTGAATTCAATAGTGTAGGGTTGTATTTTCAAAA
>CM053591.1:24100813-24116462 GCA_028646515.1 Pseudochirops corinnae | reverse complement strand
ATAAATTTAGAGATGATGAAATTTTATTAATTAATGAGGATATATACAAGCACATTCCTAGATAATTTTAGACCTCAGAATGTTAAGATTAAGTCAAATATCAGGCTGACGGGTGATTTACAAAGTGAAGTTGGTGATCTGCATTGCCCTATTACATGTGAGGGGTCATCCTACCCATCCCACAAGCATAACTTCAAAATACTTGATTTCAGGAATATGAACAAAAACACTGATCTTTTTCTTTTTGAACATCAACTATAACATTTACCCAGTCATGACGACAGTGCATATTATTATATCTATGTTATAAACAAATATATAAGAAAATTATAATAAATGAAAATTCACTTTAGGGATCAACTCTCCCCTGGAGTACATATAGTAATAGATACAAATACATCTCCCATAGAGTAGAGGAATTAACAACATGTTACTGAGCTATGGAAAAAGTCATTAAAGGCACACAGGCAAATTTCATAGAGGAAATTAAAACAGGTAAGCAAAAAACCCTCCAAACTACCTAAATTGAAAACAAACCCTGGTCTGCACATTCCTATTCCTGCAGCTTTGTCCTCTTGTTCTTTGGTGTCTGACTCTCACAGGCTGCTATCCATGACCCATATGGTCACCAATAATTTAATTAGATCTCCACTCCTATGCTCCAAATAATACGTTGACTCCTTTTGTTTCACTGGGTGGGGAGTATGGAAAATCCTGTTCAGGTCTGTCAGGCTACCTACCAAATAGTGTCTGAAATCATGTCTGGCTTCTGTGAGACGAATCATAGCCATGAGTCCTTTTCTTACAGAGCCTCAAAATAACCACAGCCCAGTTTTAAACAGGGAAGATTCGTCCTCTAAAGAGACTGATTCTGTCACAGTAGCGTGCCTTAATCTCCATGTCTCTTAATGCTATCCTGGGCTAGTCAGTGTTGCCTTTCATGAAGACACTACATGTCTACTTGTACACGGTGTGTTTTCTGGGAATATCTCTTCCTGTCTCAAGACCTCTCCCACCTGTCTGTGGAGGGCTGAAATTCCTTTAATAGGGTACAAAGTGATTCACTCTAAAAGTTCATTCAATGATTTAAAGTACAAAGAGAAATCAGAAAGTTCAACTCTAACAAGATCTTAGACCTTAATTGGTTCAGAGATGAGGAGTTTGAAGGTCAGAGAAGGGAGAGGACTTGCCCATTGTCTGGTACCTCAGTTGCAGGTTTTTGGAAAGTCCAGTGGATTTTCCATCACACTACCCCTCCCCCCCAAAGAGCCAACATTTTGGCTTAAACGTTCATTCAACAAGTAGTTATTGATTATTTATTATGGGCATTTACTATGTATCAAAATCTCTTCCAAGAGCAAGTTTTGATCATTGGGAGCAGGGAGGGAGGATGTGCTCTGAAGGGTAGAGGTCACATCAACAGAAGAAAGCTGGTAAACAAGGCTGAGAAGCCTCCAGAAGGCACCTGTCTCATTATTCTACTTATTGTTCGCTACCATATAATGCATGTGACAGTGTCTTGGAAACGGGACAGTATGAACAATACAATTGGATAGTTGGTAAGCAAACTTTGAAAACAAATTTTGAGCCAAGCAATTTTTTCCTATATGTATGGTTTGTTCCTTTTAATTTATATTGAATTTAAAATAGTGAAACCAACATTGCCATGCTTGCCTATATCTCTCCCTGAATTGTCCTCGGGACTTCTCTCTCTTTTATTTTTTTTAATGTTTTATTAACATATTGTGCTTTCACCACTTTCCTTCCCTGCCCCCTTCTTGGTAACACTATCAGAAATACTCCTCTACTCTCCCTCCCCTCAAAAAACATTTACATAGAAGCCTTCTCTTACAACAAAAATATAGTTAAGAAAAATGTGTTATAATAGTCATATGTAGAAATGTATATTTCATTTTGCACTTGTAAAGTCAATCATCTCTTCAACCAAGAGGTGTGATTCCTGCCACATCATCAGTTTTTTGGAGTTGTGATTGGTCATTATATTGATCAGAGCTCTTAATTCTTTTAAAGTTGTTTTTCTTTATAATAGGGTCATTGTAGAAATAATTCTTCTGGTTCTGCTTATTCCACTCTGCATCAGTTCATACAAACTTCCTGGGTATCTCTGTATTAATCCGGTTTGTAATTTTTTACAAAAGAGGCAGTTAGGTGGCCTAGTGAATAGAGAACCAGGCCTGGAGCAGTCTCATAGTCTTGAGTTCAAATGTGACCCCAGACACTTACTAGCTGTGTGACTCTAGGCAAGTCACCTAACCTTGTTTGCCTCAGTTTCCTCATCTGTAAAATGAGCTGGAGAAGGAATGGCAAACCACTCTTGTATCTTTTCCAAGAAAACCCCAAATGGTGTTACGAAGAGTTTGACATAACTAAAAATGACTGAACAATAAAAAAATTTCTTGTAGCATAATAATATTCCAAAACATTCACATAACATAATTGGTTCAGTAATTTCTCAGTCAATAAGCAATAAATTTGTTTCTAGTTCTTTGCTACACCAAAAAGTGCTGCTATGCAATACAATACACATTTATTAAGTCCCTACAATGAGCTAGTACTGTGCTACAAATATTATTGTACATATGAGTTGTTTCCTTCTTTATTTGATCCATCTGGGGGTATGCCCAGCACTGGTATCCCTGGGTTAAAGAGTCACAGTTTAGTGACACGATGGGCATAGATCCAAAGTGCTTTTCATTATGGTTGGAAAGAATCATACTTCCACTAATAGAGCTTTAGTGTGTCTGTCCTCCCACAGGCCCTCTAACAATGATTATTTCCCTTTTTTGGTCTTTTGCCAATCTGATGAGTATGAGGTAGAATCTCAGAGTTGTTTTAATTTGTTTTTTAAACAATTAGTTATTTAGACCATTTTTTTTTCATTTTACTATTATTGATACCTTGGACTTCTTTCTTTGAAAATTTCCAGATTAAACTCTTTGACCATTTATCTATTGGGGAATTGACTTTGTTCTTACACATTTGTATCATTACCTATATATTTTGGATATCAATATTACAGAAATCTACTGCAATTAATTCTTTCTCTTTAAGTTCTAAATGTATTGATTTTATTTGTGCAAAAACTTCTCAATCCTATGCAACAAAATTGTTCATTTTGTCTGGCATGGATCCTCTTTTCCCTGTTTGGCTAATCATAGTTGTGAATTATGATTCTTTAATTTGTTTATGATTAATCTTTTGTATCTAGGTCATGTATCCATCTGGAGTCCATTGTAGTTTTAGATGCCTAATTTCTCCTAGACTGCTTTTTCCCCCCAGTAGTTTTGGTTGAAAAATGAGTCCTTGTCTCAAAGTTTGTCCCAGTTTTCTACTTTCTTTGTATTTTTGGTTGCATTGGTTTTATTTGTCAAAACTTTTGAATTTTATATAATCAAAATGATCTCTTTTACTTTTTCTAATAATCTCTGCATCTTCTTTGGTCCTTGAATTTTTCACTTATTCATAAATCTGACAGATGAACTGTCACCCTTTATATGAATTTTTCTTTCTTTCTTTCCTTTTTTTTTTTTTTTTATCAGTACTGAATTGCTTTGAAAGTTGGTCCTGCTAAGGCCTTCTTCTTTCTTACTTCTTTTCATCATTTTCCTTGATATGCTTGATGTCAGGGGCCTTTAGATGAATAGTGTCATAATTTTATTCAGTTTTACACCGTCATCCTTTGGTAGTTTGGGCTGAATCTGTAAATTAATTTAGGGAGCAATGTCATTTTCATTATACTAAGCACAGTTCAACTATGAGTAATTAATTTGCCTTCAATTACTTAAGTCTTCCTTTATTTCTGTATAGTGTTTTTTGTTTTTGTTTTTGTTTTGCTTTTTGGAGGGGGGGAAGGCAGAGCAATTGGGATTAAATGACTTGCCCAAGGTCACATGGCTAGTAAGTCTGAGCCCAGATTTGAACTCAGGTCCCCTTGACTCCAGGGCTGGGGCTCTATTCACTGTGCCACCCAGCTGCCCCTTATTTTCTGTATTGTTTTATTGTTGTATTCATATAGCACCTTTGTGTATCTTGGTAAGTGGGCTCCCAGATATTTCAGACATTCTGTAGTAATTTTGAATGAACTTTTTTCTCTTTATGATGGGTTTTGTTGTTAATATGCAGAAAAGCTGATAATTTTGTAGGGTTTATTTTATAGTTTGGTACTTTACTAGTTATTAATTGTATTAATTTTAGTTTAATCTCTAGGGTTCTCTAAGTAAACCATCATATCATTTGCAAAAAATAAAAATTTTATTTATAATTTGCCTATGATTACATCCTAAATTTCTTTTCCTTGTCTTATTGTTATAGTTCACACTTCTAAAATTATATAAAATAAATTGACAATAGTGACAACAGTAGTGACAACGGATGTCTTTTCTTTACTGGCACTTCTCCATTACATATAATTCTAATTCTTGGTTTCAGAAAGATAATGTTTATAACATTTATGGTATGGTCATTTGTTTCTGATTTTTAGGTTCTTTTTTTTTTTTTTAACAAAAGGGGTGCTGTCTATCAAAAGTTTTTTTTTTTGCCACCTATTGATATAATCATGTGATGTTAATTGATCAACTTTCCCAAATTCAAATTTGTTTGCTTTATTTGTGACTGTTCCCCCCTTAACTCTACTCTCCATCTTAAACACTGCCCACCTTTCCCTGTCCTCATCGTATACTTGTTTAATTCAATGCATTTCTACACCAGACTTTTATGTGTTTGTGTTTGCTAAGAAAAAAGGGTGAGGGCATGAAATCCTTCCTCCCATCATTTCCTCTTTGTTGTGTATTTTTAAAAATAATTTTTCATCTATATAAATGAAGTCCTGCCTCTTTCCATCCCCCTTTTTCTTAAAACCAACAAAACATAGTAAAACCACACTCAGATTCTGTGTTTGTCTTGACTCTTTCTGTGATTTTGCAAGATATTAGGATTCTGATTAGTCATTTATCCTCCTCTTGTTAGAATATTAGCACATCATCAATATTTAAGTCCCTTTCAAATGCTCAAATATACTACCTGTTCTAATTTCTCTTGACTCCTTGATTTTCCATTTCAAAATTTCTGCTCAGGTCTAATCTTTTCATCAAAAATGACTGAAAGTTTCATATTCTATCAGGATCCATCCCTTCCCCCCATTTTAGGATTACATTCAGTTTTGCAGGGTAAGTTATTATTGGTGGCAAGCCTTTATCTTTTGTCTTTTGTAATATCACATTCTAAGATTTTCTCTTTTTTAATGACTACTTTGCTGCCAACTCTTATGTGATGCTGATTGTGATTTCTTGGTATTTGAAATCTTCTTTGAAGTCTTTTTCTTGTGAATTTTTAATTCAACTTGAAAACTCTGGTTTTGGATGTGGCCTTCCTGGGTATTTTCACTTTGGTGTTTCTTATAGGAAGTAGATTCCTCACCGCCCCCCCCCCCCCCACTTAATGGTATTTTATTTTTTCCAATTACACGTAGAGATAGCTTTCAGCATTCACATTTATAAGATTTTGAGTTCTAATTTTTTTTTTCTTTTCCTCCCCAAGACAACAGGCAAAGTTACACATCTACAATCATATTAAACATTTCCACATTAGTCATGATGTGAAAGAAGAATAGGAACAAAGGGGGAAAAAACGATAAGAAAGAAAAGAAAAGTGAAAATAATAATGCTTCAATTTGCATGTAAGCTCCATGGTTCTTTCTCTGGATGGGGTTAGCATTTTCCATCATGGGTCTTTTGGAATTGTCTTGGATCATTGCATTGCTGAGAAGAGCTAAGTCTATCATGGTTGATCACTCCACAATGTTGCTGTTACTATGTACAATGTTCTCCTGGTTCTGCTCACTTCATTCATCATCAGCTCATGTAAGTATTTCCTGAAATCCGCCTACTCATCATTTCCTATAGCACAATACTATTTCCACAACGTGTTCAGTCATTCCCCAATTGATGGGCATCCCCTCAAATTCTGGTGCTTTGCCACCACAAAAAGAGCTGCTAGAAATATTTTTGTACATGTGAGTCCTTTTCCATTTTTGTTGTCTCTTTCAGATATGGATCTAGAAATAGTGTTGCTGGATCAAATGGTATGTACAGTTTTGTAGCCCTTTGGGCATAGTTACAAATTTCTCTCTAGAATGGTTGAATGAGTTCACAACGCCACCAACAATACATTAGTGTTCCATTTTCCCACATCTTGTTTTCTGGTTCTAATAGGTCTGAGTGATCTTTTATTATTTCATGAAATATGGTCTCCAGATTTTTTGTTTGATCATGGTTTTCAGGAAGGTTAGTTATCTTAAATTATCTTTCCTCAAAATGTTTTCCAGGTCATTTGCTTTCTCTAGTAGATATCTTAGGTTTTCTTCTATTTTTTCATCTTTTGATTTTATTCTAATATTTCTTTTTGTGTCATTGAAGAATTTAGTTCCTTTAGCACCACTCTTTTTTTAAAAAATAAAGTTCACACATTTGTTCCATTGATTCTTATAGTCTTGGTGGCCAACTCACTCCCCTTCCTCTACCCACTCTGCTTGTAATTATAGTGATATTATTCCCTCTTCCTAGGTTGCTCTGAATTCATATTTACAAATTGTGTTTTGTATATATCTTGCTTACTCTCATTTTCTGTTTCAGTTCTTTGTTTGATTTGGAATCTCCCTCCATCCCTCTTGGATGGGTTGGATAGTCCACTACCAGCGGCAATATAGACAGAGTGGCTAGCATCAGGCCTAACCCTCTGCCTCAGTCTCTGGCTTCTCAGTCTCCTGGAGGTCCATAGTGGTTTTAGGCCTGTTCTAGTCTCTATCTCTGCATGATACTCAATGACATTTGGTTCTGTCCACAGCTGTTACCTTAATCCCTCCAGTAGGATTTTGGAGATCATGTTTTTCTGAGGCCATCTTGGCACTGCTGCACAGGAGCTGAGCTGACCCTCTCTGCACAGTTGGGCCCGCTCTCTGTCCCTGCTTTGTGTCATGATTGGCCATTATTTGGCTTAAGGAGCTGGTTCTCTATTCACTGTTAAGAGTGTTGGCTGGTTTGGGTCCATTTGCAACTTTTTGCATTGGTTTCTCTTTCTCCCTACCTTTGCTACCTTTTGGCCTAGTTACCAAAAGTTCTAATCCTTCTCATGCTTCCACTACTTTCATATATATGTGTACTCCTGTTAGCAACTATACTTCAGTCTTTCTGTATTAAAATGGAGGAACTTTCTCTTCCTTTTTTTAGGATGGCTTTATCATTGTTCTTCCTGGGGCTGTTTTCATATCTTTGCTTGAAAGAGTGAGGGCTGTCAGAACACAGGTATTGTGAAAACCATTACTAAACCTCCACAAAAATGGACAAAGAAAAGACTCGCATTAATGTTGTCATGATTGGACATGCAGACTCAGGCAAATCCACCACTACTGGCCACCTCATCTACAAATGTGGTGGAATTGATAAGAGAGTCATTGAGAAGTTTGAGAAGGAGGCTGCTGAGATAGGAAAGGGCTCCTTCAAACATGCCTGGGTCTTGGATAAGCTGAAGGCTGAACATGAGTGTGATATCACTATTGAAATCTCCCTGTGGAAATTTGAGACCAGCAGGTATTATGTGACCATTATTGATACTCCAGGCCACAAAGACTTTATCAAAAGGGTGATTACAGGCACATCTCAGCCGAACTCTGCTGTCCTAATTGTTGCTGCTGTTGTTGGTAAATGAAGCTGGTATTTCAAAGAATGGACAGACCCATTAAGATGCCCTTCTGGCCTACATACTAGGTGTAAAACAACTGATTGTTGGTGTAAACAAAATGGATTCCACCAAGCCCCTCTACAGCCAGAAGAGATATGAAGAAATTGTCAAGGAAGCCAGTCCCCATATTAAGAAAATTGGTTACTACCCTGACACAGTAGTTTTGTGAACAGTTTCATATAGCAATGGTGACAACATGCTGGAGCCATGGTCTAATATGCCTTGGTTCAAGGGATGGAAAATCACTTGTGAGGATGATGATGCTAATAGAACTACACTGCTTGGAGCTTTGGATTGCATCCTGCCACCAACTTGTCCAACTGATCCAAATGACAAGCGCCTTCATCTGCTACTCCAAGATATCTATAAGATTGGCGGTATTGGTACCGTATCTGTTGGTCAAGTGGAAACTGGTATTCTAAAACCAGGCACGAGGATCACCTTTGCCCCAGTTAGTGTTACAACTGGAGTAAAGTCTGTCAAAATGCACCATGAAGCTCTGGTTTCAATGTCAAGAACGTGTCTGTCAAAGATATACGCCATGGTAACGTGACCGGTGATAGCAAGAATGACCCACCTATGGAAGCAGCTGGTTTCACTGTACAGGCTATTATCCTGAACTATCTAGGCCAATCAGTGCTGGCCATGCAGCTGTTCTGGATTGTCATAGTGCTCAAACAGCTTGCAAGTTTGCTGAACTGAAGGAAAAGATTAACTGTCATTCTGGTAAGAAGCTGGAAGATGGCCCCAAATTCCTAAAATCTGGTGAAGCTGCCATCATTGACACGCTTCTGGCAAGCCCATGTGCGTGGAGTGCTTCTCCAATTATCCTCCTCTGGGTCGTTTTGCTGTTTGTCTTATGAGGCAGACTGTTGTAGTTGATGTTATCAAGGCAGTCGACAAGAAGGCTGCTAGAGCTGGCAAGGTCACAAAATCTGCCCAGAAGGCTAAAAGAATATTCTGAACAACACCTGACACCCCAGCCTTAATCAGTGGTGGGAGAAAGGTCTTAGAACTGTTTGTCTCAATTGATCATTTAAATTTAATAGTAAAAGACTAGTTAACGATTACAAATGCATCAAAAAAGCTTCAGGAGGAATGTTCTTGTGGATCATTTGTTTCATGGTAATTTTAACCTATTAGTTTTTAAAATCAGTAATTTTTAAATGGAAACAACTTAATCAAAAATCTGTCACAGAATTTTGAGACCATTAAAATATATTAATGTGGGGGAAAAAAAGAAAGAAAAAGTGAGGGCTTGTGTGGGAGAGCTGAGCTTTCAGTATGTCAACTTAAATGGAAGTTGAGTTAAGCCATTTTAATAAAATATCAACCTTTCTTTCTAGGTACAAGTAGTCTTCCCAATTTACCAGCAAGGATTTTTTTTCCTTTTGATTAACTTTTCTGACTTATTGCCTTCCTTTACGTAATAGGAAGTTCTTGATTTTCTCTCCCACAGAAATTCTCTAATATTGTAACTAGGTTCTAGATTTTTCCTCTTAGTTCCCAAGTCCATTATTATTTTTTTCTAATTCCATCTCTTTCAAATAAATAATTTATCGTACTTTTTCTTACAATATCATTCAGTTATTCTATTTCATACACACCTGGAATGGCTCTAATATTTACAGAATTCATATAAATTTTTTGCATGTTTTTCTATTTGTTTTTTATACCAATCTGGCACTTTTATTTCAGTTAAAATTTAGTTTAGCTAGTGTTTACTTTTGATGGGAAGAGCTTGGTTTCCTTTCCTTAGTATCCTGTGTTTGACTGGTATGCTATGTTTAGAGGAGAAATGGCTTCAAAAGGCTTGTAACTTGCCTAAGGTCACAGATGAACCCAGAAGACAGAGAAGGATGTCATGACATGTCATTTCAGCATCCCAAATGCCATTTTAACACGAAACAGGAAGACAATTTGTCTTTAACCCTATAATACCATGCTAGAGGCAGGATGGCACTTGAATCTGGAGTTAGAAGGCTTCAGTTTGAATGGAGATCTATTATTTACTACCTTTGTAATTTTGGATGTCATTCTCATCTCTGGACTTCATCACCTTCATTTCTCAAACAACAAAGATATATTAGAAAATCTCAGGTCCCTACCAGATCCATAACCTGTGATCCCAACGCTACTGATAACCAAGAATTTTTCCCACCACTAATGCTACAATTCCCCCCCCCCCCCTTATTTCTTTCCTGCATGGCATAGAGGTAAGCAGAAAGTAGAAGACATAAGGTTTTCTGCTTTTTCCCAGGTGAAAAGATGGGATGAAAAGCAAGCAAAGTAAATTCTTTTTTAAGGAAGAAGTATGGAAAGAATGCTGGATAACCAGTTTGAAGGTCTTGATTCAAATGTGATTTTTGCCCCCTGACCACTGGGGAAATCATTTCTCTTTAAAATGAGGGAGATGGGTCCATTTCAGCCCTAAGCCTGATTCTATGAATGCTTAACTAATACTTAAAGAGAGCAGGATTTGATCCCAAGGTCACTCTTTAACTAAAGTTATATGAATAGAATATTCTTGTGTCTTTTTTTTTTTTTGAGCCTTACAACAGACGTTCTTTGAATCCAGGAAACAGTCAGATACAAGAAATACTTGAGGTTAAAAAAAAAGCAAAACAAAACAATAATGAAAAATCTGTCCTTGGCTCATGAGGAACTGTCCTGTGCCTGCCACCTCATTGATTTTACAAGGCTCCCACAGCACTCAAAAAGTACTTCTGATAACTCACAACACCAACAGCCAAGAAAAGAATATGCCATCACAGACTGAACAAGATTGCCCGCCTGTGCCCAGCTTCCAGAAGAAACCAGACTGGGCTTACTGGAATCGGGCATCAAGTTGTACAGAAGTTCATTCAGTCCCACAAATCGAGACCTTCTTCAGGGTCTACTAAGTACAGAGTCCGATACAGAGTAATACAACTCTCTTTTTCAGCAGCAGCAATATTAAGTGAAAATAGATGTTATTTTGACTGCTTATTTGTATACTGGAGAAAAGTTACAAAGGCTTGACATGGCACTGGGGAGTGAACTGTGGATATCTGGAAGTCCTGGAGCTTTTGAAGACTAATCTTACCATGTGGTAAATCAGGGATTTGCACCCCACTGACACACTGCTCAGTTCTGGCCCAGAGATGAGCATCGTTTCAGGTCACATCTTTGTTCTAGGTCAATTAGTTCATACGTGTTTTTCAGGAATTTTTACCCCCTGAGTAAGTGCCAAAACATATTCTTGGAACAAGCAGCCTCAGTTAAAGGAGGCAGACACCCCCAGGATACTGATATGAGGCCACAGCTGCCAAGACCAAGGAGTAGGGGGTAGGATGGAAGCCAGCAAGAAGAGGAGGTCATCCCAATCAACTAGAAGTTATCTTTTTATTTTCACCAATTGTTTTTGTAAACTAAGTGATAAACTCTACATTGCTGAAGAATGCTGACTTTACTGCTTTGGAGAAGAGCCCTGACCTTCCCATGCTAGTTTTGGCTCTGTTTCAATACTGGTTTGAATTAGAACACTAGATTTTGTTGTTGCTGATGTTGTTTTGGGAGTATGTATATATGTAAGCATAATGCATTTTAAAGGTTTAGTTTTCAGTGAAAGAAAAAATAAAAATATTGGGAGTTGATGCAGTCGGGGCTTCAGTAACAGGCTTCACTGAGCTTTGGTCTTTGATTTAGAGTTTGGTTTGTTTCAATCTCTATTTAAAAGAAGACTTTGGGATGCTCTGAATCAATAGTTACTGTATAGCTAAGAATTGAAAAAGGAATATTTTGTATAAGATTATGCTTTGTGTAACGCCATGAAAAGAAGTCAAAATCATTTGACCACAGTACAGTTACCTCAACCCCTTGATGCTCAAATACAAAAAACTATCTCAGCTCCAACATAGCACATTTGTACAAGTACCCACCAACCTCCAGGTTCCCAAGCTAAATCAAATGTTTCTGCCCATCTAAGCCTAAGCTTCCATGTCCGTTTCCCCCAGGCGTCCAAGGAAATATATTGATTGTGAAGAATGCAGGTATTGGCAATCATTTCAGGACTACAAGGGTTTGTAGAGTGTTGGCTCTGTGCTAGCCCTGCATTGAGTTGAGGTTGAATAAGTTGATTGTCAGGTTCACTTCAGAAAAGAATCATAAGTTTTCTGAGTTGGAAGGGAACAGAGACCTGATTCCAGCCCTTTCCTGAAACATAAATCCCTATAATGAACCGTGACAGGTACAAAATCCATCCTACAATTAGAACATTTTCAGCAATCCACTTATTAAAGACCACATGGCAGAAAGTTTACAGTGTTAGAACTACAGTCGGAAGACTGGGTTCAGATTATGCCTCACGCACTTACTACTTGTGTAACTGTGGGGGACTCACTTGACCTCACAAGCCTTAGTTACTTTATCTGTAAAATGAAGGGATGGATTTGATAACTTCTAAGGCCGCTTCCAGTTCTAAATCTATGATCCAGATATTTACCTAGGCAGCCCATTCTATTTTGGGGCCTCTCTAATTATCCAAAATTTTCTTCTCATATTGAGCCAAAATTTACACCCTTATGTTTTTTCTTCTCTGGTCTATTCATTCCCAATTTCCTTCCAAGGATCCCTGTATTATAATCATCCCAGATCTTTAATACCATACATAATACTAATGTATTTATATTATATTAGAATGTGTTTACAAAAATGCAATATGTATGTATACAACATATTTACATAATGTATATACATATACACATACAGATATAATTTCTACATATGCAAATGTATTTCTACAAATAATGTGTTTACATGTGTGTATATAGTATATCTGCACATGTATGCACATAACAATCCACACACATACATATAATATACTTATAAACATCTATGTTTACATGTATGATATATTCACACATATATAATATAGCCCCATGTACACACTGTGTATTGACATGTACAATGTAGTACATATATGTATATAATGCATATACATATACAATGCATGTGCACATGCATGGATAAACATAGATGTGCATACCAGACTTGTATTTTTTTTTGATAAAGAAAATGCCTTCTTCTTACGCAGATTAGCACCTTCTCTCCAATTTATTTTAGGCAATAGCTTGGAAGCACTGAGGTAAAGCAATTTACCTGTGGTCACACAGTCAGTATGGGGCAGCCAGGTAGCACAGCGGAGAGACAGGGTTATAAATAAAATTGAGAGGTGAGAGAGGAATGTAATGAGAGGAGATGGGGAGAGACAGAATGGGATAAATTATCTCATATAAAAGAGGCAAGGGATAACTGTTACAGTGGAGGGGAAGAACAGGAAGGTGAAAAGGAATGGGTCAACCTTACTCTCATTGAATTTGGCTTAGGGAGCGAATGACATACACTCTAAATTGAGTATCTTGCCTTACAGAAGAGTAGGGAGGAAAAGGATGAGAGGGGGGATGATAGAGGGGAGGGCAGATTGGGGGAAGGGTAGTTAGAAGCACACACTTCTGTAAAGGGACAGGGACAAAGTAGAGAATAGAACAAGTGGTGGGGGGACAGGACGGAGGAAAATATAGTCAGTCTTTCACAATATAACCACTAGGGAAGTGTTTTGCATAACTACACATGTACAACCTATATAGAATTGCTTATCTTCCCAGTAAGGGTGGGTGACAAGAGAAGAAGGGAAAGAATCTGGAATTCAAAAGTTTTAAAATCAAATGTTTAAAAAAATTATTATTATTATTTTACATGCAACTTGGAAATAAGATATACAGGTACTGGGGTATGGAAATCCATCTTGCCCTACCAGAAAGTCAGAGGGAAGCATGGGGGTGGATATAGGAGAGAGCAGAGTGGGTGAGGGGGTATTCAGTGGGATCGGTTTTGGGGTGGTGGGTAGGGGACAGATGGGGAGAAAATTTGTAACTCAAAATCTTGTGGAAATGAATGTTGTAAACTAAAAATAAACATAAAATTTAATTAAAAAATAAAATGTAAAAAAAAAAAGAAACCATCTTCCCAGTGTATCCTGGGGAGGAAATCGAGAGGGTGATACTAGCAAACATGCCCTCCACTTTTGTCTTCCTTCCAGATCTCTTCTTTCTCTTTCTCTCCTTTCCCCTCCTTTCTCTTCCCTTCTTTTTCCTTCTTCCTTCCTTCCTCCCTCCCCATCTACTTTCCTTCCTTTCCTTTCCTTTCTTTTTTTTTTCATGCTTTGTTTTGGATTGGAGGGGAAGTTTAATGGAAGTTTTTTAATGTGAATATTTGGAGTTGGACTGTGTCTTAGGAAAATTAAGCAAAAAGAAATGAGTTCAGTCCAATTCTTCTGTTCTGTCTGCAGTATAGACAGCAAAGTATTAGAAGAGTTTCCCCTTCAATTTAACATAACAAAACACCACAAACACTTATTAAACAAGGTACTGTATTATCTATTAGGGAATAGAAAAGTGAATGAGGTGCAGTCCTGGCCCTCATGGTCTTATCTAGCAGGGGAGATAAGATGTGTACCCACAAAACATAAGTACACAGGAAAGGTTCAAAGTACTATGAGATATCCGGATGGGGAAAATGACTTATTAAGGGTAATGATTGCATGGATTGGGGTCAGAAAAAGCGCTTGTATAGAAGATTTAGATAGAAAAAGTCCTTTGTATTGGGATGGACAAAGTATTGTTCATATAAGTAACATATAGTAATTTGTAAATAGCTTTGTCATAGAAAATATTTTAAACAAATTGCTTTATTTCAATCTAATTTGCCTTTGGCAATTTTTCAAGTTTCTCTCCAATTCATTAAACAACTACTATATATAAGATGACTTCCCAGGCACTGAGGAAGACAAAAAAAAAAAACTTCATCCAGATGTTTAGCATAGTGAATACATAGACTGACCAGTAACCAGAAGCATTCTGCCTCCAGCTTCCTCCTTCTCTGAGAGCCCAGATTTGACAGAATGCCTCCAGAGCAATAACTTCAGCTGTCATGCAACACATTCACAAGAAACTCTAATTTTACTTGCCCGAGAGAACAGTGGACTAAGAGCCAGCGAGACCTGAGTTCTTATCTATGCTACCACCATTGTGACATTAGGCAGGTAACAACCTTCCTGGGCCTCATTTTCTCATCTGTAAAATGATAAGATTGGAAAGAGGACTTCTGAGATCTAATCACGATTCTGTGATACTGTAACTACTTCTCACCCAAATGAGAACAATCCCACAGCTGAAAGTATGTCTTCTCATCAAAACCAGTTGTAATTTATTTTTACATCGCCTACTTTTCATGCCATGTTTTCTTTCTCCATTTTGAGAAATAATTTAGCGCTTGGTGCATGGAGTAAATTGCCTCAACTCAGCTCAAAAGAGAAGAGTCATCAATTCCAATCTAACTCCCTGTCTGTAATTATAACAAAAGAAATAATACTCTATTTTTTGTGGGTGTTTTTTTTTTTAATTAAGAATCAGAGCTCTAAGATTCTTGCTATTTAAAGGCTCCTCAAGTTGCTGGACTTTTCTTATATGTTTTCAAAACATACATAGCTCCAAGTTGGTTTTTTTTCCCCTTCTCAAAATAAATATTTGTGTGTGTTTGCATTAGGGAAAAATAGCAATACCAGGTAATTCATGAGAAGCTTTAAAATAACACTTTGATATAAGATACTGACAATGGAATAAATCAGTATGAATGTAAAATCTTGTGCAAAATAATTTTTAAAAAGTTCAAAATCCTGGAAATATAGGGGATGCCCATCAATTGGGGAATGGCTGAACAAGCTATGGTATATGAATGTAATGGAATACTATTATGCTATAAGAAATGGGAAGGAGATGGACTTCATAATTACCTGGAGAGGCTTATATGGACTGATGCTAAGTGAGAAGAGCAGAACCAGGCAAAACCTGTACAC
>CM053591.1:24081013-24100313 GCA_028646515.1 Pseudochirops corinnae | reverse complement strand
ACAAGCCTGGCGCCACAGGCTCCACGTGACCACATTCAGCCTATTAGGGAACAGAGTATACTTTCAAATATCCAAGGATCCTCAGAGTCATGTAGCCACTTTAGCAAAGGGCCTAGGGGCAGGGAAGATCTTCAGATTCCTATAACAAGAATTTATATCAGATATCAGCATCGTATTGACAGAATGTGATCAGATTTGAAATGTGGTGAAACCTATGAATCCTCCCTCAAAATGATATTTTTAAATGCAGAAAATAAAATACATAAATTGTAAAGGAAACCAATTATACTGAAATGGTTGGTTGGTCGGTTGCTGTCCTTCATTCTTGAAGAGGACCAAAATGACATCACTATGATAAGAGTTAAGTTATAGTGTGTCCAGCTGTGGCTGGTCAGAACAATATGAGTTCAGAATGCTCTACATAGGTTGGGCACAAATAGCCCATGTGAACGTTTGGGGTGAATCCTCTAAATTTGCACATCTCATATTTCTTTTGAACTGTTTCAATTCTACTTTGCTTATAGAGCACAGCGCCTTCTCTGATGAGGGCATGCCATGCTGAGTAGTCCTGTGCCAGCATCTCCCATGACACACAATCAATTCCAAAGTTCTTAAAAGAGACCTTGAGAATGTCTTTGTATCGCTTTTTCCAACCACCATGTGAATGCTTACCCTTTGAGCTCTCCATAAAATAGTCTTTTGGGTAAGCATACATTTTGCATTCAAACAACATGGCCAGCCCATCAGAGTTGTACTCTCTGAAGCAGAGTTTGAATGGCTGACAGTTTAGTTTGAGAAAGGACCTCAGTGTCTGGTACTTTATCCTGCCAAGTGATCTTCAAAATCTTCCTAAGACAATTCAAATGGAAGTAATTCAGTTTCCTGGCATGGGACTGGTAGACTGTCCAGGTTTCACAGGCATACAACAATGAGGTCAGCACAAGGGCTCTGTAGACTTTCAGTTTGGTAGTCAGTCTAATACCTCTTCTCTCCCATACTTTCCTTAGGAGCCTCCCAAACACTGAGCTAGCTCTGGCAATGCTTGAGTCAATTTCATTATCAATGTATACATCCCTGATACTACCAAGGTAAGTGAACTTATCCACAGCATTCAAAATTTCTCCATTTGCTGTAACTGATGGTTCCTCATATGGATGGTGTAGTGCTGGCTGATAGAGCACCTGTGTTTTCTTGGTGTTAATTATTATGCCAAAATTAGCACAAGCAGCAGAGAATTGATCCATACATTGTTGCATCTCAACTTCACAGGCTGTATTGAGTACACAATCATCTGCAAACAGAAAATCATGCACCAACACTCTCTCTGCTTTGGTCTTGGCTTGTAGCTTTTTCAAGTGGAAGAATTTACCAGCTACCAAGGTAACTGACCTTGATGCCATGTTCATCCCCACTGAAGGCATTTGACAACATGGCTGGAAACATCATGTTAAAAAGCATGGGAGCAAGCACACAGCCTTGTTTCACTCCACTGGTGACTGGGAAAGCAAGAGAACATTGTCCATTATACATAACCTGGGAAAGCACACCATCATGAAATTGATGCACAATGCTAATAAACTTCTCTGGGCAAACAAATTTTGACAAAATTTTCCATAAGCCCTCACGACTGACAGTTTCTAAGGCCTTGGTCAGATCTACAAATGTGTACAGACCTCTATTCTATTCCTGGAATTTCTCCTGGAGTTGTCAGGCACCACACACTATATCGACAAGTCATTTCTTTTTATTTTCTCTTTGAAGGGGGGAAAGCAGGGCAATTGGGGTTGAGCGACTTGCCCAAGGTCACCCAGCTAGTACATGTTAAGTGTCTTAGTCTGAATTTGAACTGAGGTCCTCCTGACTTCAGAAATGGTGCCCTATTCACTGCACCACCTAGATGCCCTGATCCTCAGTCATTTCTGAAGCCATTCTGGCTCTCAAGTAGGTGACCATCTTCCAGATGAAGGATTAGTCTATTAAGGAGGACTCTGGAAAGAATCATTGCCAGCAATGACTAAGAGAGAAACCCTTGCTGTGATTATCACAGGACATTCGATTTCCTTTCCTTTTATAGAGATGGACAATGGTTATCAATGTATTAAAAAACAAATTCACGGACTCCAGGTTAAGAATCTCTGCTGAATATATTAGTTGTAGATGAATTACTGATCTGCATCACTGGAAGAGTTTTTATACAAGAAGTTTCTATTCCTATGAAATCACAGGTGGAATCAAAGATTTAGAACTGAAAGGAACCTTAGAGATCATCTCATGCAACTTCCTCATTTTACAGATAAGGAAACCAAGGTCTAGAATTATTCAACAATTTGCTTAAGAACACGTGTGTGTCAGGAACTGGATATTTATCCTCTTCCCCCATTCCCAAATCCAGTGTTCTCTTCACTGTTTGATGCTCCTTGCCTGCCACCACTACTGCACACACACTCAGAGCCTGCCCAACAACCCTCTCCTGAACTGTATGTATAATTTTGGAGAAGCTATTTGACCTCACCCTCCCTTCCTTAATTTTTTCATCCAAAAGTAGGTCTGAAAATAATTTCCATTGACTTATCCAGCTAAAATGTTTTGAGAATTAAATAAGCTGATGTTTGCAAAACAATTTTAATTCCTCATAAAAAATGCAGATCTACAATATATTGTGGCGTATTGAATTGATTTGCAAAGATATATCTAAATAGCCCAACTAGGGCTGATGTAATTCTAGATTTTTAAAAAGGATTCTTAATAGATTTAGAATCAATGCAGTAAGGCAACACTATATGGGGGTTAGAATGCTGGACTTGGAATCAGATTGATTTAGTATCTGTATAACACTGAGCAGCTTATTTCATCTTTTAGCCTGTGTCCTGATCTTTATAATAGGAATAATAACAGCACCTAACTGTTGTGAGGTTCAAACTGTATGTACATGTATAGATAGATATATACACACACATATGTGTATGTACATGTATATATGTATTATGTATATATAGGTGTATATATATTATTGTTTAATTGTTTCCTACATTTCATGACCCCACTTAGGCTTTTCTTGGCAAAGAGACTGGAGTGGTTTGCCGTTTTCTTCTGCAGCTCATTTTACAGATGAGGAAACTGAGGCAAACGGGGTTAAGTGACTTACCCAGGTCACACAGCTAATAATTATCTGAGGCTAGATTTAAACTGAGGTCTCCCTGACCCCAGGGCTGGTGTTCTATCCATTGCTCCACCTAGCAGCATGTGTGTGTGTGTGTATGTGTGTGTATGTGTATCTTGACAAAAAAATGTAACGTCATACACAGTGATCTACTAATGTTGATTTCTCCTTTTTACATTTTTATGAACAATGCAAAATCTCTATGGCCTTCCCCATATAGCTCAACTGACTTAGGATCAATAACCCCATAATACTTGTTGACCTGAGCAATTGTTCGTACTGTGATTTTTTTAATAGCTTAGCTTTGACCATTGATTTCAACCTAGTTTAAGTTGAGCAAGTTAGAGAAAAGGTTGTGAAGTTCATGAAACAGGATGCAACGTTATTGTGCTTCCATACCTCTAAGAGCTACAGTGCATAGAACCAACGATTAAAACATCTACATGAGTTAGGAAGGAGATTCTGAAGGTGACGAAAGGGAATGTGGAGAGGGCAAAGACAATCTTACAGAATCCCCCATTTGGAGTTTTTTCCGTGAAAGTGGAAAGTTGGGGGTGTGATGGGGTGCGGAAGAAGGGGCATATAAGAAGCTGGATAACTTAGCAATGGAGTTTCAAGGAATCTGGTTTTTTTTTCCCCCTTTGACTTCATGGTTCTCTCTCTCCCACTCTAATTCCTATTTTCTTTCCCCTTCCCTTCCCCCTCCTTCCTCCCCAACGCCAAGTCACTATAAGACTCAGTTTCTTCGCCTGTAGTAAAATGGAAGTCTCATAAAGACATAACCAATTCGCCTCACTGGTTTGTTATGTGAGAAGTAAATGAGGTTATGTAACAATTGTGTGTGCACGAAATAGATTGGTAAAATGCAAAGGGCTATATAAATTATTGTTTTACTTCACTACAACACAGGTTTCGTGACTCGAGTTAAGTCAGGCAGAAGTAGAGTGTGGGGATCTGCAAGGTACATTCGCGTGCTCGTCAGGAGAGCCCAGATCCCTAGAAATCCCGACGCCTAAAGAATCCTGTTGAATTCCTGAAAGGTTGGAACAGGTATGTGGGTGCTAGGGAGGAGTCAGTGGATAAAGTGGATCAGTCTGAGTTCTGGGAACAGCCAGCAGGAGCGCGTGAGCCTCTGAGGGATTCCAGCTGCCAGGCTGTCGAAGAATAATGCTGCAGAAGGAGCACCCCAGATGTTCAACAGCAGCTCCAGCAGCCCCAGCTGATGCAGTACTAAGAAGGCTTGGTCCCGGAGCTTCTCGCTCGGCTTCCGCTCGAGTCTGCCTCCCTTACTCACACCCCTCCTTTTCTCCTCCTCTCCTCCCCCTTGCCTTTGCCCCCGCTCCACCTCTCTAGCCACCCTCCCTTCCCCCTTCCCAGTTCAGTGCAGCCTCTGCTACCACCGCCCGCAGCTACTGCTGGCGGGACAAGCCACGCCGCTCTCTGCAGCTGGCGAAGGGAGTCGGATATCCAGCAAGGAAGGCTGCGAGGAGGGACCGAGGGACCAGAAGCCAGGCAGGCGGACAGGTCGGCTTCCCCATCCGCCCCGGGAGCCTGTCAGCAGCGGGGTACAGGTAAGACAAAGGCTTGGGTAGGGAGACCGGTGGAGGGAGATGGGATGAGTGTGTCAACTTGGAATGGGAAAGACACAGATTAGAGAGTATTACGGTCAGAGATAAATAAATTGCGATGTGGAGAGATAGATAAAAAGACGGAAGATAGTTTGACAGATGAAAGATGATAGATATTGATAAGCAAACGGAGATAGGTGATTAAATAGATATGAATGGATGGATAGCTGGAGAGAGAGTGGGAGAGAGAGACAGAGAGAGAGAGAGAGAGAGAGAGAGACAGAGAGACAGAGAGACAGAGAGACAGAGAGACAGAAAGGAGAGAGGGGGGAATAATAGATATAGATAGAAACTGGGCGAAAGGGATGGGTGTGGGGAGACTGAGGCCAGCGGAAACGGACTTCCTCGTTTTCTTGGGAGCAGCATTTGGAGTCCTGTCTGGCCTGAGGATAGTGCTGGTGACTCTTTCGCCTTCCTGGGACTGTCCCGTGGGTCACCCCTCCCAGATAATGAGAGCCAGGGTCAATGAGGGGAGGATCGTGGAAGTGCTGCTGGACTCCTGAAAAAACTTTAGCGAAGCCGGGGCACACACCCTGGAGTAGTGTGGAAAGTCCAAGTCCAGCTGTGGAAGGAGCGAACAACTTGCTTGGAAACACGCTGAGATTTCCTGGCTGAGGTTTCCTTGTGATTTCTGGAAGAAAGGGCCTCGCTGTGCGCTCGCTTCAGGAAAAGGGATAGAGAGAGGGGATTTTGGGGAACTTTAAATAAAAACGTATGTACTTTTTTTTTAACTTTACTTCGGAGAAAGGAAACTGTTTGCAGAAACTTTTGTTTCACACTTTGTCCACGTTGACAAGCAGCAAAGCTAGAACGCAGGTCTTCACTCTAAATGTAAGCTTGGGCTCAGTTTATGAGGACTCGGTCTCTTGAGGACCTAAAAAGAGGAGAGGACCTTATCATGCCGGTAGTGCGAATGGCATTCAAGTTCTGTCTCTGTTCCGTTGTGTTTTTCCTTTTTAAGGACCTGGACAAAAGGCTCCCAGCAGAATGGGAATTACAGGTGGAAGCATCTATTCTCCACAGTGAGAGACTCTGATACTTGAGACTGGTTGAAGAACCCAAATTAGCATAGGCAGAATGGAAAAGGAAAAGGATTTGAGGTCTGGGGAGTTAACTGATTGTGTCTCTAACCTGAATTTCTTGCATTGGAGGCAAGAATACCTAGTAGTCAATGAACTTGTGGTTGAGTTTTTTGGAACAAGCAAGATATCCAAGATATTAGTGGGGAAAACCTTCAAATTTGTAATGGAGTGTGGTTGAGAGTCATGGCAACAAAGATTTTAAAAGATATAGATAAAGAGATTAAATTAATTTGAGCAACTGACAGTTCCTTTACTTTAGAAAAAACATCTTATTTTTCTTAATAGATAATACATTACTTAGTAATTATTGCAGGCAGTAAAGGAAGACATGGCTTTTGTTTACCAAAGAAAAGACATGAATTGAGGACTGGTAGTATATTTGTTTCTCTTAAGTTTTCTCTGGAGATATTGGTTTTTGAATGGTTATTTTATGATAAGGGTCTATCACTTTTGCAGGGGGGGGGACTGAATAACATGTTTTATTGGCACTGTAATTATTTCAGAGGTGAAAGGTTAAAGTTTATATGGAATAAGCATTTCTAAATAAGTAAAATAGTATTTTCTTACATTTTATTATGGAAAGATCATCACCCCCAAATCTGCATATGAAATGAAGAAGATACAGATTTTTAGCTACACTTATGGGCTTTCTTGTATAATAGTTATTCTATGATACAACTATTATACACATAACTGAGAATCAGGAGATGGTTCAAATCCTGGGTTTGCCAGGTCTAGTTGTGACCTTAGGCAAGTCAAATGAAAGCAACTAGCATTTGTTAAACACTGTAACTATGTTCCTTGCAGAAATAAAGACAGTCTCCCCCTACCCTTGGGGGGCTTACATTTTAAAGGGGAAATACAACACATAAAAGAAAGGTGAAAATAAAACAATTGAAGAAAGAGAAGATACCCAGAAAGAATCATGGTAGAGACGGTCCTCAGAGTCAGGCTCAGTTTAGAGAGGAATGAAGATACAGATGGCCAGGCTCTTTCCTTAAAGTGGAGGTTCTGAGAGGAATCAGCCAATCAGAGGAAGAGGCTATGGGGGAAGTGGGTACTCCCAGGTGAGAAGTCCAGAAGGAGTAGAGCAAACTTCCAGAGCACAGAAGCTTCTGTGACATGGTAGAGAAAAGAAAGAGAATAAAGAGTACATCCTGAAGTGAAAACCACTTAATGTCTTTGCACCTCTGTTTCCTCAACTCTAAAAAAGAGTCTTAATAATACCTGCCCTACCTACCTAACAGGATGGTGATGAGGATCAAATGAATGGACATTGTAAAATGCCATATAAAAGTCAGGTCTTATTGAGTGAACTGCAAATTGGGCTGAAAAAGCAGCCAGCTCAGATCTTGCATGATTTTGCTCTGCTTTTTTCACACAGAATGCAAAACCTTCGAAAGAAAGAGAGAAATGCCTTGTGCTTGAGGAATATTGTCTTACAGGTCCTGTGGGTGATGCCTGAGGTGATCAGGTTCCTTTTGGCTTTTACCATCCCATTATTGCAAGGTGACATTAGCTATTGAAAGACACTAGAACAATGAGATCAGCCAGAGCACTTTAACTCCAAAATAATTTTATAGTCAATAAAACAAATATTTTAGAGTGTGTATGGTTTTTTTTTCTAGAAAACAAAATTTTGAGAGAAGTAGTAAAAAGAAATTATTATTTGAACTTTAATGGTGAGAGCCTCTGATTATTTTGGTGTCTTCAGGAAGAGAACCTGGGAAAGCGATTTGATAGGCTGATTTGCCAAAAAGGCCTCTACTACCCTTTTTTTCCCCTAGGATTGTTATAAGCCTTTGGGGAATTTTAAACTGAGTCAATTGCATGCCAGTATATAAAAAAGGATTCCTGTGTGCAATGTTTATGTAGTCTGGTGACATCTGTTGTGATAGTCAGTTGGTAAATAAGTATATTGAATATTTTCATTGGTTTTTGCACTGTGCAAATTAAACTTAAATATATACATATACAAATATATGTGTATATATATGCACATATATGTACACACACAAATAATTACAGTCCAATAAAACATATTTTTCTGTCCCCCCCACAAAAGTGATAGACCATTATCATAAAATAAGGATAAGTACGTATGCTTTTTGCTTTCTGAGAGATTCTAGTTGCTCTTTGTTGGATTCAAGCAGAGAATACAACTCATTCCATTAAAATGAATATGCTGAAGGTGAATAGAAATATATGGAAGACTAGGAATCAGTCTTTAATACAAATGTAATTGAGAAGTCACATAAATATGTATTTAAATACTTCATTTAAAATTTCCTTGCTTAAGACCATCTGAGAGAGTATAAATATTTTATTTGGAGGTCTCAAAGTAAATCAAACTTTGTTAAAGGTATCAGTTATCAATACACATTTATTAAGCACTTAACTACACATCAGACACTGTTCTAAGTGCTGGGGATATGAAGAAAGGCAAAAAAAAAAAATTATCCCTGCTCTAAAGGAACTCAGTCAAGGAGGGGGAGGAGATGAAAATAGCTGTGTACAGACAAGTTATAAACAGAATTAATTGGAGATAACCAATAGAGAGAAGGCAGTAGCGTTAAAAGGGCAAAGTCTCATAGATACGAGATTTTAGCTGGGACTTGAAGGAAGCCAGGAAAGCCAGGAGACACAAGTGAAAAGGGAGGGAATTCTAGGCCTGGGGAACAACCAGTGAAATGTTCAGAGTTTGGAGATACGGTGCTTTATTCAAGGAACAAAGGAGGCCAGTGTCACTGGAGTGTAGAGTACATGGAGGAGGTGTTGGGGCAGGAAGGGGTAAGGCATAAGAAGACTGCAAAAGTAGAAAGGATCCAGGTTATGAAAGGCTTTGAATGTCAAAAAAAGGTGTTTTTTAAAATTTGATTTGATCTTGGAGGCGATGGGAAGGCACTTGAATCTTTTAGAGTAGAGCAGTGACATGGTTAGATGTGTGCTTTAAAGGAAGATCAATATGACAGCTGAGTGGAGTCTAGACTAGAATGGGGAAAAATTTAAACCAACTCATTACTTAGGTCATCATGGAACCACTCTTGCAGCCTTATTATAAGATAACTCTCAATCAACATTCTGTAGGACCACTTTATTGATGAGAGTGCCCTTTTGGTATTTCAGTAAATATATCTTTGGATTGGGTCCAAAGCCAATACATTTTGTAACAGATTCTGCTATATAGCAAATTGTCATAATTTTGGAAGTGAGAATACTGAAGTGTTGTGATTGATAGATTGAAAAAAAAAATTCATTTGCTGTCATTCCATACTGCTTCAAAGTTTGCAAAGCGCTTCACAGATATTTTCTTATTTCATCATCACAATGACCCTGGTTATAGATGAAGAAACTGAGGCAGGCAGCAGTTAAGTGACTTGGTCACAAAACTAGTAAGTGTCTGAGATCACACATGAACTCAAGACTTCCTAGCTACAGGTCCAGTACTATCTAATGTGACAACTAGTTGCTCCCCCTCCCCTGCATTTTTTCTTTTCTTTTGTTTTTTGTTTTCCAGTAATTTACATGTTCTTTTAGTCAGTTGTTTATTCTGTGTATCACAATTATAAGTGTCTACAAAGTTACTCAAGAACCAATCAGGACTTCTGGGTTTTTACGAATAATTTACAGGACAAAACAAATATGGTCCAATTCCAACTTGATCTGTGATAAAAATTTATTCTTTTATACAAGATAAAAATAACTTACAGGAAAGGGAATTGAGTATTAAATGGTAAGAAGAGAGAAGGGGTTAAGAAATTCACATTTGTCCTGTGTACAAATGTTGGATGGGGCTGCAGGAGGAGCCTACAAAATCCAGTGTCTGCCCTCCCCAGTTCCCCAAGATCAACAATCACATTCAAGCTCAACATGTTTTATATTTTTTAATAAAGTTTGTACTTCAGTGGACACACACACACACACACACACACACACACACTGTGCTGAGAAAAAAAATCAGTTTCATAAATTAATAAGTGTTAGAAGAGAGGATAGGGAATGAAGTCTCTTTATACAAGTGCATAACACTCCCACATTATGGGAGCATGGCCGGGAGGCAGCCCACCAAGGTTTGGGAGAATGGATGGAAGAAGTGGTGAACCATGTTGAAATGAAGAGCACTTACAAATGAGGGATGATACAAAGTCTTAGTACGAACATAAAATTTTTCTGAAAGCACATTTTGTGGCACAGATTTTAAAATGTATGTTGGGGACTGGATTTTTTAAGTCAGTATTTTATATAAATATAAATATCTATCTATCTATCATCTATCTATCTGTCTATATCTATATATATTGTGCACACACGCGCGCGTGCAAACACGCACACACACACACACACACACATACAGACACACACACACACACACACACACACACACACACACACTGAGTTCTGCATATCCCCACCAGAGAAGAAAACTAAGGTTTCCTCATTGCTGTTTTTTCCCCAATGTAAACTGTACATCTCAGATGAATTAAAAATGGAGACAGAGGGAGAGTTGATTAAAAAAGATGACAGAGGTCCAGAAGAGAAGGGGAACTGAGGTTAGGGAAAGGGGACAAAAGCAATCCAATGAAATGTTTCTTGATCCCTAGATTTCTGCAGATGTTCCCAAGTCTAGCATTTTGAATCTACCATGCGTGTTAATGTACATCAAAACATCGCAGCATGTTAGCTGCTCCCCTTTTAAAATTGATCTTGTGATTTGATTGGCATAGGGAACTTACAGTGATAAAATTTCATTTACCAAAGCAAATCTACTCTGAAACTCTGAGAGTTGCCTGGGCACTAAATGGCCAAGTGACTTATCCAGGGTCACATAGTCAGGATGTGATAAACCAGACGTAAATCCAGTTCTTCCTAACCCTGAAGTTGTTTCTCTCTCTACTACTCAATTTTGTTTCTCAAAGCATGGCTATGCAAATAAATCTGTGCTAGAATCCAGAGGAAAACATTAGGTCCTAGGGGAAATTTAATATATACCATCATCTCTTTTCCCATTTTGTAATTCCATTTATGTTTTTGTGTAGAATTCTTGATTGTTTCTTTCTTTTTTAAGGGACTTATTTTATTGATGCTTTTTGTTTTTATATCACAATCTTTTTTGGGGGGGGTGACTGTAGCACCAACACAATATTCATAGCACCGATGGTGACTATGCCAGCATAGTTCTCAATTGCAAAATATAACAGACTATCCAATATAGAAAACAAAAGCAAAACATTTATTCAGACACCAGAAAACCAAATCCATCATGGTAACAAAGAAGTTAATACACCATAGTATAACATGAAGCCACACTATCCTTTAGCCTTCCCACAAACCAACACTCACAAGCCTAGCTGTCTCCCTGGGTGCATCCTCTCTCTCTCACTCTCCAGTTGCTCTGACTCCCAGCTTCCTGTGGGCTCTGCTCCATCCTTCCACAAACTCCTCCCACCACAAGTTCCATGTGATTACATTCAGCCTATTGGGGGCAGGGAAAAATCTTCAAATCAGGGAAGGTCTTCAGATTTCCTTAGGCTTATTAAGGGGCAGGGAAGATCTTCAAATTCTCATTATCATTACAGTGACCCTTCTAGTGTGACTATACCTTTTTGACAGAGAAAAACAGTTAAACAAATTTTTAAAAAGGCACTATATAGTAATGGTTACATCTAATAATGTATAAAACACCAAATTTATGTTCCCCACTGGAGACTTCTCTGGGTTTTTCCATTTCCTTAGAGTTCCCTTTCCTTCCTATAATCTTTTCACTTACGTTGTTACATTGTTATAGTCAATGTATATTTTGTTATTTTGCATCTGTTTATTTCTTACTGTATCAGTTCATACAGATCTTCCCACATTTCTTTGAATTCCACATATTTCTTATCTCTTATTGCCTAACAATATTTTATTATGGATTTTTCATAATTTCTGAATCAACAGTTATCCACATTTTTTCTCAGTTCATTTCTACCACAAAGTGTTACTTTATTATAAATACTTGGTTATATATCAGACTTTTGTTTCTGTCTTTGACTTCCTTGAAATAGATACCCAATAATGGGATCACTAAGTCAAAGAGTGGAGACAATTTATAATCACTTTTCTTAAATATTTCCAAACTGATATTGAGAATGGTTAGGCGTGGATTATATTAAATCAATACATCAATCAACACAAAGTTATTGAATGACTGCTAGGTACTGTGTATATCAAAAGGTACAAAATACAATCCCTGCCCTCTTGAAACTTAAAACATGTATTGTTCTAGGTCCTTTAGCATAATGAATTAGAGAATAGTAGAAGTAGCTCAACAAGCATTTATTGAGCATTTGCTATATGCTTAAAATTTCTTTGGTTAAGAGTGGGAGAAAATGTTTAGCTTAATTCTCCAATCCAGAGACCTCTGGGGCTAGAATTGGAATTGTTTCATACATACAAAAATACATGTAAATGTGTGTATATGTATGTGTGTATATATACATACACACACATAGATAGATATAGATACAGATACAGATATAGATATAGATACAGATATAGATATAGATAAATCATAAATCCCTCTGAAAGTTTTTGTAGATTTGGGGTGGGAGAATTTGTCTTTTCTATTTTGAAGAGTAGTAGAGGGGCAGAGAATTTGAAACTGAAAGTATAAGAAAGTCGAATCTAAAAATAAAATAACTGTAGAAAACAAACATTTTAAAAAAGTAATGGAGAATGTTCTATTACTATTGTAGCCTCTAAAACCAGAAGGAGGGGATTTGTTTAAAAAATTTTTTTTAAAGAAATCAGCTGTTTAGCACGTCAAAGTCTTAATTCTTCATGACAGGATCAAAAAAAGTATTACCTCAGTGCTTAGCTACAATATAACAAGTACAACAACATGTATTGAGCTTCTGGGTACAGAAGACTGTTAAACACACATAACACTGAATTGTTATGGATATATGTATCTGTATATGTGTGTATACATATATACATATACACATATACATATTTAATTCTGTATCTACTGTGAGAAGTGTACATCATGGTAGAATTTATGCTATTTGCTATGTACATACCTTATGCAATTTTCAGATGTGTAACTCTGGAATATTGTGTATGTTTGCTTCTGTGATCTCATCATTATGGGTACTCCTTCAGGAGTGAAGAAGCTAAGGCATATAAAAAAAGGAAACAATCCCTAGCCTTAAGAAACTTATATTGTAGAATTGCAGAGAGAGGAAGCTAGTAAAAACTTCTCTGAAGGATTTAAACATATTGGAGTACAGGTTGATTATATGTGCTTGAAGCCTATTCTAAAATATAGGCATCTATTATACTTAAACCGTTAAACCTTAAAACTGCACTAAGACATTTGAGACACCACATAGCACATTTATAGCTTTTGAAAGTCTTTTGGGGGAAGATACTTTTAGCAATATGTACAGGCATTTTTTTGAATTAAGAATGCAAATATACACATAAAATAAGTTATCCATCTTCATTGTCAAATGTTCAGCATTATCTCCTTACAGAATGTCTGTGTCAACCCCCCCACCAAAAGTCTTAGTGTAGTTTTCAGATCAAGACCCCTTTAAACTGCACTAAGATTTTTTGACACCATGCATATCAAAGAAAATTTTATTTAAGAACTCTCTCTTTGAGGGTTCTTTAAAGGTTCTTCTGCTAAACTTTAGAAGAATTTGTGCTAGTTTTTAGTGTATGTGTATAGGTGTATAAATATGTGAATATGTATATATATGCATATATATGTATAAACACAAATACTCTGTGTGTATAGGATATCCCCAAAGTCTTAGTGTATTTAAGCTTCTAAAATTTAGTACATTTTCTGATACATCATAGGTGCTAAATAAATGCTTATTGACCAACTGACTGACAAGTATGAAGTTCTTTAAGATTTGGAGCTCAGCACTAAGAAAATTAAATTTTCCAAGAGATAATTAACTTTCTTAAGTGCCCAATGCATGTATCTAAGAAAACTAGTTGTATGCTTAGAAATGCAAGACATAAATGGATAGATTTCCTCCAGTGACCACTAAAGTTCTACCATTATCAATTCATTCTTTTGTATTAAGCTGATATGCATTAATCCCTCCTCAGCTCCCCTTTGAAAAGTCAAGAGGAAAGCATCAACTCTAAAGCAGGTGTCTCTTCACCTTCTTTATGTTATGGACCCTCTAGCAAGTCTGGTGAAACCTATGGACCCCTTCTCAGAATAATATTTTAAATCTTAAAATAAAATACACAGGACTACAAAGGAAAAGAATTCTATTGACATATTCTTATCAAGTTTTAAAAAATGTTTATGTAATTCCATGCATGAGCAGCTTCCCAAAAGAATGCTACTGTGAACAGCTTTTAAGGTTCTGATTACACAGTATAGTAAACACTCCATTTATTCCATAACCAATCAAGGCAAACTTTCTCAGAAAATCAAGGTACAGTATAATATTCACAACATTACATCTTATCACAGAAAATCACAACATAGCATTCACAACAGCTTAAACATTAGAATGGTTTTCACTACATAGTTTTCACTACAGTGGCCACAATATTTAAAACACAGAACAAAAGAATAATCATCTGGTTTCCCTAAGGTGGGAAACCCTCCTCACTTAATCATTCAGTTATTTTACAATATAATAATCAATCTTCTAGTCATGGGGCAATCATAGATTAAATTAATCAGTCACTTATCTAGTAATCAGTCACTATGTATTGCTAATCATTAGAAAATTACACAAACCCTCCACCCCTCGGTGTCTAGTAAACTTTAATTTCATCAGGCATTCTATATCCAAGGAGAGGCTTTTTCTTCATCTTGACTCAGGGTGGTCTCTCAGATTCCCTGGTCCCAGATCCTACTTGAATACACCAAACAGTCACCTGGATTCAGAAGCAGACAGCTCTCAGGTCCTTGTCTAGTCCTTCAGGCAGTTTCTGGTACACACTGAAGTTCACAGGGTCTAGCACATCTCAAAACCTTCATCACTTCTGTTGCTGGGAACTCAAGGATCAACAAAGCCCCAAACAAAATCTTATCCTGGTCATGCTTCTTCAGTTCTCCAGCAGTTCAGCTGGACCTAGGACCCAGAAGGGATCTTAGCCTTCCAGATGGCCTTCCAGGCAACTTCAGCCTTCACCAGATTCTGGTCTCATAGAAAACTCCAACTCAGTTCTCAGTCCTGGAGCAGCTCAGCTTCTAGATGCTGTGAAAATTCTACTCCCTCCACCAGGAGCCACCAGGAGGAAAATTCTTGATTCTGTCTGTCTATCTCTGGAACTCTTCTTATATACACACACATTGACTTCCTGTCTCAGCCAACCCCTTCCTGTTATGTCAGCAACAGGAGACAGAGTTCACACCTTCTGTTTCTTTCAAGAGGTACTTAGCCCTAAGTTACTAAGGGCTCAGTATCTGCTAAATTAATTACCATTACAGTTTACAGACACCAAGTTAAGAACCTTTGTTTTAGAGTCAGAGAGTATTGTTGTTCAGTCATGTCTGACTTTTTGTGATCCCATTTGGGGTTTCCTTGGCAAAGATACTGGAATGGTTTGTCATTACCTTTTCCAACTCATTTTACAGATGAGGAAAACAGGGTTAAGTGGCTTGCCCAGGGTCACATAGCTGATAAGTGTCTAAAGCCAGATTTGAAATCCAGAAGACGAATCTTTCTGGCTCCAGGCCTAGTGCTCTATCCACTGCACTACTTAAAGGACTTAGGCTCAATTCCTGGTGCTAGAGGTACCTTCCAGATCAAGACCCATGAACAAAGCTCCTAGCACCCTGTCCTGGAAAGTATACACTGAATATACAACGTAAGACGTGTTAAAGTGGTATGGTACAGAAGAAAGCATGCTGACCTTGGAGTAACAGAACCTAAATTAAAATCCAAACTATGCTTTTTACTATCTGTGTGACCTTGAGAAAGTCATTTAACTTTTCTAGGATTCAGTATCCTTGCCCATAAAATGGAGGGGGTTGGACTAAGATGACATCTCACAGGGTTGGGGTAAGAATAAAATAAGGAAATTTATATGTCAGTGTGTGTGTGTGTGTGTGTGTGTGTGTGTGTGTGTATGTGTGTGTGTGTGTGTGAGTATATACATGTATATATATACATGTATATATACATATATATGGATGGATATGAATGTATGTATATATCAATTATTATTTTTTCTAGAATTATGCTTATCAGTTATTTATGTTTCCAGAAAGTAAACAGCCCTCTGTGAAATGTAAGCCTGTCTGTCTATGAATTTTTGAATCAAGTTTGGCATAATGTAAGCAGAATCTCTGGACAATGGAAGGGTGATTTAAAAAAATTTTTTTTAATTGAACAATTTTATTTTTCCCCAATTACATGTAAAAAACAGTTTTAACATTCATTTTTAAAATTTTGAGTTCCAAATTCTCCCCCTTCCTCCCTCCCCACACCCTACGCCCATTGAGAAGGCAAGCAATTCAATACAGGTTATACATGGATAGTCACAACAAACACTTCCAAAATAGTCATGTTGTGAAAGATTAACTGTATTTCCCTTCATCCTAATCCCTCTTTTATTTGTTCTGTTCTCTCTCTCCTTTTACCATGTCCCTCCTCAAAAATGTTTTGCTTCTGAATACTCTCTCCTCTTAACTTCCTTCTATCAAATTTTTGTCTCATTTTTTGTGATTTTCTTGCATCACTCTCATTTCTCTTCCTAATTTTTTCTTTACCTCTCTTACTTGATTTTCAAAATCTTCTTTGAGTTCTTCCATGGCCTTAGACCAATTCCTAGTTTTATTGGAGGCTTTGGATATCAGAGCTTTGACTGTGCTAGCTTCTGAGCAGGCGTTTCAATTTTCCTTGCCACCAAAGTAAGTTTCTATAGTCAGAGGTTTTTTCCCATTGTTTACTCATTTTCCCAGTCTATTACTTGATTTTTTAACTCTTTGTTAAGGTAGGGCTCTGCTTCCTGGCTACAGGGTGCACTGTCCCAAGCTTCAGGGGCTTTGTGCAGCTGTTTTCAGTTCTTCCAAGGTGGTATGATCTAAGAAGAAGTATTTACTCCTCTCCTGGCCTGTGCTCTGGTCTGTGAGTAACTACAAGCCCTCTTTTCTGCCCTGGAACTGTGAGGAAGATCCTCCCACTCACCCTCCACTGCTACTGCAAACTCTGCTGCACTAGTAGTGCTCCTTGCCCTGGGGCTGCCACCCAGGACTGGAACCTGGATCCAAGTATGGGCAAAGTAACAGAGTCCTGCCTCAGTGCTAGCAAAGAGACCCCTGCAGTCTCCTTCTGACCAGTTGTTCAAACTTCTGAGAGTTCTTGACATAGCCACTGCCACTGCTGATTCAGTCACTCCCAAGACCTGCTCCTGGTATTCTGTGATCTAAGTTCTGCTGGTGTGGATTGTGCTGGACCGCACTCCTCTCTCACCCAGGTCTGACAGACATTTCTTGCTGCCCTTCTAAGTTGCCTTTGGCATCTGTGGGCTGAGGACTCTGGAAACTGCCACCACTGCCACTGATTCAGTCACCCTGAGATCTGTTCCAGCTTTGCTAGGGACATATATGTACTGGCACTGATAAGGTTATGGGATTCATGCTGGATCCTGCACTGGACTGCACTCCTCCCTCACCTAGGTCTGAAAGACCTTTACAGCTGACCTTATAAATTATCTTTGGCATCGTGGGTTGAGAAGCCTAGAAAATGCCACTGCTGCCACTGATTCAGTCATCCCAAGGCCTGTTCCAGCTTTGCGTTGTGTTGGCCCCACCTGGGCTGGACCCCACTCTTTTTCCACTGGTGCAAAAGACCTTTGCTCTCTATCTTCCAGGTTGTCAGAGGCTGGAAATTTGTTTCACTATGTCATTTTGTGGATTCTGCTGCTCTAGACTTTGTTTAGAGTCATTTTTAAAGGTATTTGTAGGGATTTGGTGAGAGCTCAGGCAAGTCCCTGCCTTTACTCCACCATCTTGGCTCCACCCCAAAGGGTTTTTTTTTTAATGGAATTAAATTAATTGGCGTTAATAGGTAGTTATGATTTGGAATGTTTATGCTTAGGGTGAAGGAAGAATAGAGAGCAGAGGGAGAGCACACATAGCATTTGGCCACTAGAGGAAGAAAAGAGCCCTGGGACACTAAGGTAGAAACCAGAAAGTGCAACTGAAGGACTGTCATTGCTGCAGGGAACAAGGCATAGGGACCAAAACCAGAAATGTAGCTACTGGATTCAGAAAACAGAACCCAGGGTAAGGTCACCATTACTGGGCAGGTTCTGCCAGAGTGTCAGGGAGAGCCTTTCTCAAGATGGAGCTTTCTATACTCTTTCTATACTCTCTAAATTTTAGTACCCTGGAGCAAAGCTCATATTGCCTTACTCCAATTATGGCTTTGTATATAAGAAAACCTTTATCTGGGGCAGAACCAAGATGGCAGAGTAGAAGCACAAACTTGGCATGGACTCTGGCTCCAAACAATTCCAATATCTGTAAAAAAAATGACTCTAAACAAATTCTTAAGCTACAGAACCCGCAAAGTGACAGAGAGAAATCTCCCACTGAAGACAGCCCCACAGGTGGACAGGAAGAGTCTATCACAATGTGCTGGGAGCTGAGCAAAGTCCTGCAAGAACCACATGGTTCAAGCCCCAGGGTGGCCCCAACCAGCAGCAGCCAGAGCAGACTTCAGGAGAGTGAATAAGCCTCAATTATGGTGGCTTCAAGACTTCTCAATCCATAAATGTCAAAGTAAAAGGTGAGTATGGAACTGTGTTGGAACAGGGGTGGGCAGAAGAGTGTGGTCCAGCTACTGCCCCTGGAGTGAGAAGCTGCAGAGGTGTGGTGGCTGCATCTGTGGCTGCCTCAGGAGCTCCTGGCCTGCAGATTCTAGAGGGACCAAGCAACCATTCATAGGGTAATTGCTCTTGCTTTAACCTGCTTGGATCTGGATCACGGTCTTGGGTGGTGGTCCTGGAGTGTGTGACCAGTGAGCTAGAGTTTATGGGGGCTGTAGAGACGGCACCCTCCTAATAGCTGTGGCAGCTGCAAAAACCCCAGCAATTTGGGACAAAGCTCTCTCCATTCTGGAAGCAGAGTTCTACCCTGGCAAAGAGCTTAAAAGTCAAGTCATTGACTGGCAATATGACCAAGCACAGGAAGCACAAACAGACCAAAGAATCCTTTTTTGGGGACAAAAAGGATCAAGGTATGGAGCAGGAGGAAGACAGCAAAGTCAGAACTCCTGCATCAAAAGCCTCCAAGAAAAATGTGAATTGGTCACAGGCCATGGAGGAGTTCAAGAAGGATTTTGAAAATCAAGTGAGAGAAATGGAGGAAAAATTGGGAAGAGAAATGAGAATGATGCAAGAAAATCATGAAAAGCAAGTTAACAGCCTGATAAAAGAGACCCAGAAATACACTGAAGACA
>CM053591.1:24060768-24080513 GCA_028646515.1 Pseudochirops corinnae | reverse complement strand
AAGTAGAATTTTAATTCTGGATCTGAACTTTGTAGGGGGCACTGACCCCTCCATCTTAGAGTATGTAATGGAGGAGATGAAATCTGAGCATAATCTGACAATCTCTCTATATTTTGCAAAAGCAGATTTCAAAGAGTTAAGAAAAAGACAGGTAGGATCCTATGGAGTAAAATGCTTTGGAGGAAATCATCCTTGGGGGGATGGGATACGTTCAAGAATGAAATTCTGAAGAAATAAAGGGGGGAGGGAGGGATCCAATAAGGAGTAAAAATGAGGTTTGTCTGAAGAGACTAATATGTATATACAGATAACTCACCAATCAACCATCTTAAAAGGAAATGCCCATGGGGTAGAGGGAGGAGAATGGGCAGAATATGACTTTTGAAAGAGTCTTGAAAAACATCAAAAAGGGTAAGTGATGGACTTGTGGTGGGAGAGCACTGAGATACCAACTTTGTATGTTATCAGTACACTCTGTAATTAAATCAGCTATGTGGGGAGCTCTGTCTCTGCACTTTGTAAAACCAGACTGGACTGGGAAATCCAGTCTTGTCAATTCTCCTTCCTATCTGTCTCCTTATCTCCATTCACATGACTCCTATCCCAATTCACTCCCTCCCTATCTCTACCTGGACCTCCTTGCCCTCACTCTCAAACATCCCATATTTTACTCCTTTTTCCTAGTTTTTGAGTTTTGCTTACTTTTCTTTGCTTCTTTGGTTTTTATCTCGTCATTTAATTCTTCCCCTTTTTTTCCCTCTCTCAGTCATCAAGTAAAATTCCTCTTTCCTCTTTTTCAACCTGTTGTTTTATTAGTTTTTAAATTTTTGTATTTCTTTCCCTCATTATCTTCTCTGTCAATTCTAGATTTTTTTTAAAAATTCATATTTCCTTATATTTAGAACTTATTTTGTCTCTGCATTCTTCATGGAATTAAAGTTACTGAAGTATCTATTTTGTGTTCATTCTTCTAGTTTCTGTTATTGCCTTGTATAGTTTGCCCTCTTTTTAATCTTGTCTCACTCTTAGAAATAGCTATTTCTGCAGGCAATAGAGAAGATACTGTCCAATGGTAGCAATTTTCCTATGGCACTGATTGTACAGTTCATTATTGACCTTTTCCCTCCCCTTGGTCATTTTTTCCCATTTGCCTTGAAATCTCTCCTCTGAGTCCATCCCTCCCACTCTTCTGGGTGTCCCCAGAAGATATGATTCTCCTTCTCTTGATCTCCCTGTGCATGATATCTCTTATCTCCTGAGAGCATTCATCAGTGGTATTCTCTCTCACCACTGAAGCAAGATTTCTTCCCTTCTTTCCTCTGTTTTCAATCACTACTTTTCCCTCCTTGCCCAGTATCCTACTGGCTCTCTTCTCCCTGAGAGACTATACTGTTAACCCTTTTTGAGTTGCTTCCCCTTAGAAAAGCAGATCAAAGAACCTAGCAACCATCCTGGGTATGCGAGGGTGCTTGCATAGGCAAAGCCAGGCAGAGATGGAGGCAAAACTTCACTACTTCACAAATAGAACCATGGATTGCAACCTGGAAAGGATTTTAAAGGTCATCTAGTTCAGCCCCCTCAAAGTCAACAACTTCAGGTTGAGAATTCCTGTTATCTACTTGGAAACACTAAACACAGACTCATAAAAGAAATCATTTCAAAAATGCTTATAATTAAACATAATAGAGTATAATAAAAATTGTGTTTATGACTGGCTGGTGAGAGGGAAATGGAGCTAGTGAGAGTCAGTAAGTGAATGAATCAATTAGTATTCATCGAACTCCTACTATATGTCAGCACTCTGTTCATTGCTGGGGACACAAACAGAAGAAAAAAAAAAACAACCCTTGCCCTCAAAGAGCTGACTGCCTAATGGTGAGAGACAACATGCAAACAGTTATATCTGTGTGAGTGCATGTGTGTGTGCACATATATATACACTATATATATATATATTTATATACATGTAGATATACATGTATATGATAAATTGAGGGGTAATCTCAGGGGGAAGGCACTAAAATTAAGAAGCACTATGAAAGACTTATTGAAGAAGATAATTCTTTAGCTGAGACTTAAAGGAAGGGAACTAGGAGGCAGAGATGAGAAGGAAGACAGTTCCAAGCATGGGAATCAGCCAGTGAAAATGTCAGTTAATAGACATAGTGTTAAGTGTGAGTAACAGCAAAGAGAACAATGTCAGTGGATCTCAGGATATGTGGAGTGGAGTAAGGTTTAAGAAGACTGGAAAGACAGATAGCACTCAGGTTATAGAGCTCTTTGAAAAACAGAGCAATTGGGGAATGGCTAAACAAGGTGTGGTATATGATTGTAATGGAAAATTATTTTGTTATAAAGAAATGACAAACAGGATGATTTCAGAAAAAACTTGAAAAGACTTACATGAACTGATGCAAAGTGAAGTGAGCAGAACCAGGAGAACACTAAGTACAGTAACAGCAAAATTATGCAATCATCAACTAGGATAGACTTAGCTATTCTCAGCAATACCACAATCCAAGATAATACCAAAGGATTAATGATGAAGCATACTATCTGCCTCCAGAGAAAGAAACGATACTGTTTGAATACAGACTGAAGTATGCTGTTTTTCACTTTCTTTCTTTCATTCTTTTTATTTTAGTCTTCTTGTACAAAATGATTACTATGTAAATGTTTTATGTGATTACACATCCATAGCCTATATCTTATTGCTTACCATCTCAGGGATGGGGGAGGGAAGGGAAAGAGGGAGAGATAGAATTTGGAACTCAAAACTTAAAAAAAAACAACACCAAATATTTAAAAAGTTGTTTTAACTTGTAATGGGTGTGTGTGAATAAAAAATATATTAGAAAATAAAAGGCACTACAGAAAAATAAAGAAAAACAGGATTTTATATTTGATATTCGAAATAAAAGAGAGCTACTGGAATTTAGTGAATGAGAGTTGGAGAAGTATTTCATATGGTCATACCTGTGTTTTAAGAAGATCAGTTTGACAATTGAGTGAAAGATGAATTGAGATCAGGGTGGGGTGGGGTATGGGAAAAGAAGTTTTCTTCAAGTTTTGAGCTATGTCTTAAGGAAAATAAGAGACATGACTATCTTGCCACTCTTGAGAGTGAGGAAGAAATAATTTAAATAAAATTATGCCAGATGGTTGGAAACACTTGCCATGTTTTTCCCCTGGTCCTTCAAGAAGATTTTACCCTATAGCCTCTCCAGCTGAGCCAACAACAATGTGTTGGTGAATGGTAAATAGCAGAAATCCCAGAGTGTGTTTTTATGTGTCAGCAAAGAGGGTTTTCTTGCAAAAACTTCAGAAACTGTAACACACTTATGTTATATTTGTCTATACACACATATACACATAAACACATGCACTTATATACATACGCTTACACATATGCAAAATACACACACACATACATACACACACACACGCACACACATACACACACATATATATATCCACATTTCACTCTGTGAAGTAAAAGGATAGCAGATTCAAACATAAAGCAGGCAACTGAAGTAACTTTTTGATATTCCATCTCTCTATTACCTATTACTGTAATGAGAAAGGGATTTTACTATTTTTCTGACTAAGGCTAAATTACTTGGAGGGCAGGTAGACATTTCACCTGATGGCTTGGAGAGATATAGCATTTGTACTTCTCAGTCTTTCTAGGTAAAGCAAGAGAAGGGTGTTGTCCCTAGAAATCCTGTCTATTACAAGCCTCAGAAACCCTGTGTACTTAGGAATGATTCAAGCAAAACAAACTAATGAGTCTGTACCATGGACTGACTCATATTATTAATAGACATAAGCCTTGGTAAATCACTAGTATTGGTGGCCATAGAATTTAGACCTAGAATTTTCTTTCCTTTCTCTCCTTCCCAAAGGAACATATCTCATTTTCCTTAATCATTACAATATTAGTCTTGCTGCAACCATGCCTCCACCCTGTTTTACCTTCTATCCCACATCTCATCCTCAGAAAACTCGCTGTCTTTCAAAGTAATAATCAACTGACCTAATTATACTCTGATATGCTAAAGGAGAAGATGATAGCTTGTACCACCCTTAGAAAAGGACAAGCATGGCCCCTGCTCTGCCTCAGTGTCTCAAAGGGCCCCTCTGTTTGGAGAACATCATTCATCATAACCACAACAAATATTTAGGTAAAAATGAAATATACAGGAAAAAATCATAAATGACCTGCCCAAACAGGCAATTACTTTATTTGTGTGGGATATTGTAAAGCCAAGCAGGAGCAGCTTTCCAGAGGACTGCTGCTATGAACAGCTTCAAGGTTCTGATTACATAGTATAGTGAACTCTCTATTTATTCAGTAATAAATTAAGATAAAACATTGACAGAAACCAAAGTACAGCATTCACCATGTTGTCACATAACAAGTTATCACTAAAGTGGCCATATAGTTTTTACCAAAGTGGCCACATAGTTTTAAGCAAAAGATATCATTCAGTAAGTCCTTAACTCAATCATCCTTAAGGAGTAAGCCTCCTTAAGGGACACATAGTACAAAGGTCAAAGTTCTCCAATCCTAAATCACAGTAAATCATGATCTTCTCAGTCAGCATTAAGTACCCAAGGAGGGATCTTTTCATCTTGACTTGAGGCTGGCTCCCAGATCCCATGGTTCCTCTTCCATGGATCCAGCTCTTGCCTGAATCTACCCAACTGTCACCTGGATTCAAAGGCAGACAGCTCTCAACTCCTTGTCCAGCTCCTCATCCAATTCCTTGTCCAGTTCCCATTACATATGGAAACTCACAGTGTCCAGTCCACCTTAAGTCCTTCACAGTTCCTGTTTCTGGGAAGACAAAGCTTAAGAGAGCCAAAACAACATTCATGCACATTGCCTGCACCATCATCAATTCACTATCTGCCTGTGAAATCAACAGAGACCCACAGACAAGGTCCAAGAGGTCAACACAAATCATCAGTAAAGTCCCAGGACCTTTGAAACCTTCCTCCAGGACTTCTGTAAACAGACAACCAGAAAACCCTCTTTCAAGGCTTTCAGTAAGATCCCAGGGCTTCTGTACAATATATCACAAACAAAAATCAACACAGACAGAACAGACAAACATAGAGTGCTGGGATACCACAAGTTTTCTCCTTCTCAACTCTTGTCACCATAAGAGTTCTCTTCTCAATTCTTCTCAGTTCTGCTCTCTCCCAGTCTGGGCTTCTCCTTATATAGAGTCATTAGCTTCTCCCCTTCCTTTTGTATCAACAACAGGGATTCACAAGTTCTGAGGTTCACAAGTTCTGGGGTTCAAAAGTTCTGTTTCTCAACAAAGACTTGATATAATCATAGGCAAGGCTTAAAAGAAACTTCAACTGCAACAAGATGCTAAATAATTAAACAGCTGAAACAAGGCGCTAAGTACTTCTTTGCTTGCCATTACAAAAATATTATATAGGATATAGAAACATCTGACTATACCTCAATTAAGCCAGCCAGTTTTCCTGGATTTTATGTGGCATGAAGGTGACCCTTTGTGTGTGGTGGAATATGGAAAAGCTTCTGATTGGGAGCTGAAGTCAGTAGTTGTCTTTTCTGTAAGTGTGATGAGCTCAATTTAGAGATTCACGGTCTCCATTTCTCCACCCCCTGTTCTGTTAGGTTGAGCTGTTAGGGCTTGTCCAAGAGAGTTTAAATAGAAACACGGACCCCACCCCACCTTGACTCAGCAGTGCCACAGTCCCTAGATTTTGAGGTGGATATGAAAGGAGGGCTGCCCAGAACACTTAGTTGGTTGGCCTGGTACAAAATTCCCTCAAGTATCCCCTAGCACCTCACAAGATATAGGATCTAGAAAAGAGGTTGAGCTGGATATGAATCACTATCTGCTGCCCCAGCATGACTTCTCTGGACATCTCAGAACCCTCTGTGTCTTCCAGGCTCTGCCTTGACTATCCAAACATACTGTAGTGTCCTTCTGCAGGATTTGTAGTCCTCAGCATGGTAGAGAAAAAATAACATGGCCAAACCTCTCCAATAACAGAATGGGGTAGTTAAGTGAAAGAATAATTCTCCCCCAAGTGTTTCTTTCTTTCTCACCCCCAATTATACAACAGGAACATAATAATTATCAAACATTTGCATAATATTTTAAGGTTTGCAAAGAATTTTGTGTTTGTGTGTGTATGTGTGTAGGTCTACTATCATTTAATCCTCACAACAATCCAGGGAGATAGGAGCTATTATTATTATTCCGGTGTTACCAGCAAGGAAACTGAGAATTAGAAAGGTTAAGTGATTGCTCAGGGTCATGGAGCCAGTGTCTCAGATAAGATTTTAATTTATGTCTTCCTGAGTCCAAGACCACTGCTCCACCTAGACTAGATATCTCAATTACTGTCTTTAAAACAGTATGAAACAGTAAAATTTGCTTAATGAGACTCTAATTCCTCTTGTCTTATTTTCACAAAGCTACAAGTAGAGACCATTCTGAAAGGCTGTTAGTGTGCCTGATGCCCCAAAGCATTAAGATCTACAGAGCATGGGCTCACACAGCCTTACAAAGTCAGACTGAGAAAAAGAAAACTTTCTATCTTTTCAGAAAGTGAGCTGAATTGTGACAGGCAGAATAGGACCTATGCCCTAAATGGATCCTTGACCTCACTTCAAATACTCCCATTACTCACATTGCTTTGCTAGTTCTCAGTCTCACCCCAGAAAACAAAAAAAAAAACCATTAAAGCCCTTTGATAAAGGGGCACATTGCAGGAGATAGAGAATTTGAGGAATATTTCATACAGAAAGGTAGGTAAAACAGAGGATATCCCTCTCTGGTCCTTATCACTTTTTCGTTTTTCTATTATATCAATAAAATTATTTTTACTAGTCTAAAAAAAAAAGGAAATAGTAAGATTTGGATCTGGAAACACACCATTGCTTTCGGAAGTGGGATTGGATGGCAGGACTAGAAGGAGTTGCTTATAATCTGCAAAGAGGCAGATTTCAGCCCTTGTAAGGAGCTATTGAGATCAAGATGGGCCTATAGCATGTGAGCCCCTGACATATGCTTGCTAGCTATGGGACAATAGCAAGTCACTTAAATTCTCAATATCCCAGGTCAGTATTCCAACTATTTTGACAGTGCATTTCATTAGTAAAAATTTGGTTTATTTATAAATTATAAGCATATATGACTGTACTAATATGTTACATTATGAAACATACAAAAATAGATATTAAAATGAGATGAATGAAATAAACATTTCGTGAAATATTTTATTTATTAATGATATAAAAAACCTTTTTTATTGTTGTTGTTGAATTGTTTCAGGGGGTTTTCTTGGCAAAGATACAGGAGTGGTTTACCATTTGCTTCTCCAGTTCACTTTACAGATGAGGAAACTGAGGCAAACAGGGTTAAGTGGTTCACCCAGGGTTACACAACTAGTAAGTGTCAAAAGTCATATTTGAACTGAGATCTTCCTGACTCCAATCTGGGCACTCTATCCACTGCACCATCTAGTTCCCCTTCATTATTTTTTTTAAATCTTTAAATATTAAAAGTACACTCTCCATTTTTGATATTTCGTATTATTTCTTGGAACTTCTAATATGCTTCACATTGGCTGTTTTAAAATTTGGTGCATTTAAATTTAATTTAATTTAAAATTTGGGGCATTTAAACTGAATTATTAAAAATTCACAAAATAAGTCACTATTTCTTAACATTCATTTTTAAAATATAATCATGAATGTTATGACTGTAACTGTAACAAGCCTAAATTTTAAAATTCTCTAACTTAAGAAAGAGCAAATTCTTAGTTTCCATCAAATTGTGTATGCACCAAAGCCCATCATATTGTGTAGGATGTTGTACTGTCTCACACCATGTTTGCTATCCTAGAGGATAGTTTGCGAATGGGCTGGAATACTTTGATTTTGTATATTTCATGTTTACGTGTTTAAACTATTGCAAAAAATAGTATGGAAAACAGTGTAGTGTAAGTTTTAATACGAAATATATTACAAGTTTGTTTCAGCAGTTGAAACATAAGTTCCAACTTACATATTTTAAAAATTATACTTTTAATATATTTCATATATTCCATACAGATAATTATTTTTATTTCAGAAAAGATATTGTAGATAAGATTTCATAAAACAGCACTATAAAACATAATGACTGTCAATATTACATTCTCTGCTTTTTTGTACTGCCAACAGAACAAATATCATTTTAAAATAATAATTTAAACTTTAGCATAAGACTCAGCATTTCTTTTTAAATTATCTATTTAATGAACGGCTATCAGGCCTTCCATGGAGAGTTGTTGGGTTTTTCCCCACACACGAAATGTTCTAGAACAGAATTCTGGTTGATAAAAAATTTTAATTCGCTGTTTTCTTTTTTGACACATACTGATAAAAAAATCACAAAACTTTCAGTTTTCTTAGACTATGTTAATATTGAGGAGGATAAAAAGCTATCAGAATAGTTAGGTGGCAGAGTAGATAAAAGGCTAGGTTTGTGTAATGGGAATGGGAATTTGAAGATCTTCCCTGGCCCTTAATAGACCTAAGGAGGAGTTTGAAGACCTTCCTTGCTTTGAAAGTAAACTCTGCCCCCAAATAGACTGAATGTAATCACATGGAGCCTGTGATGGAGGGAATTTGCTAATTGGGTAGAGCAGAGCCCATAGGAAACTTCCCTGCTGTGAAGATAAACTCTACCTCCTAAGAGGCTGAATGTAGTCACATGGAGTCTGTGGTAGGAGTTTGCTGAAGCAAAGCAGGGCCCACAGGAAGCTGGTCAAAGCTAGTCAGACGGTCAGGGAGAGAGAGGACACTCAGGCAAGGAGATAGAGAGGTTTGTGAGTAAATACTGATCTTGTCTTGGTTTGTGGGAGGGCTGAAGGATGCTGTGGCTCTCAGCATTATTATGGCTTCTGTATATTCTTGGTACTATTATGGAATCAGCTTACTGGTTTTGGGATTCAGTTTTCTGGTGTCTAAACAAATGCTTCAGTTCTATCCTCCCTCTGGAGAGTCTGGTATATTTTCTGATCAAATGTCATGTGATACTTATAGTCACAGTCTTTATCATGATCGTGGGTGCTGTAAATATCACATTGGCACTACAGTTTGGAATTAGGAAGACTCATCATCATGAGTTCAAAACCAGCCTCTGAATGCTCTAGCTATGCGACCTTGGGCAAAGCCCTTAACCCTGCATCAGCTTTTTCATCTGTAAAATAATTTTGAGAAAGATATGGCAAATCACTCCAGTATCTTTGCCAACAAAACCCCAAATGGGGTCACAAAGAGACAGACACAATTGAAATAACTCAACAACAATGAGAGGAAGGTCAGCGAAGGTAAACCCTGCAAATCAGGACTTGATTTATTGTTTTCTTGATTGACTAAACTTAAGAAAGCAATAGAGAAAATGTTTATAATTCAGATTAAATTTAAATGTGTTTCTGTGTATTTTTTTTGTCATTCCTTAGACATTTTCAGAGAGTTATTCCTTAAAACCTTTACAAGCACATTCCTGGAGGCTCTTCAGTGTATTCTAATTTCTGGGTACCAGTTATTAAATGACATTGAAAATGCTTTCTGAAAAATGAAGTTATGGATATTTGTGGCATTTTGAGAGACTTTTGGCACTAAAATGAAAATTATTTTCTTAAAATATAGGATGAATATGGTTGTGAATAGCCAGGAAGATGGATGGAAGGATTCACTTTTTAATGGACGGTCCAGGGAATTTTAACTCTAGCCATCGCATTGCCCACAATAGTAACAACATTTAAATGAATCATTTCAGTTCTGTATGCTTCATTGTTTTAAAACATGATGCTTTTCATGAAGAGGTGGGTACCATTAGCTAATTATTATAAAGCTTCATCAATATACCTCACTTGGGAGGCAGAGCCAAGATGGTGGAATAAAGACAGGGACTCACCTGAGCTCTCCTCCAAACTCCTCCAAATATCTTTTTTTAAATGACTTTAAACAAATTCTAGAGTAACAGAACCCACAAAAAGGAATGAAACAACTTTCCAGCCCACGATAACTTGGAAGGTCAGCAGGAAAGGTCTGTTGTATCAGGGTGACAGTTGAGTGCAGTCCAACACAGGTTGCACCAGAGCAGACCAGATCCCAAAGCTGGAGCAGGCCTAGGGGTGACTGAATCAGAAGCAGCAAGGGGAGAAGCAGTGGCTTTGGCTGGAACTCTCAGATCACAGATGGTAAGAGGGCTGAACAACTGGTCAGAAGGAGATTACAGGGGTCTTTTTGCTAGTATTGAGGCAAGGCTGTGTTGTTTGGTCCACACTTGGATCTGGGTCTCAGTCATAGCGGGCAATGTCAGGGAGAAGAGGAACGCTAGCATAGTAGAGCTTGCAGCAGCAATGGAGGGAGACCCCTCCCCATCATTCTAGGGCAAAAAAGAGTGCTTGTGGTTGCTCATAGACCAGAGTACAAGATAGGAGAGGAGTAACACCTCTCCTTAGAGCATACCACCTTGGAAAAACTAAAAACTTACAGGTTACTAGAAGTAACTCTGAAAACAACTGCACAAAACTTGAAATTTGGGACAGTGTGCCCTCCACCCTGGAAACAGAACACCACCTTAACAAAAAATTAAAAGTCAAGTTATAGACTGGGAAAATGAGCAAACAATGGGGGGAAATCTGGCTATAGAATCTTACTATGATGACAAGGAATATCAAAATACATACTCAGAAGACAACAAAGTCAAAGCTCCTACATCCAAAGCCTCCAAGAAAAATATGAATTGGTCTCAAGCAATCAAAGAGCTCAAAAAAGATTTTGAAGATCAAGTAAGAGAGGTAAGAGAAAAGTTGTGAAGAGAAATGAGAGTGATGCAAAAAAATTATGAAACACAAGTCAACAGCTTGGTAAAGGAGACACACAAAAATACTGAAGAAAATAATACCTTAAAAAACAGACTAGATCAAATGTTAAAAGAGGTTCAAAAGCTCACTGAAGACTTAACAGTTAGAATTGAGCAAATGGAAGCTAATTACTTTATGAGAAATCAAGAAACTATAAAACAAAGCCAAAAGAATAAAAAAAAATAGAAGGCAATGTGAAATATTTCATTGGAAAAACAATTGAATTGGAAAATAAATCCAGGAAAGACAATTTAAAAATTATTGGACCACCTGAAAGCCATCATCTTTCAAGAAATTATCAAGGAAAACTGCCTTGATATTCTGGAATCAGAGGGGCAAATAGAAATTGAAAGAATCCACAGATCACTTCCTCAATGAGATCCTAAAATGAAAACTTTCAGGATTATTATTTCCAAATTCTAGATTTCCAAGATCAAGGAGAAAATACTGCAAGCAGTCAAAAAGAACCAATTCAATTATCATGAAGCCACAGTGAAGAGAACACAAGGTTTAGCAACTTCTACATTAAAGGGTTAGAGGTCTTAGAATACAATATTCTGGAGGGCAAAGGAGTTAGGATTACAACCAAGAATCATCTACCCAAGAAAACTGAGTGTAATCCTTCAGGGAGAAAATAGATATTCAATGAGACAAAGGACTTTCAAGCATTCTTGATGAAAAGACCATAGCTGAATAGAAAATTTTACTTTCACATACAAGACTCAAGAGAAGCAAAAAAAAAAAAAAAAAGGAAACAAGAAAGGGAAATTATAAGGGACTTAATAAGCTTAAACTGTTTACATTCCTACATAGAAAGATGATATTTGTAATTCATAAGACCTTTTTCATTATAGGGTAGTTAGAAGGAGTGCATATAGACTGACAAAGAGGTGTGAATTAAATATGAAAGGATGATATCTAAAAAATAAAATTAAGGGATAAGAGAGAAATGTACTGGGAAAAAGAGAAAGGTAGAGGTAGAATGAGGTAAAATATCTCACATAAAAGAGGCAAGAAAAAGCTTTTACAGTGGAGAGGACCAGGGCAGGAGGTTTGAGGGGAAGTGAGCAAACCTTACTCTCATCAGAATTGGCTGAAAAAGGAAATAGTGTACACATGCAATCGGGAACAGAAATCTATCTTACGCTACCCAAAAGTAGGAGGGGAAGGTGATAAGAGAAGGGAGGTGGTGGTAAAAGAAGGGAGGGCAGGTTTGGGAATGGATTAGTCAGAAGCAAGACACTTTTGAGAAGGGACAAGCTGAAAGCACAGAGAAAATAGAATAAATGGGAGGGATAGGATGGAGGGAAATACAACTAGCTATAATAACTGAAAAAATTGGAAGCAAATTTCTCTGATAAAGGCCTCATTTCTCAAACATATAGAGAACTGAGTCAAATTTACAAAAGTAAGAGCCATTTCTCAATTGATAAATGATCCAAAAATATGGTCAGTTTTCAGATGAAATTATCAAAGCTCTCTATAGCCATGTGAAAAAGTACTCTAACTCACTATCAACTGGAGAAATGGAAATTAAAACAATTCTGAGGTACTACTTCATACCTATTAGATTGGCTAATAGGATAGAAAAGGTAAAGGACAAATGCTAGAGGAGATGTGGGGAAATGAGACAACCAGTCTACAGAGCAATTTGGAACTATGACTAAAGGGCTATAAAACCATGCATACCTTTTCACCTAGCAATACCACTACTAGGTCTGTATCTCAAAAGACATGAAAAACAGAAAGGTAAAGGACCTATATATACAAAAATATTTATGGCAGTTCTTTTCTAGGGGCAAAGAATTAGAAATTGAGGGAGATATCCATCAATTGGAGGATGGCTGAACAAATTGTGGTATGTGATTATGATGAAATACTACTGTACTATAAGAAATGATGAATAGGATGCTCTCAGAAAAATCTGGGAAGACTTACATAAACTGATGCAAAGTGAAATGTACTGTGTACAAAGTAACAGTAATATTGTAAGATGATCAGCTGTGAATGACTTAGATATGCTCAACAATACAAGCAATCCAAGACAACTCTGAAGGAATTATGATGAAAAATGCTATCTATCTGCAAAGAAAGGACTGATGGTGTCTGAATACAGATTGAAGCATACTTTTTTAAACTTTCTTTATTTTTCCTGAGGCTTTTTTTTTCTGTTTTCTTTTAGTATAACCTATATGGAACTTCTTGTCTTCTCAATGAGGGAGTGGGGAGAGAAAGGGAGAGAATCTGTGACTCAAAGTTTTAAAAATGAATGTTGAAAATTATTTTTGCATGTAACTGGGGAAAAATAAAAATAAAATAATCAAATTAAAATAAAGAATATATACCTCACTTCGGTCCATGGATTTTGTAATACAATTTTTAATCAAATTGTTTAGATAAATTATATAGATAGAGGCCTTGCAAAAATAAATATTTGCCGAGGCAATTTTCTTCTCAGGCTCTCAGTTTCTTTCTGTAAGGTGAAGAGGTCAAATTAGATGTCCTGGAGACCCTTTAGCTCTAAATCTATGGTCTTAAAATCCTGTGTAGTTAAGTATGAGATGGTAAGACTCTGAACTAAGTTAGGAGTAAATTAATGGAAAAGAGACTCAAATAAAATAGAGGATGGAGTAGAAGGACATGACACAGAAAATTCTATTCTTCATTCTAAAATAATGATAAAATAGAGGGAATACAGTCAAGGTTTATTAAGCTATGACAGATATGGTTTGAGCAAACATGGACTAGTTTACTAAATTGCAGAATTCTAGAGTTTGGGATCAACATAATCATTATCAACATGGTTTGAGAAAGAGAAGTTTATGATGAATAGAGGAAATTCTGCTTAACACAGTGGATTCTCCATCCATTCCCACATAAGATTTTCACGATCTAAGGGATGATGTTGTTGTTCAATTGTGCCCCACTCTTTGTGACCTCCATCTGGGGTTTTCTGGCAGAGGTACTGGAGTGGTTTGTCCTTTCTCTCTCCAGTCTATTTTACCAATGAGAAAACTGAGACAAACAAGGTTAAGTGACTTGACCAGGGTCACACAGCTATTATGTGTCTGAGGCCAGATTTGAGCTCAGGTCTTCCTGACTCCAGTCCCGACACTCTCCACTGTACCACCTAGGTTAAAATATGGAAAGTGCTTCCAAAATGGCTTAGATCAAATTAATAAATGATCCATAGTGGGTTAAGGAGGTTCCCCTTTGAGGTGAACTTAAAGGAACCTTACAGAGTGCCTTTTGTTGACAGACAATCTTAGGTTTGAATTGACCTTAGGTCTTATTCAGTATAGCAATTCTGTGTCTGTAGTTCTGATAGCAGGACTAGGAAACCCTTTGTGTCTAAAGAAGTGAACGGGACCTCCATAGGTCAGGGAAGGTCATTCTCACTCCTTAAGAAAGAACCTCTTTGCCTAAGCCTTCCTCTCCCCATAACATTGCCTATGTAATCTTTAAAGCCATAATGTGCTATCAGATCCTCTCTAGGGATAAAAAGATATACAAAGATCTACATCAACAGACAGAAAGGACCCACAGGAACACCTAGTATAAGCTCCTTATTTTATAGATGAGGAAACTGAGGCATATGGTGGCTGAAGTGAACATCTCAAACTAGATGACCCTTAGATACCTCAAATGAACACGTCCAAAACAGGACTCATGATCTTTTCTCCATTTTCAACAAGGGAGCTGAGATCAACCCACCTTCATTCTTCAGATTTCACCACACTGTCCCGGCTTCTCCCTTCCCCTTCCCTTTTCCTCTGCCTTGAAGTTCCTTGAAGACAAAGACTGTCTTTCTTTTTGCTCATGTGTATCCCCATTGCTTATCACAGTGCCTGACACATAGTAAACTCTTAAGAAACACTTGGTTTGTTGGCTTAAATTGACTTAATTTTCCCCAAGGTCACCAAGGTCAAAGACCAGATTTGAACCCAAATAGTTTTTACTTTGGAAACAACACTCCTTCTGCTGCACCATAGATTGTGCCTTCCTCAAACATATACTATAACATGTTTCCAACTAATCATGCAATGCTGATTAATTGTAGTTTCATCATGATTGTTCAGTTGTATTTTTGTCTTGGGAAACACATCAGATTCTCCCCTTCTCAGTTGGAACATTTTTCAAGAGGGCTGGTCCCACAAGCCTTGTATGTGGACAATCCAAAATCCATTTTCATTTTTTCATTAAAGTCTCTTTTGTAACTTTCATTCAAACATAATGACAACATGTTCAAGCATGTTCATTCAGTATTTTCAAAAGCAAGAGACCTTTTTTCCATGAGTGATTTATTTATTGCACCCATTAGCCAATAGTTCTTGCACTATTGTAACTTGCAAAGTTCTTAAAATTGTAATATTAAAAATAATATAGCCCAGAGGTTCTCAAGATACATGGCTCTGTCCTCATCACATCTTTACTTCATTTTGTTGTGGGTTTTTTGATCTTATTCTGTAATTGCTTTGATGTGGAGAGCTCTTTCCACTGATAAAAAATGACAGCTCTTCTGTAACTGGGTCTTAAAGATTTGTCCAGGGAACTTACAGGTTAAATAACTTGCCAAGGACCCTTGGCAAATCATATGCATCAGAGGAAAGACTTGAACCAAATCTTCTTGACTTTCAAGGCCTGCCTTCTGCCCTCTATGCCCTGCTGCCTTGCTTTATTTTTACAAACACTGCTAAATTTCTGACCCAAACCCATCAAAACCTTCCCTCCAGCATGAGAAAATAAGAATTTTAGAGGCAGAAGAGACCCTAAAGATCATTTGTTGGCAATCTGTTGTTCGGTTGTGTCCAACTCTTTGTGACCCTATTTGGGGCTCTCTTGGCAAAGATATTGGGGTGGTTTGCCATTTCCTTCTCCAGGTCATTTTACAGATGAGGAAACTAAGACAAAAATAAAGGAAATAAAGTGGTATGAATCTCCTATCTGTTGTTCCATTGTCCTTCTTTGGTTTGGCTGAATCTAATGTGAACCTGCTAGGAGCTGAGCTCCTACATTACAAGCACTTTACAAACCTTCAGATGTTAAATAAATGCCAGTTGTTGTTGTTGTTGTTTTGTTCCTCTAAAGTGTAATGCCAATCACAGCAGCACACCTGAGGACTGCTACCGTTTTAGTTTTAAGGGTCTAATCACATAGTATAACAAACTCTCTATTCAGAACTAAACATTGTTCAATAAAGTAAAGCATAACATTCAGAGCAACACCCGTAAGCAAAATATATTATTCAATATACATACATACACATATATAGATATATCATCACACTCAGTGTGTCATATGGCACATAGAATATATCATTGCATTCAGTAGCATTCCCCAAAATATTTGTTTACACATTCAGGGGGTCCCAGACTAGGGTCTTCCCTAGCACAATGCATCCTTAAGGGGTAGCAGAAAACACCACACCATCCAGCCCGAGGTCACTGTAAGAACAATCTCCTTAATCAATACAAGTATCCAAGTAAAGTCTTCTTTTATGTTAACTCAAGGTTTACTTCCAAGCCCCATGGCTCTTCCTCTGTGGGCTGACTGCTCCCAAATCTCACCTGGATTCATATGTAGGCAGCTCTCTGTTCCTGCTCCATGTCTCAGCTCATGGGAACTGTTCCACTCCAAGCTCTCCCTGCTCCTGCCTGACAGCAGGTTCCAGGGGCTTCTGCCTGTAGCTTCTGCCTCTTGGAAAACAGAGCTTAACAGGGCAACAGAACAAATACCACCAGCACTGTCATCTCAATTCACCTCCAAAGTCCAAAGGCTCCTTATTAATAGCTCAATTCACTTTAACAGCTCTCAAAAAGGGCTTAAGCTAAGCCTCCTTCCCATGGCCATGTTTCTGTCCTATAGCTCTATTCACTTTCAAAGTTCAGAGACTCCCTCAGCAAGTCTCTACCCTCAGAGGTCTCTTTTCAGCTCTCAGAGGTCTCCTCTTCACTCCTCCACTGCTTCTCTCTCTGAGTACTGTGTCAGTCTCTCAACACCAGCTCCCTTAATGCCTGCTTTCTCAACACTGGCTAGAGCCCACATGTATGTATCTGATTGATTGGAACCCTCGTGCACCTATCTGATTGGCTCAGCACAGAGGCATGTAAGACTGAGACTGGGAAACTGAATCACACACACAGAAAAACAGCAAAAAAAAATCCTTCTTTGCTTGTCATTTCATCAAGGTAGTAAGTTTTTGTCCCCTTCTCAGACTCTAGGGAACAAGGAAAGGTTTTACCATCCTAGGGCTGTATGGCCAACAAGGATCTCACAGCTGGATGTCTAAGCAATAATAACAATATTAATAATAATAGCTAGAATTTGTGTGCCAAGCATTATGCTAAGTGCTTTACAAAAATTATTTTGTTTGATCTTTATCATAATCCTAGAAGATAGGTGTTATTATTATCCCCATTTTACAGTTGAAAAAACTGAGGCCAACAGTAGGTCAGCGATTTGCACAAGATCCCGTAGCTAGTGAGTATCTAAAGCTGGATTTGAACTCAGGTCTTCCTGACTCTAGGAATTTATTATTATTTATTTTTATTGTTATTATTTAGTATATTATTTCAGCTACTACTTGTTTTCTAGGCCTACTTTCAAGCATTAGGAAGTTGCCTTGGAGCAGGTGTTAGTCATTTTGGAGGTTAGAAAAAGCTGGTCTAAGTATGGTGAAGGAAGGAGCATGGTGCTCTGAAACATGTGAGGAGGTGCCTGCCAATGGGAAAACTGAGTCAGTCGCTGCAGTGTAGAGGGAATTGATAATAGGAAATTGGAAGGAATGAGGAAAGTAATGAGTGTGAGGGGAGGATTCAGTGAGTGTGTCCTGGAGAAAGAGAACCAGTGATGATGGATGAGTCAGTTGGATAAGCTGAACTTTTTTTGGGTCTAGTTTCTTTTTTTAATTCTTTCTTGTAAGGGATATTCTATTGGATAGGGGAGGGATATATTTGGAAATATTTTTTTGAAGAGTCAATTTGTTCACAATATTGGGGAGAGGGGAGGATACAGATTGTACCTATAACTTCATCAATATGGAGAACTTCCTGAGAAGAAATTGCTCTACCAATGACTAGAAGCAACTTGGGCACTTTGAATGGTTGCCTGGGGGCACTAACTGATTCCATGACCTGTCTGGGATCACTCCATTGCTAGATGTCAGAGGCAGGATGTGGATCTAGGTCTTTCTGACTCTGGCTCTCTAACCTACAAACCATGATGCCAATAAATAAAATAAAAAAGAAAGAGAAAAAAGTGAATGGGTAACAAACTGAGTGCTAGGACAAATACAGGAATGTATTATATTATATTACATATTATATATATTAAATATTGTATATATTTAACCCTAATTGCAGAAAGACTATATATGGCTTCATGCATATTCATCAACCTAGAGAGCAGGCCTATTGAATTATTCTGCTTTCACACTACTAATAAATCAGTTGTTTTCTGAGCTCCTCCTAGTATAGGGGCTCTTAACCTTGAGTCTAAACACCCTAGGAGGCTCATGAATTGGGGAGGGAAAAATTACATGTATGATTGGTTTCCTTTCTAATCCCATAAATTTTATTTTATGCAAATAGAAAAAATATTCTATGAGGGAGTCCATAGACTTCACCAGGACACTGAAGAGTCCACAACACAAAATAAATTAAGAACCTCTGTCCTAGTCTGTTTGAGAAGAGAGTGACCATCCCCTTCCCCCAGGATGGGTAAGTGGATAGGGCACAGAATGACTTAGGCCAGGAAAACTTCCTAATTATGGGTGATGGTTTCATAACAGCCCCAGGTAAGATCCACCTATGGTATCTGGCCAATCTGGTCTCGTAGACATATATTTAATTACAAAGGTGGATTACCAACATATATCGTCATATTCAGATTAGGTTTATTTAGGATTTATGTATCTGTCGTGCAAACACAAGTATCCCTTGAATTCTGAAGGAAGAAATTACATAATTTAATCTGAGCCTCACTCCTGGCAATACAGGGACTGAGTCAGACAAGGACAATTTTAGCTCCAAGTTTCTACCCTTCCAGTGGTCCTAAAGCCAGTGGTTAAGCTTTAAACTTTGTTGAAAGTTGTTGTGGTTTAGTCACTTTTTCAGTCATGTCTGATTCTTTGTGACCTCTTTTTGGGATTTTCGTGGCAAAGATCCTGGAATGGTTTGCCATTTCCTTCTGCAGCTCATTTTATAAATGAGGAAATGGAGACAAACAGGGTTAAGAGACTTGCCCAGGGTCATATGGCCAGTAAGTGTCTGAGGCCAGATTTGAATTCCAGAAGATGAGGTGGTTTTTTTTTTTTCGGAATCCAGGACTGGCTTTCTGTCTACTACACAACATGGCTGCCCCTTAAATGTTGAGAATTAGTACATATAAAAACTGAGTTGGCCAGCTGTAGTGGTATACTCCTGTAATCCCAGAAACCAGGGAGACTTGAAACTATTGGATCTCTTGAGCTCGGGAATTCTGAGCTACAGTGGGATAAAGTAAATATGGACATTTCTGTTATCAGTCTATATAACAAAATAATTTTTCTCCTGTATGCTTTTAAAGTCTCCTCCCAACCCAGCAACATATTTTTCAAAGTGTGTGATATGCACTGAGGTATAAATTTCACTTTAGAAATTCAAGTGACTAGTATTAGATAGTATGCTTTTATGGAATTGTAGCAGCAAGCACCCCAGCACACCCAGGGCGGCTGCTAGGACAGATTCTTAGATCTGCTTTTCTAAAGGAAAGCAACTCAAAATGGGTTAACAATCTCACTTTAATCAAACATATCATTTACCTAGTTCAGGGGGAAAAGTCAGCACCCT
>CM053591.1:24030571-24050729 GCA_028646515.1 Pseudochirops corinnae | reverse complement strand
ATCTAGAATCTAGACTTTTAAAAGTCATGGGGAAAATGTTAATAATGTAGATTAAACTTAAAAGTGTGTTCTGTGTATGTTTTTTTTCCTTCAAAGAGCCTGTTGTTAAACATTTACCAGCAGGCTGATTTCATCCTTTCTCATGTTCACCAATGACGCTTGCCTGGAATTCATTCCCTCCTAACTTCCGCATCTTAGAATCCTGTTTCCTTAAAAACTCTACTCAAGTACCACCATAGATATAAAGCCTTACTTTCTCCTCCTAAATAATTTTGTATTCGTTTTTTACATGTTTACATACGTATACATGAAGCGGTGAGACAGTACCATGGATAGTGTTGGATTTATACACAGGAATATGACTTTAAATTTGGCCAGACACTTAATAGCACACATTGTCTATCTGACCCTGGAGATGTCACTTAACCTCTGTGTCCAATAGGCTATTCCCTACACCAGGGGGGAGATAAAAATTAAGCATACTAAAGATCTGAAAGTCCAGTGATGGGCATAAGGCTGGTTAAGAAACAACCGTAAGTTCATAGATTTAGAACTGGAATATAGTCATTGAGTTCAAATCTCTCATTTTCCAGATTAGGAAACTGAGGCCCACAGGTAGAGGGGGAGTGATTTACCAGATTATCATGGAGGAGGGAGAATTGTACACAAAATGAACTTTGGGGTGCTGTGGACAAACCTCACTGACTTCAGGAGTTTTCATAATAACATAGATTTGGATCTGAAAGGAATCTAAGAAGCCACCTAGTCCTCCTCCATCTCCCCTTTTACAAATAATAGCTAACACTTATGAGGCTTTATGGTTTGCAAAACATTTTAGAAACTTTAACTTGTTTAATCCTCACAAAACCCCTTTGAAGTAGTTGCTGTTATTATTCCCGTTTTACAGATAAGGGAATTGAGGCAGACAGAGGTCAAGTGACTTACCCAGGGTCATTCAGGAAGTAAGTGTCTGAGAAAGGATTTGAACTGAGTTCTTCCAGATTCCAAGTGCAATGATTTATCCCCTATGTCACTTTGCTGTCAAATTGGACAGAATTGGAGACATTAATTGGAGACAGAATTGGAAAAATGAAATGATTTACCCAAGCTTACACAAAGAGTGATGGAAATTCTATATGAATCTAGTCTGTCAGAATCAAATGCCAAAACTCTTCCTGCAGTACCACACTGCCTCTCCTAAATCAGTCTTACGTGCTGTCCGATTCTGATCCTGGATTGCACGCCCAAAGTCCCCAAAGTATGTGGCTTCCTTGAAAGACAGAGTTTGGTGCTTGCTGCTCCAAATAGTTTTGTCAACCTGTTTCATTGTTCTCCTTGTTTTGACAAGTTATATGGATACCAACATGGAAATGCAGATTTTCATGACCAGATTTGGGGTCTGAAGTTCTTTAGACTCCCAATCATGGGACCCTGGGCTTTGATAAGTGGGCACTCATCTCATCTTTCCTGGAACAGGACACAGCAATACTTCCTGGTCATGTTTAAACAATGTCTCTGACCTCTCCCCTTCACCCTTTCCAATTCTGTCTAGCTCCTCTATATGTGCTGTCTTCCTCTGGCCTGTTTTAATGTATGCTCCTTGCGGGCAGGGCCTGTCTTTCTTTTAAAATTTATCTCCCATGCCTAGCATATGCTAAGTAATTAATAAGTGTTTTTCATTCATTCATTGTACTTTCCCTAAGTACCACTGACTTATCAAAGGTAATTTCATATTATCATGTACATTGAAGAATGTGTTCAGTGGTTGTGTTGTACTTGGCCTCAGTCTGGTTCCCCTGATCCCTTCCCCTCCCCTATTCTGCCCTAGCCCAGCAAAGTAGACTAGTTGGCTGCAGGGCCTCAAGGTTTCCCTGCGTGCAAAAATTAAAACGTGTACTAGCCAATCCCTTCTGTAAACCCCTGCTTTCCCATTAAGAGTCGAGGGATGCCTTTATATACCTGCCATTGGTAAATCCTGTTTCAATTTTGGCAAGGCTCTGAGCAGCACGCTAAATAAAATCCACTTCCAAAATTTGTACTTGGGGTCTCGCTTCTTTCTGCACAACATTTGATCTTTTAAAAAACAGGGTGTTAAGTGACTTACCCAGGGTCACATAACTAGTAAGTGTCTGAGGCCATACTTAAAGGCAGGTCCTCCTGATTTCAAGGCCAGTGCTCTTTCCACTGACCCCCCTAGCTGCTACTTGGTGGTTGGTCTTAATGGTAAGTAGTTAAAGATGCATGGACCTGCCAGTATTCTTGGGGTCCAGATTAAAAGTGATACCAACATTCATACTTAAAAACCAGCTTCCAAAGTCTTTTGTAGACTAGGACTAGACCAGGGGTGGGGAACCTGTGGCCTCAAGGCCACATGTGGCCCTCTAGGTCTTCAAGTGCAACCCTTTGACTGAATCCAAACTTCACAGAACAAACCCCCTTAATAAAAGGATTTGTTTTGTAAAACTTGGGCTCAGTCAAAAGGCCGCACCCGAGGACCTAGAAGGCCACACATGGCCTCAAATCTTCAGGTTCCCTACCTCTGGATGACAATGTCAAACAAATGTAGATAGGCAACTGTTTTGCAAATTAAGGTGGTGCCTAGAGCAGTGAGAAGCTGAGTGACTTATTTAAGTCAGAGCCAAAACTTGCCTGACTCCAAAACCTGTTCTTAAGCAAGGGTTCCATGCTGCGTACAACCTCGTTAGCCTTAATTCTTGTATTAGCTGTACAACCTCACACTAGGCAAAGCCTTTATCCTCCAAGCCAGTGGAAACAAAAATAACTGGGGGGGAAAAAAGGGGTTCAGCAATAGAGTCTGGAAGGTATTGCTTATCTAGACAGCCTGAGCTTTCTCTTTTGAATGAATTACCAGTATTGGTTTCCATTATTCAAACATATTTTCAGGGGTTTGTAAAGTATTCTTGCAGAGCTCCTTCTGGGTGGAACTCAACCTGTAAGAATCTGCCTAAAGAACTGGTAGCTTCCTTTGGGGTTTCCCTTCCTTAATAAATTCAGTTTGAAGGGAAAGTCAGTCCAGTTTTAAGATCTGCATGCCCCACAGGGAGCCACAATGCTCTCCCTCAAGTAAATTGGCAAGCCATCATTGACCCAATCCAGACTTTCTATGGTTTGGATTTCTTGAGTACCAGGAAATATGTGGTTCTGAAGACAAAACTTATGATGGCTTTGGTGCTGAATGGAATCTAGCTTGAAATCCTATTATCTTTTGATTCTGAGTTCAACTCTAGCCTGTCTTAGAAGCACTTGGTAGTACAATGGATGGAGTACTGTGTGTATATTCAGGAGAATCTGAGTTCAAATCCTTCACATGGTTGATCTTTTAAGAAGAAGCCATCTAATCTCCCTCCATCTACCCTTTTACAAATAATAGGTAGTACTTATGAGGCTTTAAGATTTGCAAAGCATTTTAGAAACAACTTGTTTTATCTTCACAGTAGTTGCTCCTATTATTCCCATTTTACAGATGAGGAAGTTGAGGCAGACAGAGATCAAGTGACTTGCCATTTACTAGCTGTGTGATGCAGGGTAAATCACTTAACCTTTGTTTACCTGAGTTTTTAAGTTAAAAGAAATGGTTTCTCCTTATGCCCACAATGGATATTCATTGATTTATTGGGACAGATTGAAAAGGCAGTTCCACAAAACAAGAAGTGCTCCATACTGCCCTTTGTCACAGCACATGTTTTATCCATGGAGTTATTGTTACTCAACTATAAGATTGGGAAACTAACAGAGTGGTTGTGAGGATCAAATGAGATATTTGTAAAAAACAAAACAAAACAAAACAGGAGGGGCTTAGCACAGTACCTGACCTATAGGGGGAGCTGTGAAAATGACTATTCCCTTCCCTTTTGAACTAATTATTTGTGGTACTAGTAAAGGATGGAGATTGGCAATTGATGGACTAATTTGACTAAAGTCAGTTAAAGCAAATTTTGTTGAACCGAAATGCATTGTAACCTTAGACTATTGTGAGGTGGCAAAGGGGATGGAGAACTGGCTTGGGGGGCAGGAAGCACCTCCTCTGATATGTATTGGCTCAGAGACTGGGGCAGTCATTTAACCATTTAGGAGTGCCCTAGGGCAATGGTGTGCCAAACTCAAATAGAAAGGGGTGGGGCGGGTGAGGCAGTACTAAACCATACATGAGGATGCTGGCAAGCTGCATATTGACTTACAAAATCACATATTAGCATTGTTAAGTTGTTTCAGTCATGTCCAACTCTTTGTGACCCTGTTTGAGGTTTTCTTGGTGAAGATACTGGAGTGGTTTGCCATTTCCTTCTCTGGCTCATTTGACATATAAGGAAGCTGAGGTAAACAGTGTTAAGTGACTTGCCCAGGGACTCATAGCTAGTAAGTATCAGGACAGATTTGAATTTATGAAAATTAATCTTCTGACTTTCAGGCCCAGCATTCTGTCTCCTGAGCCATTCACTTTTTTAAAATTTTATTCATTTATTTATTTACTTTTTGGAGGGCAGTTGTGGTAAGTGACTTGCCCAAGGTCACATGGCTAATTCTTGTGCTAAGTATCTGAGGCCGGATTTGAACTCTGGTCCTCCTGACTCCTGGGCCGGTGCTCTATTTACTGTACCACCTAGCCAGCCCCTGAGCCACTCGTTTTAATCTGGTTTTGGCAGCACTCAAGAATACTGTAGACCTCCCAGGGCTGACAGGTTTTTGTTTGACATCTCTGCCCTAAGCAACTATTTAAGATTTTTTTTTTTCTGGAAAAAAACAAAAACAACCCAAATGCAGACCTGCATTGGTAAAGGAGTTTCTTCATTTGGGAGTTATACCAATTAAATCACAGGTCCAGTCCCTAACCCTAAAATTATTGTTGCTTTGATGTGGTGGTAATTCCCAGTAATTCCCTACAACCAAAGATCTCTCTAACTCTTAGCATAGCCCCTGGAACATGTTAAATGCTTGTTGACTGATTGAGAAATGTAAACTTGCTTATTCTCCTTGCACTGTAGGCAGGTATGAGAAAACACCACCACCACCAGATTTAACCACACGAGTTCTTCTCAATTCTTTTGTTCTGCCATTATGTAACAATTGATCTCATTGATTAAATGAGAATATCAAATATTTGCAAAGCACGTAGCATAGTGTCTCACAAATTGTAGTTGCTTAATAAATCCTTATTCTCTTCCCCCTTTGAGGGTTAAATAAGACGATGCATGTGAAAGTGCTTTGTAAAGCATTGTAAACCCACATGAATGCTCTGAAGAATAAAGCAATTTTCATGTCTCAGGAATTGGCTTAAAAATGTCAGTGATCTATCAATCTGGTTGCAACCAGTTCTCGAAATCAACTAATTATTGCTTACATTTATATACTACATTAAATTTCACAAAATGCTTTAAATATAGTCTTGTACTATGAATGCTTTTTCTCATCCCTGTTCCACTAATTCCCTACAACCAAAGTACTCCCTAGCTCTTAGCACAGTGCCTGGAACATTTTAAATGCTTGTTGATTGATTAACAAATGTAAACTTGCAGTATAGGCAGGTATGAGAAAAAAACAACAACAACTGGATTTAACTACTTGAGTTCTCAGTTCTTTTGTTCTGCCGCTACGTAACAATTGTTTTTTAGTTTCTTCATTTCTCCTCCTATCTTACATTCCCCACCACACCTGCCAGAAGAGTCCAGCTAAAATTCCAAACCATCTGTCAAAATAAATACTAGAATCACAAAGAAGATCCAGAATAGAATATAAGAACAGGTTTTTTAAGGTCCATACCAACAAATTCAATTGTGATCTTTGGACTTCCTAGTAACTCTAGTTACTTGTTACTCTGTCTACCCCTTACTACCAGTAAAAGTAGTAATCTTGGGAAAGTCACTTAACTGCTCTATGTCTCAGTGTCCTCATTTGTGATATGAGGAAGGATGATCTTTGAGGTCTCATCCATTATCCTCCAATAACAAAAATTGTGCCCACTCAGAACTTTTCCCAATGATTAATATCAGACGCTTCCCATCCTACATTCTAACCTCCAAATTCCTGAGTGCTATCCACACTCACAGTTATTTTAGTTGCAAAAACCATAGTCTCATTGCCTATCCAGCTTCTCTCATCCCCTCCCCAGGCTTCTCCCTGCCTAATTTTTCTGTGAACAAACTGCCCACGTTCTCTACAATCTTTCCACCTTTTCGAATTAACTACGACCTAGCTTTCCTCCGTATAGTTCCTCTAGTCGAGGCTACTTCTTAAAGGGGTTGACATTTAACATACTCTTCACTGCATAATGCCTTTGACACTTGATAAAGGCTTGTTGAATTAAACTGAATTGAATTGCCAATTTGAGAAAGTCACTATAACCCAATTACCTCCTCCCTTTTTTAAAGACTATGCCAACTACTTACATCACCCTCTTCCCAACCTTGCTGACATTTCACCTATCTTTTCCCCCAAGACACACTCTCACTTTCATCAGTGACTTCAGCACTCTCAGACCTGTCTTGACCCCCATCCCTCCTGCCATTCTCAGTAACTTCAGCTTTCATGTTGACAAGTCTAATATTCTTGTCACATAGTTCCTTGGTTCCCCCACCTCCAATGGCCAGCATCTCAGCTTGGCCAGCAACCACAACTTGGCTACAGCCACAACTTGGATATTTTCACTGAGAATTAGTTCATTCTCAGGAGATCACTCTCAGAATTCCTTTTCTGATAACAACCTCTCTACTTTTTTTCTTTCCTACCTAACTCTTAAACAACCTGCTCTTTTTTCTTATCCTGACCCTCAGTCACTGAACCCTTCCATATTCTCCCACTCTGTCACTCACTTTCCATTTTTACCTATCTCTCCATCACCCCTGTACCCCATATTCATGCATTGTGATCATTGTTACAAAATGTAACAATGTAATGTAATTTTGTTACAAAATGTAAGAAAATCTGTAGGTAGCTATAGATTCATGACATCGTCCCAGTGGGTGGCTCCACTTGAACCCTTCAAATCCAGAAGCCCCAGCAAGACCTCGTTAATGGCAAGGAGCCCAACAAAAGCATCATTCCCAATGATGCTGCTTACATCCCCTCCAGAGGCAAACCTGAGAATATGCAGGACTCTCCCACTCCTCCTTCTCCCTGATTGGAACTGTTGGTGGAGCCATAACAGTTCCAATCAAACCATATCCACCAGGTAGACAAAGTTCTCCACCAGCTACTCAGACAAGCAGCCTGATTTGCTCACCCAGGTAGAAAGGTAAATTAATAGACAAACAGATATAAATGGATAGGTATGTTCTAGACACTATGATAAGCACTGGGGGAAGAAAATGCAACCAAGCAAGACATTCCTTACTGTCAAGTAGGTTTTTAATTTTCATTCTAATGGAGGAAGATAACATAAAAAGGAAAAAGAAATAGCAGAGGTAAAGACATACCCCCAGAAGTAGAGTGCAAGACTGCTCCCAGGTAAGATAAACTGGTTGATGCTTGGGTGGGTAGTAAGGAAGGGGAAGAGATGAGGATTATAGGCAGATTATAGGCAGCGTTGTGAGGGGATCTTAGGGCCTGATTTTGTTAGCTTCCTTCCTACTACTGGCATTTTAGTAGAATTGTTCTTTCCAAACCCAACGGTCTCTTCTTAGGCTTCATCCTCCTCAACCTCTTTGCAATATTTGATACTTTAGGGGATGAGCTCTTACTAAGTGCCTGCAATGTGCCAAGAATTGTGCTAAGTCCTTTCTATGCTTATGTCATTTGATCCTCACAACTGAATGAGGTGGGTGTTATTCTATGATCCCCTTGACTTTCTCTTTGGCTTCTCTGACACAGTACTACTATCTTCTAGTTTCTCTGACAGGTCCTTTTCTAGCTCTTCTTCGGTCTCCCTTTGCAAACTATACGTAATCCCCAAGGTCCTTGGCCCTCTTTGTTTTCTCTACACTTTCTCCTTTCGTATTCTTAACTACTTAAAAAACTTCAATAATTAACTATATGCAGATGTCTGCCAAACACAGATCTGTGTCCTGATTTTCTCTGTTGAGATTCTGTATAAGACATCTTCACCTGGTTATCTTGTTAGCATTTACTACACAACATCTATCCAAAACAATGCTAATCCTTTTTCTCCCAAGTAGTGTTACAATTTTGATATTTATTTTAGCCCTTCACTCCCTCTCACCACCATATTTGATTAGTTATTAGGTCCTGTTAATTCTACTTCAACAAAATTTTTAGAATTTGAACTTGTCTAATGAATTCATAGCTGCTTATGTGTTTTTCCCATTGATTAGATTTTTTTGAAGTCCTAGAAGATAGATACATCTTCCCTTACTGCCTAGCACAATTCTTTGCTTATTTTTTTTGTTCAGTTATTTTTCAGTCTTTTCTAACTCTTCATGACACTATTTGGGATCTTCCTGGAAAAGATCATAGAGTGGTTTACTATTTCCTTTTCCAGATCATTTTACAGATGAGGAAACTGAGGTAAACAGGGTTAGTGACTTGCTCAGTGTTATACAACTAGTAAGTGTCTGAGGTCACATTTGAACTCAGGAAGATGAGTCTTCCTGACTACAGGTCTAGCACTCTATCCATGGTGCTACCGGTTGCCCCTGCTTTGCCTATAGTGGGTCCTTAATAAATGATGAATGAAGAAAGGAAGGAAAGAATGGAGGGAGGGAAGGAAGATAGGAGAAAAAGAAAAAAGGAGAGGAGAAAAGGAGAAAGAGAAGGATGGAAGAAAGAAGAGGAAAGGAGGGGGAAAGAAGGAAGGATCTTGACTGTTGAAAGGGGAATGTTATGGATATATGCATTAAATCTTTATTTCTTTCATGAGAGAAATTTGAAAATTTGTGATCCTTGCGTGCAAACTGCCAGGGTCGCCATTTTCTTCTATCTCTTACCTATCCAATAGCATTGCCCTGTGTACCACAGTTCAGTGGAAAAATAAATCACATTGAGAAAACAGAATGTTGGACTTTTGGATTACATTTCTGTTTTTAAAATATTTCTACTTTTTAAATTCAATTTGAGATCACATTTGCCAACAATAGCAAAATATGAATACAATTCAGCAAAATCAGCACCCCATTAATCCCAACATTATTACATCTGTGGTTTTCATTTTACATTTTAATACTTTTTTTCAAAAGAAAATCAGTCCCAAGTAAAACATGCAATAATCATCCAATCCAAGGATCACAAAGGTACTGAGGAAGAGGCATTGCTAGGGAAATATTACAGGCTTCTCTAATGTTGGGTCTGATGAATCTAACATATTGATCATTATTTCCATTGGCTTAGCCATCAAAATTGTCATTATAATGAGTCCTCCAAGATATGGTCATTGTTTTGTTTAGAGGAATTTTGTTATAATGTAGAATTATAACATCAGTAGAATTCATATTGTAGGAATTAAAGACAAAGCATATCTGATTCCTAGACTTTATCAATCAAAAACAAATTTTTGAGTTTTAAATTTTCTCTGCCTCCCTCTCATCCCCCTCCCCAAGACAGCATGCAATCTGATACAGGTTCTACATATACATTCATATTAAACACATTTTCACATTAGTCATGTTGTAAAGAAGAATTAGAAGTGGATGAACCAAGAGGAAGAAGAAACAAAATGAGAGAGAGAGAAAGAGAGGGAGAGAGAGACAGCGAGAGTGAATACTATGCTTCAATCTACATTTAGACCCCCTAGTTCTTTCTCTGGATGTGGATAGCATTTTCCATCATGAGCTTTTTGGAGTTGTCTTAGAACCTTGCATTGCTGAAAAGAGCTAAATCTATCAAAGTCAGTCATTGCACAATATTACTGTAACTGTACTATATTCTCCTGGTTCTACTCACCTCCCTCAATATTAGTTCATATAAATCTTCCCAGGTGTTTCTGAAGGCTTCCTGATCATCATTTCTCATAGTACAACAGTATTCCATTACATTCATATACTACAAGTTGTTCAGCCATTTTTCAATTGATGGGCATCCCCTCAGTTTCTAATTCTTAGCCACCACAAAATAGCTGCAATAAATATTTTTATGTGTGTGGGTCCTTTCCTCATTTTTATATTCTTTTTGGGTTACAGCAGAAGTGGTATTGCTGAGTCAAAGGGTATGCACAATTTTATAGCCCTTTGGGCATAATTCCAAATTGCTCTCCAAAATGGTTGGATCAATTCACAGCTCCACCAACAATGCATTAGGGTTCCAATTTTCCTACATTTTCTCCAGCCTTTAGTATTTTCCATTTTGTCATGTTAGCCAATCTGACTGGTGAGATGTGGTTCCTAAGAGTTGTTTTGATTTGCATTTCTCTAATCGGTAATGATTAAGAGCATTTTTATGTAACTATAGATAGCTGTAATTTCTTCATCTGAAAACTGCCTGTTCATATCCTTTGATCATTTGTCAATTGGTGAATGACTTGTATTCTTATAAATTTGACTCAATTCTCTATATATTTTAGAAATGAGACCTTTATTAGAGTCTCTGATTGTAAGGATTCTTTCCCAGTTTTCTGCTTCCCTCCTAATCTTGGTTGCATTCACTTGGTGCAATAATTTTTCAATTTAACATCAAAATCATCCATTTTCCATTTTATGATGTTCTCTATCTCATTTGGTCATAAATTCTTCCATTTTCCATAAATGTGACAGGTAAACTATTCCTTGCTCTCCAAGTTTGCTTATAGTATCAGTCTTTATGTCTAAATTGTATACCCATTTCTACCTTATTTTGGTATGCAATAAAAGATATTGGTCTATGCCCAGTTTCTGCCATACTGTTTTCTTGTTTCTCCAGCATGTTTTGTCAAATAGTGAGTTCTTATCCCAGAAGCTGGGTTCTCTGGGTGTATCAAACAGTAGATTACTATAGTCATTGACTACTGTGTCTTGTGTATCTAACCTATTCCACTGATTCACCACTAGCCAGTACCAAGTAGTTTTGATGATTGCTACTTTGTAATAAAATTCAAGATCTGCTACTGCCAGGCCACCTTCCCTAGCATTTCTTTTTATTCAATCCCTGAATATTCTGGACCTTTTGTTCTTCCTGATGAATTCTGTTGTTATTTTCTCACAGAGTTGTAGAAAGATCAAAAGAAATAATTTGTGGGGATATCTATTGGAACACCAAAGTATTTAATCAGGCATTATGTCTTGGCTTGAATTCATTTATCAGATTGTCTAGTCACCTGAAACATCCCTAAGGTAATAGAATGCAGGATTGGTCTGCTGCCTGTGTCTTCTGGACATATCATCATGCCCCTGGCTTCTTCTGGGAATTTTATTGCCTCTGTGTTGGGTATTGCTTATCTACTTTCTAACCTCTCATCTCTACTAGATATTTCTGCTGGTCACCAAGTTACTTTTTTCTACTGTAGAGTGTGTGTGCCCATTTAAGTTATTTTTATGTTCATATAGGTTGTCTAAATGAGTCTCATTGGAAAGTATTGAAAGATACATCTATAATCTTGCCCATCCCTCTCCAAGGGACACTTTGGTTCCTGCCTGAAGGGGAGGGACCACTAGGTTATCTATGGTCCTAGCATTAGAGAGGGAGTATTGTTCTAAAATTATATCTATCTTTCTCTCCAAATGTCATTAATTTAGGGAAAATTATTTTTAAGTTCATGCTGATTCCCTGGTCACTCACTGTTCCTTAAAAGGAAGAAGTATCCCAAGCTTATATCTCATATCAAGCTTGGTTGTATCCCAGCAAATGGTAGTTACACAAAAGACTATTACAAATAGAGAAACTGAAGAAACCATTTATCCAAGTAGATGGCAAACAAAAATCCGAGAAGTTATACAGATTAGAATTTAATAGACAATACAATTTATCAGAGTGAATGAGCTCTCCCATTGGGAGTGATATATCTCATTTCAAATGAGAGAGAGAGAGAGAGAGAGAGAGAGAGAGAGAGAGAGAGAGAGAGAGAGAGAGAGAGAGAGAGAGAGAGAGAGAGAGAGAGAGAGAGAGAGAGAGAGAGAGAGAGAGAGAGAGAGAGAGAGACAGAGAGAGAGAGAGAGAGAGAGACAGAGAGAGAGAGTCCCCAATCTCACTCATAGGGAAATTCTCCAATATCTAGAGGGAGGAAAACTGGAAATCACAGTCATGTTAGAGAGTCAGCTTTCTCCTACATATCTGCCTTCTAAATTCTATTTTCTTTCTCTCCATATTTCTCCCTGAAGAGGCATGAAACCATGTGTATTCTCTCTTGAAGTAACAACAACAGCAATAATTGTTTGCATCCATATGATGCTTAAAATACATGCACACTTGCTTTTAGCCTCATGACAAATCTTCGAAGTAGATGCTATTATTATTCCCGTTATAATAATAATAATAATGATAATAATAACTAGTATATATTTATAGCACTTTAAGGTTCTCAAAGTACTTTTCAATTATTATTTCATGTAGTCCTAACAACAACCATGAGAGATGAATGCTATTATTATTCCTATTTTACAGTTGAGGAAGTGGAGGCAGACAAAGGCTAAATGACTTGACTAGGGTGACACAAATATTAAATGTCTATTTCACATGTAAGGTGAAAGCCCTAATCATAGAAAGGGGGCCAATAATGAAATATTTAACCATAAATTTATAGTCATAGCAGGCTCTATCAAGGGGAGTTCTTTGAAGGAATTAAATAAAGCAGTACCATTGAACAAGCAACATGTAGGCATGCCTTTTTAGGGTTATTTAATAGCTAAGCCCTGGATACTTCGGCAATATGAGAATGGTAGGTAATCAAAACTCAAATCCTTGTGGGATGATAGGCTATCAATTAGAAAAAGGAATTTCTCTTTCCTCCCCTCTTCCTAATCCTGATCCCATCAGCCATGGCATCTGGTATTGGAGCTACTCACCCAAAAGAAAACACTACATTCTGTAGTTGGGAAGTGAGTCAGATTTTAAGGCACAGCTGAGCAAGCAGACACATGGACTTTAGACAGACAGATACAAAGAAGCACTTATTGGAGGAAAGAAGCAGCTTTTTGGAGCAGGATATTTGGCAGCAGAAGAGAAAGCTGTCTATACTCAAGAGAAAGCTATCCCTGGCAATACAGAATTGGACAGAGGACTCCCCCAGGAAAGAAGCGACTCCCTTTTTTGTACCAGAATAGTGATGGGTGGTGTTGGCCATGTGTGTCCTCTACTTCATGAACTCTACCTCTTCCCATGTGCTCACTCTTCCCGTTGACGCTGTAAGTATTTGTGGGAGGGTGAACCCCAGGATTATGCCAGGAATGTTTCATTGCTACTGTTTGTTTTTTTTACTGTATCATCAAAGAAAAAGCATTTACTACAAACTATCTGTGTCTACTAGCTGACTTCTAAGAGGAAAGGTAACAGTTGGGGCTGGTGAGCTATAGTTTTAGTAGTGTGTTAAAATTGTATTTTATTTGTCTTCCCTTGATACTCTCCTTCTCTCCCACCCATCTCCAGAAAGTATAATAAATAAGTTTATAAGTACCTAGTAGAGGTAATAATAGTAAGAAGTAGGATTATGAAAGAAAATCTAAAAGTCACTTACAGCCTGTCCCATAAATTAAGGGAGCATAACAGTTACTTGTAAACTGCTTCATGAATTAACTAAAGCCATATGCAGAGACTATGTGCTAAGTTAATGGAAGCCAGCTAGGCTTTAATGGAAAAGCCTCACTCTCATGCTAACTGCCTGTGGTCGGTAAACCTCAAATAAGCTCTAAACACGTGTAGTAAGACCAGCAGAACAGGAGGGAGTGTTATGCTCATGGATTAATCCTAAAGTGTTGTGATTAACTTTCAGATGATGTGGCTATATTAATGCACTAACCCTAAAGTAGCATAGATAAGAGTTAATCCATCCCCCCCAAAAAACAATACAAAAATGGAACCTCAAACTCCTGTCCTCTCCCTGCCCCCTCAACATTCCTTCACCTGCAATGGGTCCATGTAGCCCAAGCTCTCCAAACTCTGATCTGTGCTTACATAATTGACTCTGTGTTCCTTCCGTTCCCTATTACTTCCTCTCTACCCATGCTATTTAACTTTGTACTTTCTTCACCATGTCCTGCTCTCTGCATCTTATTAAAATGCAATTGAAGCATCACATCCTGCTTTCTGCCATTGTGGTCTTTCTTGGAGAAATACATACCTACACACACGCACGTGTGTGTGTGTGTGTGTGTATGTGTGTGTATATATATATATATACATATACATACATACACATATATGTGTGTATACATATATGTGTGTGTGGAGAGAGAGAGAGAGATAGGTATGCCTGGCCCTCTCAACCAAGAGGGACCACCTAATGGTCCCATTCCCTTAGTCATAAATTGGGAGCACCAGAACTGCCCTTACCTCTGAAAGAACAAGGCTCTGGGTAGGAAGCAAGGGTGGGTAGCTCAACCTCATATCCTCTTCCTGGAGATTTTCTCCTACTTCATCTCGGTTGCAAATAAATCAATGAATAATTCCATAAATTAATTGGCAATTCAAGCTGGTATCTTGAACACTGAGATAGCAATTGCTCTGTGGAAATACAATTCATGAGAGTGAGGACAAGTTGAGGGAGTGGCCCAAAGGGGTTGCTATATACAGATGAAGAGGTTGAAGATTAGAGAGATTAAGTGACTTGCTCAGACTTATGACTGACTGAGACGAGATTTAAAGCCAGATCTTCCTAGGTCCAGTTCTATAGGTCCAGTCTCTATCCATTATACAATATTTCCTCTTAAATTAATTATCTCCACATCCATAATTATATAAAACATTATACATGCTTACATGTATATGTGTATAAAATCAGAGTTTATCACTTGAATCTAACCAGCAGTTTTCTCAGTGAGGAAGCAGTCATTCAGTTACAACCCCTTTAATTCACACTCCATGCTCCACCTTGTATATTCTGTTTGTCCTTAGCTTCAGTTCCTAGGAAGTCATTTTATATTTCTTTTTATGTGTGCTGTTAGCTCTTCTATGGTCAAAAGAGTTTGATTGATTACTAACATATACCTACAAAAAATAAATTTATTTCATTCCGTGGAATCTTTCAACTATCTCAACATCTAAATATTTTTTAGGCTAACCATCTTTCCTGAGATGCTAATGTTGAGGCTTATCCCAGTTTAAGTTGTAACATAACGAAATAGTTTGCCAGGAAATTCACTGGCAAAGCTCATCACAGAAATTTTCATTGACACCTCTGCTTTTGATATTTTTTTCTCATCTAAGTTAGCCTTAGCAGAAATGATTCATAGAGACTGAAGTCTCTCAAAACTACCCACCCAAATAATGCATTACCTAATTCTAAGTGGCGTTTTGTTGGGTATCAAACATTCTGCAATATTAAATTCTTATTGGCCAAATATATACTGATATGATGCCATGAGTGTAGAAAAGAAGAAAAAAAAAAGCTAGGGTTATGAATCTGGCCTTCTATTCAGGGAACAAGGGCATTGGCCAAATATAAGTTTGGTCAGGATGAACGAAACCAAAACATTTTGTCCATATGAATTTTACCGGTATATCTAGACCTAGATTCAAGAATACGACTAACTGCTATTTCTTTCCTATTAATACATAGCTCAGAGAAATGAGACTAACTCATGTTTCAGACTCAATCCAATTAGGTTATTCTGATGTAAACTTCTTTGCACAGTCTTTATGTTACCTAATATTTTGCTAATATTCAAATACTGAATCAACCAATGTAATTTTCTTCCTGTGCCCTGAAAATATTTTAGAAATGCTTAAGAAAAAAAATGGAGAAGTGAGTTGTAAGGAAGCCCTTAAAAACCCATAAACACAAGAGAAGGAAAATAGCTAATTATATAAATTTCCCCCATCCCAGAAAATTAAATCAGCAAAATATTCTACAATTTTAAAATTGTACAAGAACAACTTAAATTGTAAACAAATGTTTAGAAATGCCACAGGCCAATTCAAAGAGATTACTTCAAGGAAAAGAGACAAAGAACCGCTGCTGAATCAAGTGAGCAGAACCCAGAGAACATTGTGCACAGTAACAGTAGCATTGTAGGATGATCAGCTTTGATAGACTTAGCTCTTCCCAGCAATACAACGATCTCTCTCTCTCTCTCTCTCTCTCTCTCTCTCTCTCTCTCTCTCTCTCTCTCTCTCTCTCTCTCTCCTCCTCCCTCCCCCTCCCCCTCTCTGTCTCTCTCTCTCTGTCTCTCCCCCCTCTCCCTCCCTCGCTCCCCCCTCTCTGTCTCTGTCTATTCCTCCCTCCCCCCTCTCTCCCTCCCTCTCCTCCTCCCCTCTCTCCCTCCCTCTCTCTCTGTTTTTTCTCTCCCTCCCTCCCTCCTACCCTTTCTGTCTCTGACTCTCTCTCTCCCTCCCTCCTTTCCCTCCCTTTCTCCCTCCTCCCCCCTCTCTCCCTCTGTCTCCTTTCTTGTGGTGTTCTCCTTTAGTTGTAATTCTTCTTTACAACATGACTAATGTGCAAATGTGTTTAATATGATTGTACATGTACAACCTATATCAGATTGGAGAGAGGGGAGGAGAGGAAAGGGGAGAAATTTTAGAATTCAAAATCTTATAGAAGTGAAGGTTGAAAACCAAAAAATTTTTTTTGCTTTTTTTTTTTTGGAGGGGGGAAGGTAGGACAATAGGGATTAAGTGACTTACCAAAGGTCACACAGCTAGTAAGTGTTAAGTGTCTGAGGCTGGATTTGAAGTCAGGTCCTCCTGACTTGAGGGCCGGTGCTCTATTCACTGCACCACATAGCCGCCCATAAAAACAAATTTTTAAAGAAGAGATGAAAAAAGAGATGAGACTGAAAGGTATTCTGAAAGACATTCTCAAGTAGAAAAACGACACATTTAAATAATTTAAGTAATAATTAACTTTAGTAAGAAAGCGTAAAGAACAAAAGCTGTACTTCTAGGAATTAAAAAGTCATAGTGTGAAGCTGAAAGAATGAGAATGAAAAGAGCTTTTTAAAAACATTTGGAAAAAATCATGAAAACTGACTAATAATGGCTAACATTTATGTAGTGTTTGAAGGTTAACAAAGTACTTTGGATATTTCATCTCATCTGATCCTCACAGCAACCTTGTGAATAGTTGCTACCATTTTATAGATGAGAAAATTGAGGACAAGCCCAATTAAGTGACTGGCCTAGGGTCACACAGAGGAATTCTTTTTGATTCTAAGGTGAGTGCTCTATCCACTACACCAAGATGCTTCTCAATATGAAGAATATAACAGAAAAATGATTCTAAGCAACTAATAACAGATAAACTTCAGGGAAAAACAAAATTTCATCGAGAGTGGAAAAAACATTTTCAGAAAATAATTCAATTACTGAGAGAACTGGAAAATATGCTGATATAGCTCTGGAGCAAAAGCCAAGAAGTAACAACTTTGGGATTACTATCATCCTAGGAAGTTGAGAAAGAAAAAAAATCTGAGAACTATATTCAAGGACAGGGGTGGGGAACCTGCAGCCTTAAGGCCACATGTGACCTTCCAGGTCCTTAAGTGTGGCCTTTTGAGTGCATCCAAACTTTACAGAACAAATACTTTTATTTTTCTTAATACATTTTGTTCACTTTTTATATTTTATTCTATTTTTAAAATGAACATATTTAAATACCAAAGAATAAAATAACTTTGAATGAAATCATCCTGCCAGATTGACCAGCATAATTAGAACATTAGTAAGCCATGCAGGCTAAATTGATGGCTGCTACACTCATTGTTTAGTTTTAACTTCCCCCACCTGACTGGCACCAGTACTGCACAAGGCTGGTTGATAAGAGTTTATGGGGGTTGAGAATGCCAATCTGTTATCAGCTTTTGACAATGGTGCACTGTCTTTCTGTTTGAAGTGGAATTTATGAATGTTTGCACAGCTCAATAGCACTTTAAAATTCTGTTTTAATAGCCCATCATGTCAAAGAAGACCAAGAGAATGCTGAAGGAAGAAAACAAATTCCAAATGAGGAGAATGGATATTTTCAATGACTTTTAAAATAAATGTCATGAAGTTGGATTGAATTTGGTAAATTTAGTGAGTGCATACACAAACAGTGCACCTTTCATGACAGGAAAACATGAAGGGTTTATTCCACAGATTAAAAAAAGTTTTGGGGGGCAGAGTCAAGATGGCTGTGTAGAAGAAGGAAAACTCCATGGCTCCCCCTATAACCACCTCAAATACCTATAAAATATGACTCTAAACAAATTTTAGACTATGGAACCCACAAAGTGACAGAGAGAAACAAATCTCCCACTGAAGGCAGCCCAGCAGGCCAGCAAGATGGGTCCATCACAGCACACTGGGAGCAGAGACCGTCCCCAACCCCCTCAGCCTGAGGTTTTAGCCCCAGGGTGGCCCCAATCAGCTACTGCAGAGGAATTCAGGAGAGTGGATCACAAGCAGCTGTGGTGGTTTCCAGAATTATCGGCTCATAAATGCCAAAGACAAAGCAAAAGGTCAGTATAGAACTCTGTTAGAATTGAGGGGGATTGAGTGCAGTCTGGCCCCTGTCCCCGGACCTAGAAGTGGCAGAGGTGCTATGGTTGCTTCAGAGTTCATGGCCTGCAGATGGCAGGGGGACCAAGTGAACATTCAGAATATAATCACTCTTGCTTTAACCTGTTTGGATCTGGATTGTGGTCTTGGGTGGTGGTCCTGAGGTGTGTGACCAGTGAGCCAGAGTTTGTGAGGGCTGTAGAGACAGCACCCTCCCAATAGCTCTGGCAGCTGCAAAAACCCCAGCAATTTGGGACAAAGCTCTCCCCTCTGGAAGCAGAGTTCTACTGTGGCAAAGAGCTCAAAAGTCAAGTAATTGAATGACAACATGAGCGAGCAAAGGAAGCAAAGCAAGCACAGCCATACAACTTCAGATTCCTTTTTTGGGGACAAAAAGGATCAAAGCCTGGAATGGGAGGAAGACAATTCAGTCAGAACTCCTGCACTAAAAGCTTCCAAGAAAAATATGACCTGGTTACAGGCCATGGAGGAGTTCAAGAAGGATTTTGAAAATCAAGTAAGAGAAGTGGAGGAAAAATTGGGAAGAGAAATGAGAATGATGCAAGAAAATAATGAAAAGACCGTCAACAACCTGACAGAAGAAAATGAAACCTTAAAAAATAGACTAACTCAAAAGGCAAAAGAGGCCCAAAAAGGCAAAAAGGAGAAGAATGCCTTAAAAAGTCAAATTTGCCAGATGGAAAAAGAATTTCAAAAGCTCACTGAAGAGAATAATTCCTTCAGAATTAGAGTGGAGCAAATGGAAGCAAATGAACTTATGAGAAATCAAGACTCTATTAAACAGATCCAAACAAATGAAGAAATAGAAGGCAATGTGAAATATCTCCTTGGAAAAATCACTGATCTGGAAAATAGATCCAGGAAAGACAATTTAAAAATTATTGGACTACCTGAAAGCCATGATCAAAAAAAGAACTTAGAAAGCATCCTTCAAGAAATTCTCAAGGAAAATTGCCCTGATATTTGAGAACCAGAGGGCAAAATAGAACTTGAAAGAATTCGCCCAATGTCTTGAAAAAGATCCCCAAAAGAAAACTCCTAGGAATGCTATAGCCATGTTCCAGAGTCCCCAGATCAAGGAAAAAATATTACAAGCTGCCAAGAAGAAATAATTTGAATACTATGGAAACACAATTAGGATAACCCAGGATCTAGCAGCTTCTACATTAAGGCATTGAAGGGACTGGAATATAATACTCCAGAGATCAAGGGAGCTAAGATTAAAACCAAGAATCACCTACCCAGCAAAATTGAGTATAATGTGAAAATATGGTCATTCAGTGAGGTGGAGGACTTTCAAACATTCTTGCTGAAAAAAACCCCCATCTTAAAAGAAAATTTAACACTCAAATGCAAGTAGCATGAGAAGGTAAACATGGAAAAGAAATCATAAGGAACTTATCAAAGTTGAACTATTTACACGCCAACATGGAAAACTGATAATTATAGCTTATGAAACTTTTCTCAGTATGAGGATAGGTGAAGGGAATACAAATGTATATATATGTATACATACACAGGTGTCTATATAGGAGGGTTTATATATGCATATGAACACATATCTGAGTATGTGAATATATGTGTACATAGAGGGCACAGGATCAATTGAATAGGAAGGGACAATACTTTAAAA
>CM053591.1:24012616-24030071 GCA_028646515.1 Pseudochirops corinnae | reverse complement strand
TATGTTACATGCAACTGGGAAATAAGATATACAGGCACTGGGGTATGGAGATCCATATGGCTCTATCAGAGATTTAGAGGGAGAATGGGGGAGGATATAGGAGAGAGCAGATTGGGGGAGGGGGTATACAGTGGGACTGCTGTTTGGGGTTGGTGAGAAGGGGAAAGATAGAGAGGAAAGTTGTAACTCAAAATCTTGTGGAAATGAATGACGTAAACTAAAAATAAACATTAAATTTTATTTTAAAAAAAGAATCTAAATCCCAGAATATGTGTTCGCTGTGACTCCCTACAACATTGACATTGTAGGTTCTGAATAAATAAATAAATAAATGTTATGAAGTCTTTTATGCAAATAAAAAAAAAGTATTTACAGATCTAGATGCTCTCATTTCACTGTATCTTGCATCAGCAAAATCTCTATGCTAAAGCTACTATTCTGAAAATAGTAGTGACACTTTGCAACAAGTTCTAAGTATTATTAACTGTATTTATGTAAATGCAACATGGCATTGTCAGTTTTTGTAACATGCTAAAGTTGAATGATGAGATATTAGGCGTGGATTTGCTTTGTTGGCTTTTATATCTACAAGAACAGATAGTTAAATTTTATGACGAACAGAATCAGCAATGTGAGTTATTGGAAGAATATTTCTATAGGAATACTGTATCACCATGTGATACCATGTCAAATCAAAATGACTTGGATATTTCTTTGCCAGGTAAAACTAAGTTTATATAGAAAATACATGGTAAAAAAAAAAATTCAAGCATTTATAAAAAAAGCTATCCTTTTTTTGAAACACTTCTTCAAAAGGAAATTTCAGATGAACATTTTCCCAAATGAGCAGAAGTCGTTGTTGAACAGGATGATACATATGAATCATATGAAGAATGTGCAGCTGTTATAGACCTATTACTTAGAGAATACGATGATTTTGAAAATCATATCACACTCAAATTAGCATTTCAGGTTCACCTAGTTGATATTACCAAGGCACCTAAAGGACTACAGATGGAATTGATGGAGCTCTCAGTAGATGACATTTTAAAATCATGTTTTGATGCTAAGAAAGATCCAATTGAAATATGGGAAAATGCAGTAGAATAACCACATCTTAGGCAACATGTCCGAAAAATACTTCCTTGCTTTCCAACCACTTACTGCTGCAAATCTACATTCTCGACCTAACCTAAATCAAGATGTCCTTAAGGTCACAAACGACTGATACCCATCTAGTAGATTAACAGAAACTGTAGACCTCTATGCTGTAACCAAAGATTCGAAAGCTTACCAACAAAAGGCAGAGACAACAAAGTCATTAAAAGGTGAGTTAACTTTAAATTTAACAAACAGCTTTTATTTTTGGAAATTATTAAGTACATAGTAGTTAGATTTGTACAAAATGACTGCACTTCTTCGATTTTTTGGTATTTATTTAGTGTTTAATTTTTCCCCAGTTACACGTAAACAACAATTTTTAACATTTGTTTTTTAAAACTTTTGAACAGCAAATTCTCTCCTTTACTCCCTCCCCACCCCTCCTCATTGAGAAGGCAAGCAATTCTATATAGTTTGTATATGTGTAGTCATGTAAAACATATTCATAATAGTCATGTTGTGAATGAAAACATAGATAAAAATGATTCAAGAAAAATAAAGTCAGTAAAAAAAGAAACCAAAAGTTGCTTCAATCTGTATTCAGACATCATCAGGTCTTTCTCTGGGGATAGATAGCATTTTTCGTGCTAAATCCTTCAGAGTTGTCTCAGATCATCCTGTTGCTGAGAATAGCTAAGTCATTCAGAGCTGATCATTCTACAATATTGCTGTTACTTTGTACTCATTGCATTTCACTTTGTATCAACCCATGTAAGTCGTTATAGGTTTTTTTTTTGCTTCAAAATTTTTTTCCCTGATTACTATTGCAACCTATATTTACTCCATCCTATTTCCCCTACTCCCGTTTATTCTATTTTCTCTCTCTTTTCACCCTTTTCCTCTGCAAAAGTGTTTTGTTTCTGATTACTCATTCCCCCTGTCTGCCCTCCCTTTTATTACCTCACTCCTTCTTTTATCTCCTTCCCTTTCTATTTTCCTGTAGGGTAAGGTAGATTTCTATACTTTATATTTTATATATTATTTTATACTTATTCTATTACTTATTTCTTATTTCCCAGTTACATGTAAAAATAATTTTTAACATTTATTTTTAAAACTTTGAGTTCTAAATTCTCTCCCTTCTTCTCTCCCCACCCACCCTCATTAAGAAGGCAAGCAATTCAATATAGGTTATACATGTGCAGTCATGTAAAACACTTCCATAATATTCATGTTGTGAAAGACTAAGTATATTTCCCTCCATCCTATCCCATCCTCCATTTATTCTATTCTCTCCTTTCATTCTATCCCTCCTCAAAAGGGTTTGTTTCTGATTACCCTCAACCCCAATTTGCCCTTCCTTCTACGACCCTCTCCCTTATCCCCTCCTCCCCCTACTTCCCTGTAGGGTGAGATAGATTTCCATACCTAAGTGAGTGTGGATGGCATTCCCTCCTTAAGCCAATTCTGATGAGAGTAAGGTTCACTCATTCCCTCTGACCTCCACCCTCTTCCCCTTCACTGTGAAAGCCTTTTCTTGCCTCTTTTTTGTGAGATAATTTACCCCATTCTACCTCTCCCTTTCTCGTTCTCATAGTACATTCCTCTCTCACCCCTTTATTTCATTTTTTAGATATCATCTCTTTGTATTCAACTCACCCTGTGCCCTGCCTATTTATATTCCATCCAACTATCCTAATATTGAGAAAGGATTCATGAGTTACCAATATCATGTTTCCATGCAGGAATGTAAACAGTTCAACTTTAATAATCCCATTATGATTTCTCTTTCCTGTTTACCTTTTCATGATTCTCTTGAGTCTTGTATTTGAAAGTCAAATTTTCTATTTAGCTCTGGTTTTTTCTTTTTAAAAAATATTTATTTTTAGTTTTCAACATTTACTTCCACAAGAGTTTGAGTTCCAAATTTTCTCCCCATCACTTCCCTACTCTCACCCCAAGATGGCATCCATTCTGATTACCCATTCCCCCAATCTGCCCTCCCTTCTATCACACACTTCTCTCTTATCCTCTTCCTTTTCTATTTTTCTGTAGGGAATGATAGGTTCCTATACCCCATAGCTATATATCTTATTTCCCAGTTACATGTAAAAACAATTTTTAACATAAAAAAACCTTTGAGTTCCAAATACTCTCCCTCCCTCCTTCCCCACATACTCTCATTGGGAAGGCAAGCAATTTGATATAGGTTATACATACATAGTCATGCAAAACACTTCCATAATAGTCATGTTGTGAAGGACTAATATTTCCCTTCATCGTATCCTGCCCTACGTTTATTCCATTCTCTCTTTTTACCCTGTCCCTCCTCAAATGTGTTTGCTTCTGATTACCACCTCCCTCAATCTATCCTCCCTTCAGTCATCCCCTCTCTTATCACCTTCACCCTTACTTTCCTTTTGGGTCATATAGATTTCCATACCCAATTGAATGTATATGTTATCCCCTCCTTAAGCCAAATCCAGTGAGAGTAAGGTTCACTCTATTCCTTCTTACCTTCCCCCTCTTCTCTTCCACTGCAAGAGCTTTTTCTTTCCTCTTTTATGTGAGAGAGTTTATCACTTCTACTTCTCCCTTTCTCCCTCTCCCAGACCATTCCTCTCTCACCCCTTAATTTTATTTTTTAAATATCATTTTTTCATACTCAATTCCTCTTCCGTGCTCTCTCTTTCTCCACACACACACACGTACATTCCATCCAACTACCCTAATACAGAGAAAGGTCTAATGAGTTACAAATATCATCTTCCCATGTAGGAATGTAAGCAGTTCAACTTTAATAAGTCCCTTATGAGTTCTCTTTCCTATTTACCTTCTCATGCTTCTCTTGAGTCTGCATTTGCAAATCAAATTTTCTATTTTGCTCTATTCAAATTTTCTATTTCTAGTCAGTCTTTTCATCAATGGTTGAAAGTTCTCTATTTCATTGAATATTCATTTGCTTCCTGAAGTATTATACTCAGTTTTCCTGGGTAGGTGATTCTTAGTTTTAATCCTAGCTCCTTTGACCTCTGGAATATCATATTCTAAGCCCTCTGATTCCTTAATGTAGAAGCTGCTAAATCTTGTGTTATCTTGGTTGTGTTTCCACAATACTTGAATTGTTTCTTTCTGGATGCTTGCGATATTTTCTCCTTGACCTGGGAATTCTAGGATTTGGATACAAAATTTCCAGGAGTTTTCCTTTTGGGATCTCTTTCAGGAGGTGATCAGTGGACTCCCTCAGTTTCTATTTTACACTCTGGTTCCAGAACATCAGGGCAGTTTTCCTTGATTATTTCTTGAAAGATGATGACCAGGCTCTTTGTTTTCTTCTTTTCTTTTTTTATGAATTTATTTATTTACTTTTAGTTTGCAACATTCAGTTCCACAAGCTTTTGACTTCCACATTTTCTTCTCCTCCTTCTCCAATCTCCCCCTCTCTGGTGGCATGGAATCCTATATAGGTTCTACAAATACCTTCACATTAAACATTAGTGAAGTTGTGAAGGACTATAACCAATGAAATGAACAATGAGAAAGAAGAAATAAAACAAAAAAGAGAGAGAGCAAGTAGTTGGTTCAATTTGCATTCAGACTCTGTAATTCTTTCTCTGGATGTGATTAGTTCTTTCTATCATGAGTCTTTTGGAATTGTCTTATAGCCTAGCATTGCTGAGGGGAGCCCAGTCTATCAAACTTAGTCATCATGGATATGATGTGTCTGTAATTGTGCACAATGTTCTCCTGCTTCTGTTGCCCTCACTCAACATCAGTTTATATAAGTTTCTCCAAGTTATTACGAAGTCTGTCTGCTCCTCATTTCTTATAGCACAATAGTATTCCCAAGTCCTTTTTTTGATCATGGCTTTCAAGTAGTCCAATAATTTTAAAATTATCTCTCCTAGTCAATTGTTTTTCCAAAGAGATATTTCACATTGTCTTCTATTTTTTTCGTTCTTTCGGTTTTGTTTTATAATTTCTTGATTTCTCATAAAGCAATTAACTTCCATTTACTCCATTCTAATTTTTAAGGAATTATTTTCTTCAATGAGCTTCTGGACCTCCTTTTCCATTTGGTTAATTCTGCTTTTAAAGACATTCTTCTCCCCATTTTTTTAAAATCTCTTTTGCCTTTTGAGTTAGTCTATTTTTTAAGGTGTTATTTTCTTCAGTATGTTTTTGTGTCTCCTTTAGCAAGCTGTTGAATCACTTTTCATGATTCTCTTGCATCATTCTCATTCCTCTTTCCATTTTTTCCTCTACTTCTCTTACTTGATTTTCAAAATTCTTTTTGAGCTCTTCTAGGGCCTGAGACCAATTCTTATATTTCTTGGGAAGTTTTGGATGTAGAAGCTTTGACTTTGTTGTCTTCTTCTGATTGTATGTTTTGATCTTCTTTGTCACCAAAGTAAGATTCTATAGTCAGAGAGTGTTTTTCCCCTCATTGTTTGTTCATTTTCCCAATCAATTCCTTGACTTTTTAACCCTTTGTTAAGGTTGGATTCTGCTTCCAGTGTGCAGGGTGCATTGTTTCAGCCTTCAGGGGTTTTGTGCAGCTGTTTTCAGAGATACCTTTAGGAACCTGTAAGTGTTCAGTTCTTCTTTATTTCATACCAGGGTGGTATGATCTAAGGAGAGGTGTTTACTACTTTCCTGGCCTGTACTCGGGTGTATGAGTAACCACAAGGACTCTTTCCTGCCCCAGAACTGTGAGGAGGGCTCCCTTTCCATTGCTGCCACCAGCTCTGCTATGCCAGTGCTCTTCCTCACCCCAGGACTGCCACCCCAGGCTGTGACCCAGATCCAAGTATGGGCAAAGCAACAGAGTCCTGCCTCAATGCCAGCAAAGACACCCCTGTTGTTTCCTTCTGACCAGTTGTTCAATCCCCTTACCATTTGTGGTGTGAGAGTTCTAGAAACAGCTGCTCCTGCTGCTGCCACTGCCTCTGTGCCACCACCACTGCTTCTGCCACTGCCCTGGGGCTGTGCTATGCTGGGGCTGGATTTTTGCTCAGATCTGACAGACTTTTCCTACTGACCTTCTGACAATAGCAGAGACACTTACTTTCACAGAACAGTTTCCCTGTTTTCCCTTTTGTAAAGCAGTTTCCCTATAAAAGACATTTTATGAGAAAAAAAATTATCATGACAATTAGTAAATGGCTTGAATTCTTCAGGCACTTTACTCTGTAGCATAGGCATATAGCTCATACGACTCTTATGTGGTGAAATAATTAGGGGGTAGACATCCTGAGAAGAGAGGCAGCTAGGTGGCACAGTGGATAGAGTGCTGGGTTTGAAATCAGGAAGATTTATCTTCTTGAGTTCAAATCTGGCCTCAGACACTTACTAGTTGTGTGCCTCTGGGCAAGTCACTTAACCCTGTTTGCCTCAGTTTCCTTATCTGTAAAACGAGTTGCAGAAGGAAATGGCAAACCATTCCAGTATCTTTGCTAAGAAAACACCAAATGGAGTCACAAGGAGTCAAAAACAACTGATAAAAGACTTAACTAATCCTAAGAAGAGTTCCAAGGGCATTTGTAATCAGTACAAACTATAAAGGCAAGATTAAAGAGGAGGTTGTAGACCCTTATGACTTCAGTGATGGATCACAGGCCTCCTCGTAGATCTGTGCCTCTAATCATAACTCTAAGTAAATGTAGTTCCCTGGATCTTATTATCAGTAATCCATTGTTGCCTCAGTTCTACCTTGGATTTTGTGGCTAAACATAGCATCAGCAATTTAAGAAGCTGTGATTATCTCCAGTGTATGCACTAACACAGACTCATATGTGAATAACTACTTGGTATTCCAGGTAGCAGCTTCATGCTGATGAGTCCAACACCATGGAATACTTTGAACATGTCAGTGGAACATTAGGAGGAAGTATAGGACAGGGGAAAGGGCACACTGACTCTGAAGTCAGATGATCTGACTTAAAATCATACTCTTATGTCTATTATCTGTGTGACCATGGACAAATCACTTGACCTCCCTTGGCCTCAGTTTACTTATCTGTAAAACTAAAGAGTTGGATTGGCGATTCAGTTTCCTTCCAGCTCCAGATCTATGATCTCATCAATGCTCTGATTTTGCTGAAGAAGTTTGCCACAACAACAGCAAAGAAAAAAAAGAAGTGTACAACAGAATTTGAATAGGCCCAGGAATGAGACACTGTGGAGTTCACTTTGAGTTTTCCAATCTATCTGACTAATCAGAATCACTCTTTCCTGCCCTGGAACTGTGAGGAGGGCTCCCTTTCCATTGCTGCCACCAGCTCTGCTATGCCAGTGCTCTTTCTCACCCCAGGACTGCCACCCCAGGCTGTGACCCAGATCCAAGTATGGGCAAAGCAACAGAGTCCTGCCTCAGTGCCAGCAAAGAGACCCTTGTTGCCTCCTTCTGACCAGTTGTTCAATCCCCTTACCATTTGTGGTGTGAGAGTTCTAGAAACAGCTGCTCCTGCTGCTGTCACTGCCTCTGTGCCACCACCACTGCCTCTGCCACTGCCCTGGGCCTGTGCTATGCTGGAGCAAGAGCTGAAATCTGGAGCCAGAGGACTTGGATTCAAATCCCACCTTTACCATTTAGTACTTCTATGACTCTGGACAAGATATTTAGGGTCACAGGACTGCAGATTTAGAGCTACAAGAGACATTGGTGATAATCTCTTCCAACCCTCTCATTTTACAGGCGAGGAAACTAAAGAAGAGAAAGATTGAATGTCTTGCCCAGAATCACACAGCTCAGAGGTAGGATTTGAAACTAAGCCTTCCTGATTCTAAGTTGAGCATTGTACCCACATTCCACACTGTCTCTGGTACTCAGTGGGCTATATGATTTCTAAGGATCCTTCTAGCTATTAATTTATAATCTTACCAAAATGTGTTGTTCTTGTTTGGTTTATGGATTAGACATACCATGTATATTAATTTAGATGTATGAATACTAGCAACAGTGGGTGACGCAGTAGCTTTATGTAGTTGATGAGATACAAATGGAGCTCAGAAAGAGAAACAAGGTTTGGATACATAGATCTGGGAGTTATCTGCAGAGAAAAGATAATTAAACCCTTGGGATATTATGAAATCACCAAATGAGAGAATGAAGACAGGAAAGAGAAGAGAGTCACACCCATAGTTAGTGGACATTACATGGATGATGACCTAGGAAAGGAGACTGAGAAGGACTGGTTAGATATATTGGAAAACTCAAAGGGAGCAGTATTGTGAAAACCCAGAGAAGAGAGGAGGAGAAGGTGATTAATAGGAACAAATGCTGTAGAAGGGAAGAAGTGAGAACTGAGAAAGGAGCATTAGATATGGCGATTAAGAAATCATTGGTAATCTTAGAGAGAACATTTTCATTTGAGTGATGAGGTCTAGAAGCTAGATTGCAAAGGGTTTAGAAGCAAGTGAGGGAAGATACAATTCATGCAGATAGTTTTTTTCCTAGGAGCATAATTGAGAAAAGAGAGAAAGATTTAGGATTATATCTTTCAGGGTGTAAAGCCACACATGAACAGCTTTCCAGAGGATTGCTGCTGTGAACAGCTTTCAAAGTTTTGATTACATAGTATAATGAACACTCTATTTATTCAATAACACATCAGAGCAAAACATTAACAGAAAATCAAGGTACAGCATCCACAATGTTACAGCTTATCACAGAAAATCAAAATACAGCATTCATAACAACTTATCACTAAAATGGCCACACAGTTTTCATCACAGTGGTCATATAGTTTTGAACAAAGCACATTTATTTAGTCATTCAATCATTTAGTAACTCAATCATTCAATCATCCCTCCTTCAGGGACACAAAATATGAAAGTCAAAGTACTCTACCCCTGGGTAGTACATTCATTTAGTCAATCACAGAGTCCTTAATTCAATCACAAAGTACAATCACAAATAAATTACAATTACACCAATTACTACTCAACAGAAAATAATACAATTCAGCAGACAGGGCTTCCAGCTGTCTGACCATTACATCCATACCTAGTTAGTGACCAGAGAGGGAAGCTCCAACATCTGGGTTTTCAAAGTCAGGGGAGCTCAATGGCTGCCCATAGTCTCATCTGGCCAAATCACACAACTCTTCCGAAAGTGAGTCCTAAAGCAAAACCTCACATCAGGGTCAGTCACTACTCAGTATTCATGGAGAGGTCTTTTCATCTTGACTTGGGGCAGGCTTTCAGCTTCCCTGGATCCCCTTCCATGGTCTCAGCCCCTACCTGGATTCACCAAACTGTCACCTGGGTTCAAAGGCAGATAGCTCCCAGTTCCTTGTATAGCTCTCTGTGCAGTTCCTGTTCCACACTGAAGCTCACAGTGTCCAGTCCACCTTAAATCCTCCACAGTCTCTGTTCCCAGGAAGTCAAGGCTTAACAAAGCCACAGACAAAATACCAGCACCACAGTCATACTTCCTCAGTCTTCCACAGCTCTGGCTGGTCCTTGGAAATCCTCAGCAGCTCTGGCTGACCCTCGGACTCAGCAGAAGTTTCAGCTGGTTCCCAGAATCAAAATCATTTTATCCAGCTTCTCAAAATAAAAATCATTCTCTTCAGCCTGGGCCTCTCTTCCTCAGCCTCCAGAACCTGGCTCCAAGAAGATTGAAATTCCAGCTAGATCTTCTCCTTATATACCTATTAGCTCCTCCCTGTTCTGCCACTTCCTGTTACAGGGGTTCATACCTTTTTTTTTCTTAACAGAGACTTGATTCAACTAATTTCAAACTAGGTGCTAAGTACCTGTTAGCTTTGCCAATACAAAGGGATCAAATAACACTACTATCACACAGGGATGCTATGGTGTAGTGAGGTGTTTTCTTTTTAAAGATGGGAGAGACATAGGTGTGTTTGTAGGTAAAAAGTAAGGAATCAGTAGATAGGTAGGAATAGATGATTAGAGAGAGAGAGAGGAATAATGTTGGGGACAATCTGATGGAGCAGGTGGGAGGATCAGGAAAACAAGCAGAGAAGTCAACTTTGGTGAGAAGAAAGATTTCTTCTTCTGAGTCAATAGTGAAGAAGGAAATAAAGGAAAATAGTGGGCTCTATGGCAAGGAGATAAGGAGACAAGCAAAGGTATTTCCTAGCAAATGGTCCCAATTTTGTTTGTAAAGTGTGAGGTCAAGTCCTGATCTGAGGTGTGTGTGTGTGTGTGTGTGTGTGTGTGTGTGTGTGTGTTGAGGGATGCTTGAGGAGAGTGTGAAGGTTAGGAAGAGCCACTATAGAGAATGGGAGAGAAAATCAATTAGGAAAAGTCAAAGAATGCCCTTGCTGACTTGAAGCCCCAACTGATATCAGGCAACTTCTAGTGGATGCCATCAGCTTGACCGAGTGATTTCCTTCAAATCTATTCAGTACCAATGAGTAGGAGTGAAGGAGAAAGGTAGAAAGAATAATCTAGTGATCCAGTGGTGTGGAGTTTGTCAAGGAATGAGTAATAGATGACAGGAAGGAGTAAAGGATTCAAGAGTAGATCATAATGTAGAATTGAAATGGTTATCTAAAGGGTCAAGAATGAGAAGGGAGATTGTGGTTAGAGCAAGGATGATTACCTATGAAAGTGTTGAATGGTGGAAGAGTTGGAGGTCATTATGAAGATGAAGAAGCAGGACAAGTAAAGCATAGGATGACACCATATGGCTCTAGAGGAGAAAGGGAGACTGGTGACCTTGCACAACCCTGCCTCACTTAAATCCAATTCACTTGCATGTCATAGCATCACCTTCATGGTGTCATGATCCTCTTTGAGAACAAAGGACAGACAACAACCCTGTGAGGAGTAGGAGCTGCCCCAGTGGGGACCCAAGTGGAACTGGCCAGCTGGGCAATATAGTTATTTCTTTCCTCCCTCCCTCCCTTCCTCCCTCCCTCCCTCTTTCCTTCCTTCCTTCTTTCTTTCTTTCCTCCCTCCCTCCCTCCTTCTTTCCTTCCTTCCTTTTTTTCTTCTTTTCTTTCTTTTCCTTTGAAAACATCTCAAGATATATTGGGATTTACAGGCTAGATTTCTTTCTTAAGGACTATGCTTGGGGAGGCTAGGTGATGCAGGGTATAGAGCACCAGTCTTGGAGTCAGGAGGACCTGAGCTCAAATCTGGCCTCAGATACTTAACACGTACTAGCCGTGTGACCTTGGGCAAGTCACTTGACCCCAATTGCCCTGCCTTCTCCCTCCAAAAAGCAAAAAAAAAAAAAAAAAAAAAGGAAAAAAAGGACCATGCTTTAAACCCAAATCATTCTGGCTTTCATTGATTGGCCAACACCAGGTCCCAGGCCAAACCTCATTTGGTCATTGTTTGGGCCCTGATTGACTCGGAGTGAATGTAAATAGGAATTGTTTCTGTTTTGGCCAGAAACTCTGAGAGTCTCCCCCTCCCAAATCAAATAAAAATTCGATTTATTTTTTTGGACTAAGTTCAAGAGGCCATTCTTTGCCTCAGAATGTTTTTTTTTAACCTATCCTTAATCACCGAACGGGCATTGCCTCAGTTAAACTAAGACCTGATAAAGACCTTAGCTTTAAAATGCCAAGGTCTTCCGCTTCATCTGGGGCCATCTCCAGTTGTCCCAATGCGTATCTGGCCACTGGACCCAGATGATTCTGCAGGAGAAAGTGAGACTGGGACTTTGCACAATGCTCCTTCATTTAAATCCAATTCACTTGCATGTCATTACATCATCTCCGTGATGTCATGGCCTTCTTCAAGAACAAAGGACCAAAAAAACAACAGGATGAGATGGATTTACAGGAGATTATTAGAATCCAATAAAGGGATTTCATAATTCTTGACCCCAAAGTAGCACACTAGGTGGCAAGATCAAGGGTGTGACCATCCCTAATTTGAGTAGAAGTAGAAAAGAGCAGTGAGTCATGAGAATTAAGCAGAATGAAGAAGGGGGAGGTTAGGATGCTTGAGTGAACATCAACATGCATGTTGAAGTTCACTAGTATAAGGAAGGGAGTTAGGGTGGAGATGAAAACTATGGGTACCAGGCACTGAACTCATTGAGAAAAGAGGGAAAATGACTTGAGGACCAGTAGATGAAGAAAGAATTGATTGTATATTCTGAGGAAAGTTACAAAGCTGGAGTATAGTTTTTCATCTTAAGGGTTCAGAAAATTTTTACAAAACATATGTTTTATGTATTAACAACCTAAACCATTCTTTCATGGTCCATTGAACGCTGTGAAGCTGCCCATGACTGAAATGTTCATGCAGCTCATTTGGGTCTCACTGAACACAGGCCAAAAGAAGTAGGATGAAGAATAGAAGCTGAAATAAGATTTCAGCCAGACCCTACTTGCTTGGCTAGTGAAAAATTTAATCTTACCTTGTAGGCCTACTCCTAGAAAAACAAAACAAAACATATGCTTCTGGTTAAAAGAATTTCCAATGTTGTAAAGTACTTCATATTCCTCAAAGCACTTTGACATGTGCTGGCTCATTTTTTTCCTTCCCAGTAGTCCTTTGAGATAGTCCTAGCTCACTTTTATAGATAAAGAAGCTAAGACTCAGAAACATGAAATGACTTTTCCAAAGAAACAGCTAGTTTGCCAAAAACTGGGATTAGAATCAAGGTGTTTCAACTCCAGTTCAAAGTCAATTGAATTCAATTTCACAGACATTTATTAAATTCTTTCCATCTATAAGGCACGATTGTGCTAGGTGCTGGGGATGTCAACATGGCAAAAAAATACACATTGGGACAACTGGAGATGGCCCCAGATGAAGTGGAAGACCTTGGCCTTTTAAATCTAAGGTCTTTATCAGGTCTCAGTTTGACTGAGGCAACTGAGGCATTGCCCTCAAGGAGATTGAGGCAAACTGTAGGTTCATAGAGAAGAAAAAAAAGAAGCATTGGCCAAAGACAACAGTTCACTAGTTATTATTTCATGTTCAAGATGACAACTTCTTAATAAAAAAAAAAGATGCACATTTGAAAATATTACTTCATGCAAACTACTTGGTCTCTCTCCTTTTTGTTTTGTTTTGTTTCTTCTTTCTTCTTGTTCGCTCCATTGGTTAGAATCCCTCTTTACAATTTGACTAATGTTTAACATGAAGGTATATTGGATTGCATGCTACCATGGGGGGAGAGGGGAAGAGAGGGAAAGGGAGAACATTTGGAACTCTAGAGATTGTGGAACTGAATGTTGTCAACTAAAAGTAAATATATATGTATTTTTAATATTCCTTCATGGTCCTGATGAGTGATTACAAGTTAACCTGGCTACTTCCTGGTTACTCATCTAAACAAAAGGTAGTTAAAACTGAGGCCATGTTCTTCTGTACCTGACACTCTTCCAAATCTCTCAGGTCTTTGTTTCTAAGATTGTTGTAAACAGCTTCATCTCTTCTTATGAACAGATTCACCCCACCTTCACTGGTTCCAGATTTAATTTACCTGGATCTTTGTTTAGTGTTATTGTCACTATCTCATACTGCCTCGTGATCAATCAATCTAGCAACAAGAATTTTTTTAAGTGCCTACTATCTTTCCTACAAAACTCGCTTCTCTTTAGAATTTATAAATAGATAGAACACTTATAAATTGCTTTCTCTATGACATGCTAGATGCTGAAGATACAAACACAAAAATGAAATTGTCTCTCTCCTCAGGGAATTTACATTCTATCAAGGAAAACAGTACAAAAGAAATAAGGTAATTTGTGAGGAGGGGAAGGTACTGGTAGCTGGATCAGAAGAAAGCCTTGTGTAGGAAATGACATATGAGCTGAAATCTGAAGGAATCTGAGGAGGTCTAGGTGAAAAGGAAATATAGCCCAGGCAAGGTAGCATCCTATGCAAAAGCATAAAGATGGGATATAGAATGTGAAATATAGCAGGCAGGCCAGATTAATAGGACTATAGAATGTGGAAGGGAGGACATTATATAGTAAATCAGGAGAAGAGGTTGAAGTCAGATTGTGAGGGGGACTAGCAAGGCAAAATCTTGTCTATCAGAGCCAGAGGACTCAGCAGTGGGCTCCAAGGTTCTTGTAGGTAAGAGATGGGAGAGAGTGATCCAATTAGGGAAAGCATGGTGGGGAAGAGGGTGCCATGATTCTTCCAGTCACTCAGTTCTACAACCTTGGAATCATCCTCTTAAATGCTCCCTCTCCTCACATACACATCAAATGCCAAATCTTCCCATTTTGACCTCAACTCCCTCTCTTTCCAGCTTGCCTTTATTATTTGGCTTGTCTCATTAGAATGTAAATTCCTTGAAGGAAGATAATACGTTGCTTGGTTGTATTTGGATATGCCCAGAATTTAATTCAGTGCTTGGAGTATAGAAAGCACTTAATAAATGTTCTATCTATAATGTCTAAAATAAATTCTGAAGAGGAGCAGGTTTTGTGGGGAAGATAATAAGCTCTGTTTTGGACATGTTGAATTTAAGATGCCTATGATAATTTCATTTAAATATCCAACAGGCACTTCATAATGAAGACTAAAACTCAGGAAGCAGCTAGGTGGTACAGTGAAAACCTAGAGTCAGGAGGACTCATCTTCCTGAGTTCAAATCTGGCCTCAGACACTTACTAGCTGTGTGCCTCTGGGCAAGCCACTTAACCCTGTTTGTCTCAGTTTTCTTGTCTGTAAAATTATTTGGAGAAGGAAATGGCAAAGCACTCCAGTATCTTTGCCAAGAAAACTCCAAATAGGGTCACAGAGAGTTGGACATGACTGAAACAACAGCAACAAGAACAAGAACCCAGGAAAGAAAAGGGCTAGATATATAGATCTGGAAGTTAGAGTAAGCTTCAGAGACAATAATTAAGCCTATGGGAGCCAATAAGGAGAGACAGAAAGACACACAGAATAGTACACATAGTGCAAAAAGAGAAGAGGACTAGGATAAAGCCTTGGGGGAAGCTATAGTTAAAGGGCAGGATATGGGTGACAATCCATGAGGGAGCAGCCAGAAAGGTAGAAGAAGAACAGAAAGAGAGTCATTTCATAAAACTGAAAGAGGAGAGAATATCCTGGAAGAGAAGGTGGTCAATAATGTTGAATGTTACAAAGAGATGAAGAAAGAAGGGAATTGAGAAATGATGATTAAATCTGGCAGTTAAGAGATCACTGATAACTGGTGAGTAAAAATAATGAAACCAACCACAGTTCAAAGGACTCTTGATGAAACATGTTATCCACCTCCAGATAGAGAGCTGATGGGACTTAGAGGGCAGATTGAGTAATATCTATCTATCTGTCTATCTGTTTATCTATCTATCCATCCATCCATCTGTCTATCTATCTATCTATCTATCATCTATCTATCCATCTATCCATCCATCCACCTGTCTGTCTGTCTATCTATCTATCTATCTATCTATCTATCTATCTATCTATCTATCATCTATCTACTATCTATCTATCTATCTATCAATCTATCTATCTATCAATCTATCTATCTATCTATCTACCTATCCATCTGTTTGTCTGTCTGTCTGTCTATCTACCATCTGTTAAACCAATTGATTAATGGCATCAATGAAGCCAAGACCACATTACTACTCTTGGAAAATACTCAAGGAAGACTGTCTGAATCATTTTGCATCATGAGCTTTTGAAAAAAAAAAAAGCAGGAAAAAAGATGACCAGAGGTAGCAGCACAACACAAATTCTCAAGTGCCAAGTCTCTCTTGGTGCTATGTATAACACCAAGCACCCACTGGTTCATTAAATAGTGAATATATCCTTTTTTACAACTGTCAGTAAAGGCACCCTATGAAACAATGGAATGCAATTGTGGATCATGAACCAGTTAAGCAAATAGCAGTCACTAAAAATAGTCAGACCAGTGTGTATTTAAGGTGGAAATTATTGTCACTTACCCATCAACCTTTCAACCCTATTTCTTTACACAAGAGCTCTCAGCAGGGTCACCTACAAAAACAATGCATGACCCCACCATGTAAATTGAATGATCACAAGCAAATTTGCTGGACAAAGATTTCCAGGCGTATTCTAACTGTGTGAAATTAAGAAAAAAAAGAACTAGATTTTTTTCCTGGTTAGAAGTTTAGTTAAGTTGACAGTTCCCACCCTCTCCTCCATCAGTCCAGAAAAAAAAAATGCTGGGCTGAGGGGAAAAAGAACTATTGGATTTTAGATTTCATTTTATCTGAACCCTTGTTTTAGGGCACACCCATGGCAAGACGAGCAAAATGTCACTACAAATATAGAGATTTTTCAGTGAAAATGCTCAGAGAGGACAAAATGTGAATTTGCTCCAAACAAGGACATTTTCTTAGTTAAAAACTGTCTTTTTAATGGAACCTTGAAATAATAAAATAAAAATGCATTTTAGAAAATGAATCTAAGTTGAGATTTTTGCTGACTTTGCCAGAAGTAAAAATTCTTCTTGGAAGAGTCTGTTTTATACGTAGTTTATGCAGTGATATGATGAATTAAAAAATATAACGTGTGCTTATTTTTAATCCATTACTTGGGTTTCTTCATCCAGTGTTCACATCACTCACTCCTCTGGACTGACCTCTCCACACCAGTATTAGAGACAGCTCCAGAAGAGTCATTCAACCTGTACATGATGTACTTGAGAAACATTCTTCCACTGATAGAGCTTTTCTGAAAAACTCTTCAAGAATAAGATAAATTTTTTCACTTGGTACCCAACAAACAAACAAACGAATAAAGAAAACATAATGGAAAATTTCCCTGGTTATGTCATGGGTGTGAAGATTTTCATACAGCTTTCCTCTCCCAAAGCTGCCTGGCATTGCTGCTGCCAAACCTTGTCCAGATGTTTTACATCAGTCATTGACAATGATGATCACCTCTCAGGACTAGCTGGCTGAATTTCAGCTCTAGTTGTACCAGAATTTTCCTTAACTCAATACCTCCAAGACTGAATTCACAATGGTCCTGAAAGTTCTGTACCACTGTTTCCAGAACCGATTTCTTTCCTTCAATAAACTCCAGAACTTTTCTCTTGCTAAGTCTATCTGCAGAATGCTTAAGTACCTGTAACAGCAAGCACCCTAGCATACCTAGGGCGGCTACTAGCACAGGCTCTTAGATCTGCTTTTCTAAAGGAAAGCAACTCAAAATGGGTTAACAATCTCACTTTAATCAATCAAACATATATCATTTACCTAGTTCAGGGGGAAAAGTCAGCACCCTGAACTTCAGAGAATACAAACAGAAGTTACAAACAAACAGAAAAACAGATCAGCAGACGGCTTCCAGCGTCTGACCATTACATCAGTTACCTAGTCAGTTACCAGAGAGGGAAGCACCAACATCTGGGTTTTTCACAGCCGGGGGGCTCAGCGGCTGCCCAGAGTCTCTTCTGGCCAAATCACAC
>CM053591.1:23988509-24012116 GCA_028646515.1 Pseudochirops corinnae | reverse complement strand
ATTATTCACATTTTACAGACAAGGAAACTGAGAATCTGAGTGTCTTTCTAAAGGTCATGCAACTAGGAAATGTCAGAAGCAGGATTAGAACTCTGGTCTTCCTGACACTAGTTTGACTTTAAAGTAGTAAGGGAAGTCTTCAAGGTGGGAAATGTAATTTGAGCAAGGCCTTGCACGATGGATTAGATTTGACTAGTTGAGGATGAAGAAGGAGGGATGCCTAGTTAGAGGGAAGAGTATTTAACCAAAAGCATGGTGGAGAAATAAGCACAGTAGGTATGGAATTGAGTCTGAAGATCTGTCCCATTGGTCTCACTAGATGTTTGTAGGAATGTAGGTTGGATAGATAATATGGTAGAGCTAGGCCTTGAAAGTCAAAGATATTTGGAGTTTATGGGATGAACATTACAGAGTCTTTCTTCATTAAGGTCTTACTGGAGTGACTAATTATGGTGGGGAGGTGATACTGGCCTATCACATAATGAGGGCTTGATAAATATTTTTTCACTCATTCATTAATTTCATTCCTTTATTAATTTATTCATGTGCTATGTCAGTAAATTATAAGCCCTGGCTATTCCTACCAAGATGGAAAGGTTTTGAGTATGGGCTGGCGAAGAATTGCATATCTGTCATATAAGGAGCAATCTAGTTAAGTAGAGACTTCAGTTGACATCAGTTCTAGACATCTTTAGCCATGACAACTCATGAAAATCACTTATTAAAACACAGAAAGTTTGTCAACACCCACAATAATGAAAACATAGATCCTTAATTCTTTATCAAATTTTTAAAGAAATATCTGTTTTTAAGAATGTTATATAAATATCTGTTTTTAAGAAATATCTGTTCTCAGTCAGAGAAATGACCCATTACAACCATACTTTAGGATGATAGAATGGGGATGGAGAAGACATAAAAGAAGGAAAAGACATGGAGTCCTGGAGATCCTGAGGAAGACAGTGTAATATAGTAATACAGGCATGACATGTCAAGAATCTAGACTAAGAGGGATAGGAAAGAGAAGAAGATATGAACCTGAAAGACATTTTGAAGGAAGAATTAGATGTAGAGAATAAAAGAGTGTGAATATAACCCTAAATATGACTTAAGTAGAGTCAATTCATCAGGATAACAGATAACACAGGATCTCAAAGAGCAAATCAATCTTCTCCTCCTCCCCTCACTGAAACCCCTGGAAAATGACACAACAGTTGGCTACAACAATTCAAAGAACCTGAAAAAATAGAAAATGCAACTTCTCCAAGGACAGGTTGACATTTTTAGAATTGGTGGCCAACAATGAGGCCTGACATTGCTGACAGTGTGTACTATACATCTGAGAGCCTATAACATGGAGATATATGTACCTCCTGGGAGGATGGTCTAAAGATAGTAGTTGGGAACCAGGCAATATAGCAGGTGGTAGGAGGATATTGCTTAAAACACATTTTGGAATGGTCTGGGTCTGTGATTTAACCAGTATTAGTAACTCTTTTATCAATGCAAATTGGGAATTTTTCTTCCCAACTTGCAGTCTTAGAGAATGGTCTGGAGTCATTGAGAGATTATGTGACTTTTCTAGGGTTATACAACTGGCATGTGCCTGAGACAGAGTTTGAAACAAGATCTTCCTGATTCCAAAGCAGCCTGTGCACCCTAAATTGCATGCTCCCTAATAAATTGATTATTCTTATAGTTTTAAAACAAAACAGCCAGAGCTCCAATTCTTCAATAGTATATATGGAAGCATTGTGAAAAGTAGAAATGGCAGATATGCCATACCATGCTATGGCATCTTCTCTGGACTTTGCTTTTCAGATGCAAAAGCAGAGGCATTAGAAACAACCTATTTCCTTCAAAAGCTAAGTTTATTTCACATTTATAGCTCAGGTTGGAAGAAAATGCCCTGTCCCACACTTGCCCAAGATATGCTCTCGTGATTCCTGTTTCAAGGGGACCTAGAGAACATTTACAAGACTTGCACCTGAGCAACTGCCCAATAAAACCTCTAGGCAGCCTGTGTGATTGAGCGCTGTTCTCACAAACCCATTACTCTCCCATCAGTTCAAGGCCTTTCTCATTTTGCTTTCTTTCCTGAAATGAACACCACCCATAAAATAGTTTTATCCAAAATGTTGTGAAAAGCTCTTTTTAATTCAAAAAGCAACCCAAATTCTGTGTAAGGAGTCTGCATGGGCCAGCCATATTTCACCAAAAGATTTCTAGTGTAAACAAATGTCTCTGCTGTAAGGGTTGGCTTTGCCCTGGCTCCAACCATGAGTAAGAACATCTGGCAAAGCCTGTGAGCAGAAAAATGTTTCTTTAGGAAAAACTAAAAAAAATCAACCACGTACTCAGAAATTTAAAAAAAAATCCACTGGGCAATGGGTTTTCATCCCTCCATAATCATTATTGCTCTGTCCTCTGCATTAAACATGGTCAATTTCAGAAGAAACCAAATTATTTATTTAACAAGATACCTGAAATAGCTCAAATCAAACTATGGATTTTTTTCCTTCTTATTTCTTTAGAGAGTCTATGTTCTTCATGATTACATTGTGAAAATAGCAGAGTACATGCAGGATCCAGATTATATTGGTCCCTTACCATTGGAATAAAAATTGCTGAGTGTTAGTAACTATGGTCAAGTAGTTCCATTTGAATCCCAATGGACTTTATCAAAACCTGGCTTTTCAGAATTCTATTTCAAGATATCATAAATGAAAATGTGTGGGCCAAAAGAGTTAATTGTCCCAGTGTAATGGTAATGGAATTTAAAGATCCCTCTGTATTGGCTTGGTTTTTGGGTTGAGTGTTAAAACCCAGAGCTTGTGAATCCTACTTGTGGGATGGACTTGTTGACATGAAGAGAGAGGGCTGAACTGGGAGGAGCCATGGATTTGGAGAGAAGCCCAAGCAGAGAGAGGCCCAAGCTAAGAGAAGGCCCAAGCAGAGGCCAGAGTTGCTGAGAGAGGATTGCTGTGGTCTAGTTGGAGCTGCCCAGGACTTTTGAGAACTGCCACCCGGAGCTGCCGAGAACTGAGGAGGCATGGCTGTGATGCTGGTATTTTGTCTGTCTGTTTTGATGTTGTTTTGCCAGATTCATCTACTGGTGAAAGACAGTGCCGTTGTTGTAGAGGTCCTGAAATCTTGCTGTTGGTTCAGAGGCCCTGAAGGAGGATTTTCTTGTTGTATGTTTACAGAAACCCTGGAAGAGGGCCTTGCTGATGTTTTCAGGGGTTCTGGGACTGTTCTGCAGGCAGAGAGTGAGTTGAGGAGGACACAGGCAATGTGTGTTGTCGCTTTGTTGGGCTTTATCTCCCCGGGAGTGGAAATGGCTGAGAACTTGCCTCCTGACAAGATGAAGGAGGGGCCTTTCCTTGGGTTTTCAATGCTGGGATATCTTAACCTTGTTGTAGCTTAAGGGTGGATGGCCTTTTGTGCTCTCCTGCCCCTCTTCAGAAAGTGCTTGGCATTAATGGATGGTATTGTAATTCAGTTGTGATCCAGGGGTGGGAAACCTTTGTCTTTTTTGTGCTCTGTGATTGACCAAATGAATGTACTTTGCTTATGATTGGAAACTAATCTCCATTTGAGAAGAGACTAAATGAATGTACTGCCCAGGAGTGAGCTACTTTGACTAATGTACTGGCCAGGGGTGGGATACTTGGACCTTGGTACTTTGCAATTGAATTGAGAACTTACTTGCTAAATGAATGAGGTACAGTGTATTTTGATTTTCTCGGTTCTGTGAATAAATGGAGTTTGCTATGCTGGTAATCCAAACCTTGGAAGTTGCCTTTGCTTGGCATTACACTGTTTTTCAGGGGGAAATGATAGAATAAATGAGTAGGGGGAAGAAAAAAAAATATAACCCCTAGATCCCAAGATACCTTGCTAAGTTTAAGAGATGAGAAGTTATATTCCTGTGGGCAGAGCACCCACGTTTGAGGGTGTGATTAGAAGTGAATGTAGCACTTAACCAATGATAATTTGTTGGCCATAAGAGATATAAAGATATGAAATTGTGAAACAAATGAGGGCAGAAGGAGGGCCAGTCATATGGTTGTGGCTATGACATATGGGTTACCCTAATGCTGGACAGGTACTCACAGAAGGTTAAAAGACTTACCATGGAGGAAGGCCTCCAGTACATTGCATAGAGCCTCTGTGAAGTATCATTATATGAAAGCATGTTCTAGAATTATACAAGATGAGGGCGTTTATGGGTTTCCATTTCTAATACTGAAAGGAGTACCTCCATTGATCTATTGAAGTACCAAAATATTCAACAGAAGCCTTTTCTTCCTCTGAATTCAGAGTTCCACTAGACTCAGTCTTTTTTCTGATAGTACAAACCAACTCTTCCCCCCACCCTGGTCCCAATACTGATATCAGGATTGTGATGAGATTCTACTCAGCTTCTATTTTTATTAACAATTTATGTTGTCATTATCATGGAGTTCAGAATTTGGAACAGTCAAGGACAAAGGTGATCCCATTATAAGGAATAGATATCTTTTTTGGGAAAACATCCAAGCTCCATAAAAGTGCTACCTTGTTGCCTCATCTTGATGTGGTGGTGGTTCTAGGGGGAAAGAGGACAGATCAAAGTCTTGGGGAGGATAGAAGACTTCCCACATTCAATTTTTAGAGTCACAGGTTAGTGGGGTACAGAAATTATAGACTGACAGGGGAATGGAAACAGAGGTCAGTCTTCTCTTTGGACACTATTTAAGGTGAGATCACCCTTTTGGATGGGGTCTTGGGGAGGGGATCTGTATAGTAGAACAGGGAGAAGTTGAAAAATGAGGAGACAAGCAAACAAAAATCTGAAATACCAAAAGAGAATACCGGAATACAAAACTAACACACAAGCAAATATATCAACAGAGAAGATCATAAAGAAGAAGAAAAATCTCAAAAAGCAATCAAAGCACTTTGAAAAAATATTATAAAATGAAGAAAAACAAACCAATGAATCTGATGAAACAGAATTCTGTTGAGTCTCCAGAGATCAAGGGATATTAGTGTTAATTTAAAATGATTTGAAAGAGAAATAAAATTCTAAAAGAAGAAATTAGGTATGAATTTAAGACAGAAATCAAAGTTCTCAAAACAGAATTAAACACAAAGAGCAGAGTAGGGGGGAAAACAATGAAAATTTGATGTAGAATCTCTCCAAAGAGGTAGACACTCTGAGAAAGAATGTCAACTTTGGATCAAAAAAACAGAAGCAAAGGTAAATTTAACAGAAGAGAAGCAAATTCCAACAATTGTCAAAGAAAACATGAATATATGACTTATAAAGTCACAATAAAATGAAGTGACTTACCTTAGAGACAGAATACATAGGAATACCTCAAGTATCATAGACCTCTCTGAAGAACATGAAAAATCATAGGCAATACAGGGAGGTGGGGTAACTTTAAGCATAGGACTAGTGATACACAATCTAGGGAAGCCAAAAAAGCTTATTAATGACAATAAGTTTAACCACATGGTCATGAGAATTTTATGGCTATGGCAACTCATGGGGATAAATCTCTACTGAGTGCAGGGATTGCAATCTGTACCTGTGAAGAAAACATGAACTAATGGAATAACCCTTTGAAGTATTTCAGTAAGTTTGAAAATGTTGTCAGAGATTCATTTTACATTTAATAATCATTTCAACCAGTGTGCTCACATATTTTTATCAAATACAGTTACTGTTGAAAATACCCAACATCCTATATCAGACTGTATGCCATCTTGGGGAGGGGGAAGGAGAGAGAGGGGGAGAGAATTGAAAGCTCAAAAACTTGTGGCACTAAATGTTATAAACTAAAAATAAATTAATTAATTTAAAAAAGAGAAAATGTTAGGCATCAAGATGTAATTTCTTTGCGCTATGGCTCAGGTGATTTGTTAAAATATTTATTTATCAAGTAAAGATAAAGGAAAAGTTGATTTTGTAGGTTCCTAAAAGGGGGACTTTCTAGTCACCATAGGTATGTACTCATGCATCCACTGCATTAAACACTTGCTCTATATCAGGCACTCTGGAGGTACAAAAGATATAAAGAAAATGACAAAATATATTTACAGTACAAAGTAAATATGAAACAATTTCTGGTTGGGAGAAAGGCAATAAGGGAATCAGGATGGGCCTCATATATGAGTTGGTGCAAAAAAGTCAAGAAATTTTAAGAGGAAGTGAAGAGGGAATGATTCCAGACATAGGGGTGGAGTAGGGAGAGGGAACCACCTGTACAAAGGCACCGGAGAAGGGGACAAACATCACTAACAGAGAATCGCAAGCAGAAGGTTGGCTGAAACAGAGTGCATTAGAGCAACGAATAGCAGTGATATCCAATTCGAATACAGACTTACTTTTGGACTGCATATTGACTTAGAAAACTACAAATTAAAATGATCTTTTTTGGAGTGTATTTTCATTTATTTTATTAAACATTTCCAAATTACATCTTAATCTGGTTCCTGTAGCACTGAAAGAGTTTGATATCTCTGATTTATGGTAGACCTCATAAGGTAGGCTGAAGACAAATTGTAGAAAGCCCAAGATGGAAATTTGTATTTTCCCCCACTTTTAAATATTTTATTGTGAATTTAAGCCCCGCCCATGAGCATTTCCACATATGCAGCCTAATGCAAAAGAGGATTGCATGTGAAATTATTAATCTCCATTTCATGTTGCTTACTTTAATATGTGTATCTGTATTATATGAATATATGTATTATACATATATGTAACATATATGTATATATACATATGTAAATAAAACCTTAATAATTTACTTTCAAAAGTACCTAGATTGTTTGAACTTCTTTCGCAACTTAATCCTGCTCTTTTCTGTGCATTGAAAAACATGTTTTGGTGACCCTCTTCTTTCTGACATCATTATTGCCAACCATTCCTTCATCCAACAAGAAGCTTACTCTTGTAACTAATAAGCATCATGAAGCAGAATCAATGTATACAGTGGCCATGTTCAGAAATGTATGTCTCCCTCCACTTGGAGTCTATCATTTGTCTGTCTGTAGATGAGTAATAAATGCTAGCTATTATGAGTACATTGTAGACACAGCTGGTCATTCCATTGATCAGAATTCAAGTCTATCAAAGTCATTTCTCTTTACAATGTTATTATCTTGTAGAAAAAAAAAATGTCTGATCCTGCTTACTTCCCTCTTCATCAATTTCTTTGATAAGGAAGTCTATGTTTTGGCTATGAATGAAAAAAACCCATTTATTAAGTGCTTATTATGTGCAAAGCATTCTACTAAATGCTGAGAATAGAAATAGAAATAAAGGGGATCTCTTATTTTAAAAAGCTTTTATTCTAATGGGTGAGACAACATATATAGCAGGTTATAGCTGCAAGTTAGATGGAATGGTCCCATGGTAATTAAGGTGCAGCAGCAAAGTGGATGATCATGACTCCTTTTGATATCTTTTCCACTGACAAATCATATCACTTTCTGTTGTTGAGTCACTTGGTGGCAAGAACTTTCTTTTCTGGGTCTCTAGTCACTAGGACTATATAGTACCTACAGGAGCAGTTGTCAAGTTCCATCTCTACAGAAATTGTTTTCCAGCATTGGTATGGGCACTGGGCTGGAAGCATTGCTCTCTTGGGTCCTGGGTCCTGAGTCTTGGGTTGTCTTCACTGGAGCCTGAGGGTAGATGGTGGTGGTAGCAATATGACTTGTCTGATATATGCTGACTCTCTCTTAGGGCACTTTTCTGCTTCATCTAGGATAGCTTGTTTGGTGAAAGTTGAATGGCAGTTGTTGAGGATGACTGGCCCCTTCTTCACAGGAGTTGCTTCTCTGGAGAATGGCTAAGACACCTGGGTCTTCCCTTCCTCTCTCCTTCCTTTCCTCACTTCTTTCCTTTCCCCCCTTTCCTCTGTCTTTCATCCCCTTCTCCCTCTCTCTTTCACTCTCCTTTCCTCTCCCTTGCCCTTTCTCTTTCTCAGTCATTGGTCTCCATTTGATTCATTTAAATTTTCAAGGAATCTGTTAGCTGGGTAACGTTTATTACTTTCTCTTCTAAGTTACTTATTGTCCTGATTTTTTTCAACCATCATTTTTATTTATTGTTCTATCTTTTGCTTTATTTCTTTTAGGTATTCATATAGTCCTTTTGGAAAACCTACTTTTCCCTCCTTTGAATCTTTGCTTGAAATTGTTATGGAGTTATTCTCTTTTTCTAGGTTGGATTTGGAGGGGTGAGATCTTTGGATTGAAAAATAATTATTTTATAGTGAATGGTGTTTTCTTTGGTTTATACATAATTCCCTCCTTAGTTTCTGATTTGGGGCTTTGTGCCAGGGCTAGACTCTGCCTTCTGCTAAGCTTTTTGGTACAGTGCTTCTCTTTGCTTGGTCCCTTCTTAGATCACATGGGTTCCTATGCTGACCTCTGGGGTTAAGTACCCTGAATCTTGAGACTCAGCTCTGAATTTTCAGGGCCCCCTATTGTAGCAGCAAGCACCCTAGCATACCCAGAATTGCTGCTAGCACAGGTTCTTAGATCTGCTTTTCTAAAGGAAAGCAACTCAAAATGGGTTAACAATCTTACTTTAATCAAACATATCATTTACCTAGTTCAGGGGGAAAAGTCAGCACCCTGAACTTCAGAGAATACAAACAGAAATTATAAGCAGACAAAAAATACACACAGAGAAACAGATCAGCAGACAGGGCTTCCAGCTGTCTGAACATTACATCCATACCTAGTTAGTTACCAGATCAGGGAGCACCAACATCTGGGTTTTCAAGGCCAAATCACATAACTCAACTCTTCCCAAACTGAGCCGTAAGGCAAAACCTCACATCAGGGTATATATAGCCTTCTCCTGGGTCAGAGATTGTCACAACCTTCTTGACCCACTGACCAATCACAAAGTAACAAGGTGCAGGAATTCCTGAAAAACAAGCTACAGGCTCCATGTGACCACATTCAGCCTGTTAGGGGGCAGAGTATATTTTCAAATCAGGGAAGGTTCTCAGATTCACTTAAGCCTATCAAGCGGCCAAGGGGCAGGGAAGATCTTTAGATTCCCATTACACCTATAGTGTTTTAAAACAAAATGCTAAGGACTTTGGAGCCTTGGGATATTCCAATTTGAATGTTTCTGCATCTAAACTGCTTGCTCTCACTCCTGATTCCTTCTATGGTCCTCAGTATGGCTTTCCAACCACCTTGGAGTTTTCTTGGGGGAACCTTCCACTCTTGCTGCCTCTGAATACAGAGCATCATGGGGTACTCTGGGTGGTTTCAGGTTGCGATGGGAGGATGTTGGCTTATTTGTCTGTGATGGCACTCGTTCTGTTATTCTCTTTTCCTCCTACCTGTGGGCTTCTGGGTGACCTTGTGTGCAGCCCTGGGTGTGGAAGAACTCACTTCCTGCAGTTTCTCATTTAATTTCTTGACCATTAGGTAATAATAGGTGTCCCTACATGTGTAGTGAGTCTCCCACATAAGGCAGGCCACTGTTGTGTGTGACTCAAAGTCAGATAAAATAGACAACACTAGCCTCTCCCTCCTGCTCCCCTCCTTCTTCAAGGAAGACTTTCATTCCTGCCAGGAGGAGAAGGAAGAGATTGGGACTGGAGGCCACCATTCTACTCTCCTCAGACAGAAGGAGTACCAGGTTAGAAATATATCTATCTAAAAGGTCTCATTTCTCAAATAAATAGAGAACTGAGTCAACTTTATAAGAAAACAAGCCATTCCCCAATTGATAAATGGTTGAAAAGTATGAACAGGCAGTTTTAAAATGAAGAAATCAAATCTATAGGCATATGAAGAAGTGCTTTTGATTAGAGAAATGCAAATTAAAACAACTCTGAGGTGCCACCTCACACCTACCAGGTTGGCTAATATGACAAGAAAGGAACATAATAAATGTTGGAAAGCATATGGGAAAATTGGGACACTAATGCATTGTTGGTGGAGTTGTGAACTGACCCATCCATTCTGGAGAGCAATTTGGAACTCTGCCCAAAAGGCAATAAAACTGTGCATACCCTTTAATCTAGAAATACCACTACTAGGTCTGTATCCCAAAGAGATCATTAAAAAAGGGGAAAGGACCTAAATATGCAAACAAATTATTACAGCCCTTTTTGTGGTAGCAAAATATTAGAAATGGAAGGGATGGCCATCAGTTAGGGGATGGTTGAGCAAGATGTGGTAAATGAATCTAATGGAATACTATTATGAAATAAGAAATGATGAACAGGCAGATTTCAAAAAAGCCTGGAAAGACTTGTAGAAATGAATGCAAGGTGAAATGAGAAGAACCAGGAAAACATTGTACACAGTATCAGCAACATTATGTGATAACCAATTGTGAATGACTCAGCTCTTCTCAGCAACACAATGATCCAAGACAAGAACAAAGGATTCACAAAAGAAAATGCTATCCACATCCAGATAAAGAACTGATGAACTCTGAATGTAGATTGAAGTATATCTTTTCACTTACTTTATTCTTTTTCATGATTTTTTCTTTTTGATCTGTTTCTTCTTTCATGACTGTGACTAATATGGAACTGTGTTTTACATAATAGCACATGTGCAATCTATATCAAATTGCCTACCATTTTTGGAAAAAGAGGAATGAATGCTAAAATTGTCATGACATGTAATTGGGAAAAATACGATACAAAAGAGAAATATATCTATCTACTCCCTTAAATATTATTCATGTAGAGAATGTGCTAAGGGTTCCATCTAACTTTTGAATACTTTGTCACTCTGTGGGACCCCAAGTTCTATATCTAAGGCTCAACTCCTTCCCCATCTAATGCCAGTTCCATAAGGAACATGCAAAATGAAGAGCAAAAAAACTCATTTATCCAAAACAGAAATCAGAGAAGTTATACATTGGAGAATATATTCCAGATAATATAGATTGCAGGAGCTCTCCCATTGGGAACAAGGTAATTCAGCACAATCAAGACAGAAGATTCTGGATCTCACCCAATGGTAAACTCCCTAAAGTCTCTAAAGTAGCAAGCTGGGAATAGAGGATGCTGCTTGAAGAAGACTCTCACTTGCCCAAAGAGGGACTGGCTGAGAACTGAAGCTCTGGCCTCCTAATAACTCTGTCCTGCCTTTACACAAGACATGGCCTTCTTCTCCATCAATAAGAGATTTCTATACCAATGGGCTTTAGTATACGGGTTACAATTATTCAGTCTGATGTGACTTTTATATTTTGAGGAAAGTAGCTGTGTGGAAACTGAACTGTCTCTGCCTCTGCTCAGGCAGATGCCTTGGCTGGAAGTTCCTCATTTGATAACCATTAATATGATTCTTTATTAGAATCATAGCTAGAAGAAATCCCAGAAATCATCTGTCTGCTATATGTTCCTTCTTTTATCGATGAGAAAGCTGAGTCCTAGAGATTGGTGATACAAGAGTAGCAGCTTTTTTGATATCTTTCCCCAATGATGAAGAGAGGAGGACCATTTACAGATTCCTTTATCACACTCTGAATTGTTTTACTGTCCTAAATCTGAAATAACCAACCAGGAAAATTAAAGATTCCTAAATTTATTGGGCAATTTAAAGTTGAAACTCTTAATATGGAGATTATAACAGGTCTAGAAGTCTCTTATGGGGCCAGGATGATTTAAAATGAAGTTTCTAGAAGCTAGGATCAGCTGAATAGTTGCTCAATCATCCTTACTGCCCAGTCCCACCCAGGACCAGGTGGTGAAATAAATTAGCAACCCCTTGACCTGGACTGGAACGGGGAATGAAGATGAAAAAGGAAAACTGGAAATATCATTATTTCAATTATTAAAAAAATCACATTGTTTTCATTATTCATCACATATACACACACTTTTAAATGTGGGAGCAAAAATTCATGACTCTTCTCAGCCACTAAAATTGTATATAACACCATACCACTCACAAGCATATGTTCAGGTGTGTTTGAGCAAGTGACAAATATTTAGGTTAGTTTTTTAGTAAGGGAGTATTTCAAGTTTTAGTAATATACACAGGTTTCATGATGCAAGGTATCACATAAAAAGTCTAAAGACTTTCTGGGCATTTGGAGAAAAAAGAAGGGAGGAGGAAGAGAAAGAGAAAGAGGAATAAGAAACATAGAAAGCAAAAGGCAGCAAAACCAATAATAAAATTCAACATTACAAACTGTCTATGGCCATCGGGATTTGAAGGATGGACCCAACTCTGACACCGGAGTGGATAATGAGATTGAAACTGATGAGCTGCCCTCCTACTACTGTTACCACCATTACCACTATTATTGTTACTACTACCACTGTTACTACCATTATAACCACCATTACTACTACTTCTACCATTACCACTGCTACTACTGCTTTTACCTTATTCCCTTCCCTACTCAAAGTGCTGAATGTAAAGTTGTGCTATATGTATGTACTTAGGAGGCTGGATAGTATAGTACAATAGAAAAGAACACGAGATTTGGAGTCAAAAGAGCAGAGTTTGAGTTTCAATTTCAACATTTATCAGCCCCGTGAACCTCTTTGAGCTTTGGTCTCCTCAGCTATAAAATGGAGTTAATCATAATTTTACTGCCTACTCTACAGATTTGTTTTGATGAAAGTATTGTTAAAATGTATATATATATATATATATATATATATATGTGTGTGTGTGTGTAAACAGTTATCTCTTCCACATGGTGACTTTCCCCAACACTGTTTGAATATATATCATGGGTTGGCATAAGAAATTAAATGGGAAATTTGGGGGAGTTGTGTAGAAGCTGAGGATGATATCCAGTCAATGACACAGAGCCTATGACCAAATACAGAACCCAAATTTTACAATAAGACACCATAAACATCCATAAAAGAAGAAGACATTCAGACTTCTTCTCTTGTATGAAGGGGAACCAAAAAAATTTACACAGACTTTCTGGATCGTGGAGGTTCTGTGCCCCTAACCCCCATGATGTAGAAAAGATAACTTTATATATGTATGTATATATATATATATATATATATATATATATATATATGCATACACACACATAGATATATAGCATATCTGTATGTGTGCAAAAAGTGATACTCAGAGAAACTGTCTTTCCCAGGGTCACTCAACTAGAATGGGGCAAAATTTGAACCAAAGTCTTCTTGAATCTAAGGCAGTTAGACAGCAAAGCAGATAGAGCTCTTGGCCTGGAGTCAGGAAGATCTGAATTCTAATGAGGCCTCAGATACCTTGGGCAAGTCACTTACCCCTGTCTGCTTCAGTTCCCTCATCTATAAAATGAGCTGGAGAAGGAAGTGGCAAAACCACTCCAGCATCTTTACCAAGAAAACCCCAAATAAGGTCATGAAGAGTCAGATATGACTGATATAACTGAACAACAACTTCTTGACTTCAAGTCCAACTTTGTCACTATGATTGTGTGTGTGTATTTGTATATATGAGATGGTGTTTGCTGTGAATATGTGGGAGTATTTGGAAAAGGTGATATGTGCAAAACCGATTTGTGGGTGGGAAGTAAAAGTTGTGGACAATCAAAAATATGTTGGAGCAAGTGAATGTTTTATAAGAACTTCCAAAGCTGAATTAAAATGCTTTACTCTAATGGAATCCTAGAGGCCCCTAATTCACAAGTAGGATTCTGTGCTATCACCAGGTTCAACAGGGAGTTGAATTGAAGAGGAAATGGCACATCTGCAGACAATTAGGAACCAAGAGTTGATTCAACAAGAGGCTTACTCAGACATGGTTTAGGAGTTTCTTGGGGCCCTTTAAGGAGCTGCTGATCTAAAAAAGACCTCTACAAAAGTAGCAAAAAGATGGAAAAATAATACAGAAAATCTCAGAACTGTTCTGTTTTCATAGGAAGAGGTTTATTGTAATAAAGGCCAGTTACATCATAAAAACTTTTAGTATTATCCCACATACATATTTTTTTGCCATCTCAGCTACACTTTGGGAGCTTTTGGTACAATGGGAAAAGCACAGAATTTGGAGTCAGGTGACCTGGAGTTCAGATCCTGACTCATCCATGTACTAATTGTGTGACTTTGGGTAAGACATTTCATTCAGTTGCCTCTTCTGTAAAATGAGAGGGTTGGGCTAGATGACCACTAAGATCCCTTCCGGCTCTTCAGTGTTTGATTTTATGATTCTTATGAGATTCAAAGAAATATTGATTGCCACAACTGAAGTTAACAAAATACACAATTAACTGGAATTTTTTTTTAAATTTGAGAACCACAAAATAACATGGAAATTTTTAGAAAAGGCACATTGTTATATAAATACATGTCATCATCATCATCATCATCATCATCGTCGTCGTCGTCGTCATCATCATCATCGTCATCGTCGTCATCGTCATCATCATCATCATCATCATCGTCATCATCGTCATCATCATCATCGTCATCGTCATCGTCATCATCATCGTCATCATTGTCATCATAGTTAACATTTATATTGTGCCTTCTATGTGCCAGGTGCTGTGCTGAGGGCTTTACAAATATCTTATTATGACAACTCTGGTAGGTACTTTTCTTAGCCCCATTTTACAGCTGATTTAACTGAGGCAGAGGTTAAATGACTTGTCCCAGGTCATGCAGCTCATGAGTGTCTGAGATCGGATTTGAGCTCAGGTCCTCCTGACTCCAGCCAGGACCAGTGCTCTGTCCACTGAGTGACCCAACTGCTCTATGCAGTATATACTTCCTCCTTCAACCAAAAATCGTCATCTTAATGACAACTGTGTGCACTGTAGTCATCTGTAAGATATTTATGTTCACCCCACTAAAATGATTAAAGCAGGAAAGAGGACTAATCATTTATAAGAGTTTCATCATTGAAGCAAACAATATTGCATTGCCTGATTCTTAATCAAACAGAAAATCTCTCTTTCTGTGAATTCCCCATCCCCCAATTCGTCATAACCAATCAGTGGCCAAACCCTATGAATTCTACCTTTCTGGTATCTCTCATAGCCATTTCCACTTTACCCCTTTTACTTCCACTTGCACTTCAACTACTATTCTTCCACCTAATCATAACCTTCCACCATTCCATCTCTCTCTATGGCTCACTATGTCTCACCCATCTTATTTCCTACCAGCCCTCATTGTTTTCTCAGGACATTCATCACATCCCTGATCAAATGGGCCCTGAATGCAGCAAATTCTTTTAAACAACTTGTATGGACGCTTGATAACATGCTTATTAAATGTGTTAATGACAGAAAACTCGGAAAAATAGTTAATATGAAGGATAAACGAATTGAGATGCCAAATAAGCCATAACCAACATGGAGGCAGCTAGGTGCCACAGTGACTAGTGTGCTGGGCCTAGAGTCAGGAAGACCTGAGTTTAAATCTGGCCTTGGACACTTCCTGGCTGTGTGACTCTGGGTCAGCCACTTATCCCTGTTTGCCTCAGTTTCCTCATCTGTAAGATGAGCTAGAGAAGGAAATGGCAAACTACTCTAGTATCTTTGCCAAGAAAATCCCAAATCAGGGCACAGAGTTGAACATGAAGGAACAATAACAGTGACATGAACTTTAAATGAGACTATCCTAAAGTCTTGTCTTTAGATTAAAATAAAAAATGTCTTGGGATCACAAATGAAAGGAAACTTTGGAGTCCTTTAGTCCACAGGTGTCAGATACGTGGCCTAGCAGCATGCTGCCTTTAATATTTCCCGCATACAACTGGAACTAGATTAAACTGTAACTGGGGAATACTGAACAAAAATAAATAAAATAAAATAAGATATAGATCACGTTTAAAACTAAGTTCATATGGGCGACAGGGATCCTTATGCACCAATCAGTGGACCCAATTTCTCTTTGACTTTAACCTCATTGATGTAATCCAACCTTCTCTTTTAAAAATTAAGATTATTGAGACCTAGAGAGGTTTGAGTGACTTGCTCATGGTCACAGAAAGGGTAAGTTGGAGAATTAGAATCCAGGTCCTCTGACTCCAGACTAGTCAGGAGCCAGTGGTGTGTTTTGCCTTCTCAGAAACAAATGCAATCTGACTTTCACACTTCAAAAATCTATGATTTCATCAGTGAGGATACTTGCTCCACTGCCTCAGATTACAAAGCTATTGACTCTGTTTTTGAATTGTTTTAGCCAAGAGAATGATTCACTTTAAGATAATAGGATTTAGAACTAGACCTGATAGCCAACCTTCTGGTAATGAACCTCTCCAGATTCAATCCCTCTGGCCCCCAGATGACAGATATACATACTCTATTGCTGAGTCCAGGCGTAAAGCCTTTCCAGCTTGGTAGGAAATATCCAAGCTTGTGCCCTGCTCTGACTTCACTTTCTTCCTTTCCACACCCCAGTCCTAGAATTAACCAGTTACACTTCACGATTTCCTCTCTCCTGGAATCACTTGTCTCTCCACTCAATCGTTACTCTTGCCAAACCCCAAGCCTGAATTTTCCCATCACTGGCCTCCTCCAATCCTTCTCACTCCTTGCTGAAGGGAGCTAGTGGAAGTTATGTCCCAAAGTTGCCTGGGTTCATGAAAATTTTGTGTTTCTAGCCTCAACTGGGGTATTGGGATCTCACTGCAGCAAGGCAACAACAACAACCAGCATTTACTCAGTACTTTAATATTTGCAAAGTGACTTACATATATTGTCTTTTGGATTCTTACAACAATATAAAGAAGTAGGTGCTATTATTATCATTCCCATTTCAAAGAGGAGAAAACAGTCTCAGAGGGATTGAGTGACTTGCTCAAGATAACATAGCAAGTAAATAACTAAGGTAGGATTTGAACTCGGGTCTTTCTGATTCCAAGTCCAGAAAATTCACCAGATTCAGTCATTCACCATACTTACTCCTTATCCCACAATCTCACAAAGGCTGATTAAAACCTTCTCTTCCCTCCTCAAACCTTCCACATCTTCTATATCTCTTTAAACTGAGAATCTTGCCTCATTCTTTTTTAAGACAAGAAGTTGTTCACCATAAGCTACCTTTCTTTCTCTCTCTTTATCTCAAAATCCCTTGACAATCCCAGCACTCTCCTTCTTTATTCCAGTTGCTTATGGTAAGGTGGCCTTTTTTCTTCAAGGTCCATATTCTACATGGGCCCTTGATTCAATTGCCTCCCATCTTCTCTAAATCTCACTCCCCAAATCCTCTCTCCCACCTCTTGAATCTTCATTTTTTTGTTGTTGTTACGTTATTTTTCAATAATTGATTAATTAATTTTTAGTTTTCAACATTCACTTCCACAAGACTTTGAGTTTTAAATTTTCCTCCCTTCCCTCTCCTCCACCTCTCCAAGACAGTGTGCAATCTGATACAGGCTCTGTAGTTCTTGATCTCAAGTCTACCTCCTGGACACTTCAAACTGAATGTTCCATAGGCATTTAAAATTCAATATGTCTAAAACAGAACTCATATTTCCTTTCAAAGCAACACCTCTTCCAAACTTTAATATTTAATAATAATAAATATTTAATATTGAGGACAATACCATCTTTCCAGTCGCACAAATTCATGAACTAAGCATTAACTTTGAATCCTTACCCTCTTTCACATACCCAATCACTTGTCAAATCTTATTATTTCTACTTTCACAATGTATCTCACATTTATTTCCTTCTCACTACTCATACAACATTCACTTTCATTCAGGTCCTTATTACCTCTTGCTGCTTCACATTTCTTCTCACTCTGATCTATCCTTCATGCAGCTGAAAAAGTGATTTAACTCAAAGTATGGGTCTAGCCATGCTGTGCACCTTCTCAACACATTCCAACAACTTTGTATTGCCCCTAGAATTAAATACAAAATCCTTTGGTAGGTTTCCAGAGTCTTTCACAATTTATCTCCAGCAGGGTTCTTATTTGTTCTTCATTTTCAAAGAATACTAATGACATCACAGGGGATGACTTGTGCATGAATGGGATTTAAGTGAGGCAGAGCTGCACAAAGTCATCAGCCTCACTCACTGTCTTCCAGACTCAAAGTCCAGTGGCAGGATAAAAGTCAAGATGACTGGCGATGATACAGTGGATGACTTTGGCATCTTTAATATCTGACCAGGCTCTAAAAACTCCACAGCCAGTGCTTTAGTCACTTTCATGGTTGTTGGGACACATTGTTCTCATCCAACCATTCTGCCAGAGGGAGCCTTCATATGCTTGGGTTCAACCTGGTTTAGCTGTCTACCAAGACGGTTTTACTGGGGTTTGGCTGCTGCACGTGTACAGCTTCTTAGAGCCACAGGGGAGAGCTGGAGGACAGATAGACACCAAAGGTGGATGAGGCAGCCCTGAAGCAAGCCCTCAGACCAGAAGTGCTAGTCCTCCATGAACACCCATATACCCCTGAAAGCCAATAAAAGGAGTGTTGAAGATGCTGGGATTCTTTTCACCCTTTCTGTTTTAACTTACAAGAAAAGCATGCTAGATCAGTGAGGCCTGAGAAAAGAGTCTCTAACTGCATTTACTTCCACCACCCCTATTCTCAGCATAGGTCAGAAACCAGAGACCTGGAAAAAGAGATGGCAGCATCCAGGACAGCGATGGAATATTGAGAGTTCCTGCAGAAGCACATGGCTGCCTTTCAGCAGAGTCGGATATGTGTTCTTCATTGTGGTCTGCATAGTGTGAATTCCTAGACCCAAGCTTTCTGGGAGAGTTCCTGAAAATTGCCTCTCTAATAATACCAAGTTTAAAAGTCCTGAATCCAGACTTCTAGTGAGAGAAGGGGGATTTCCAAGACAACATGATCCTAGAATATAGTCTACCAGTCAGAGAAAGGAAATATCTTGGGCAATATGTTAGTACTGGGGTTATCACAGTTTGAGGGTTTGGAAATTTGGGCTTCTACACTGGAAAAGAGAATTTTATGAGATTAACTTTTGGAGAGAGAAGATGACTCCCTGGTGTTAAGAAGAGTCCCATCAAGGGACTAAAGCTAGAACATGGGTCAGGAAGGGTTTGGGACCTTGTTATGTCATTCAGCCCATCACTCTGAATTATTCAGACAGTACAGGATTGGTGGTATGGTTGGGGTTGTCTGGTTATCAGTCCTAAGTGAAGTATGTTTTTCTTCCAGGGACAGTCCAAGTGGGTGGCACTAAGAGTGTGGAGTGGGGGAAAGGGTATTAGGACTCTCTGGAAGAAAGAGAAACACCAAAATGTTGGTGATTTCCCAAGTCCAATTACCTTTTGAGTAGACTCCAACCCAAGGATTGCTGAATATGGAGGACTATCGGTTCCTGTAGAAAAATGGGACACCCCTCTTCTAAACCCTACCCCCCAAACTGAGAATTTTGTTGATTGTGTGAACCATCATGAATACTTTTATAAGTTATCTGTATTTGTTTCCAGACTTCCATAAGTTCTTTGCATTTTGTATGTGGTTAAATATTGACCCAGATTTAACAGCATTTATTATCTTGAGTGCTTATATGGGATATGGATATTTATTCACATTTGTGTGTAGACACAAACTAAATCCAAAATTTTCACAGATTAAGCTTTTTAAGAGAGTATAATAAACCCAAAAGATTTTTAATATTTTAGGCTGTCCCTTTACTGGAGCTGATCCGCATAAGCCCCGGGAACCTGGGACAGAGGTCAATGTAACAAGTTTAGAATTTTTATATGGATACAAAATATTTTACTCAGATTTTAAGGGACTTAATCTTTCTGTCACCTTGAGAGAAAATGTTTCAACAAGTAAAAACTTTATCGTCCTGTATTTTGCATTTTCCCCCTAATACTCTTAAACATCTTATTTAATTCTCTTAATGTTACTGAATGTTCCTTTTATATTTTATGAACTGTGAAGAAAAGAAATATAGATCAATTACCCAGGCACAAAGGGAGGAGAAAAAATCAACTGTGAAAGAATATAACAATAGAAAATCTTTTCATTCCATTCTATTCTCCAGCTACTAAGATAACAGTTTTGCAGTTCTAAATAAAAATTCATCATTCCTTTATTCACAACTACCATGATTACAGTAGGAGTATGATACTTAACATAAGAGTCATTTCACTGTCTTCTCTTCCAATATCTGATCTTGAAAACCTCTAAAAACAGCTTGAGATCCACATCTATTTCAATGTTTCTTTGGCAGGGACTTTTAATTTCATTAATTAATTTATTTTGGGGTAGAATAGAAGTCATTCCAAACATTCATCCAAACATGTAGACATTTCCACAGCAATTCAAATGAGCAGAAATGCTTTTGTAAGGGAAATTTTGTAGACTGCTGATAGATCTTTCCCTTTCCCCATCTCTAGGGTTTCCCATGCTTTCTTCATCTTCCATTTCAGAGTAAATTCTTAAATTACAATTGACTCACAATCCTCACAATTAGTTCTTCTTTTCCTCTTTTCCTTTATAACTTTTCCACTTCTTGAATATTTCTCATTGTAGTTATCCCAAATTTTTCATTTAATCAAAGACAAAACACTCATGATTTTTTTTTACTAAGTGAAAGATCTTTGAAAATATCTTGAAGATATTGAGAGTGATTAGAGGCAATTCTCTATTGTTGGGACACTCCTCTTTGAAAAAGGGGGGAGAAGTTGGTGGAAGGAATGAAGTTTTAAATTAATCTAAACATTCCGGGAAGCAATTTGGAATTATGCTAAGAAAGTGACTAAATTTGATCCAGAAATCCCACTATGAGGCAAAAAACCCAAGAAGGCAAATTAAAATATATATATATATATAGCAACACTTTTTATACTGGCAAAGAAATGAATAATGAATGAATGAATGAATGAAAAAGTATCCATGAAACCTTTATTATCTGTCAAGCCCTATGAAAAGCACTAGAGATACAAATAGGAAATTAAAGCAGGTCCTGCCTTCAAAAACTTACATTGTAATTTTGGGGAGAAAACGCATATAGGAAGATTCAACTACATACTGGGTGTTTAAATGATAATCCCTGGGAATCTGGAGGGCACATAAGCGGGGAACAGAGTGGCAATTCTTTCTGGAAAAATTTGTGACTTCCTGGAATATTTGTGACTCCTTGATCATCTAAGTGGTGTTGAGTGGCCATATCCGTGTTGTGGAGGAGGATGGTAGCTGGACCAGCTCAGAGTGCTATCTTTTGGGTTGGGGTGAGCATTGGCCCAAGGTTTGGAACAGATCAGGGTTCCCTCCCACAGGAATGGAAACGAAGTGTCAGTGTCCAATCAGGAGGGGAAAAGGGATTCTAATAGGGAGGTTGTTGGGAAGGGCTTCCATTAGCTCTAGCTGCCTACTGAACCCAAAGGATGGAAATTAGAAACAAAGTTGGATGTCCAGTAATTTGGGAATGGCTAAACATTCATGGATACAGTGGAATTTTATTTTACTGTGAGAAATGATGAATACAGAAAAAAACATATTAAGGACTTTTACGAATTGATAGAAATTGAAACAGAATAAATAACAACCTTACAAATGGAAAAATAATAAAAATTTAAACTAAATATTGTAAATTATAATGAAAATACTTGACACTAAAGAAAAGGGAAGACATCTTTTCTATTTCTGCAAAGTTGTGGAAGACCACGGATAGGGAACACTATTAGATTGGGGAAGATGTCTGGTTCAGTTTTACTGAACTTCTCCCCATCCTCTTTTCATTTTTTATTATAAGAAAGAGCTCCCTGGGAAGGAAGGGGAAAGAATATATTGAAAAATGTAGGTAATGTAAAAACAAACTATATAAGTTTTAAAAAGAAGGGAGAAAAGAGGATAAATGGAGTGGGAGAGAGAAGTTAAGAATTAATGTTGAATACTTAAGCCACTTGTGCCTAGTTCCAGAGGATGCATAGTATTTAACCTTTATATTTCTTTTTCAGAGAAACATCAATAAAATTTTAAATGAAAGATGTAATATTTGAAAGAAATGTAACTTTTAAAGCCAACTTCCATTACTTAAATTCTAGGAAGAACTGACTTCACTCTTTCAAGGAGCTTTTGATTTCAGAGTATCATGTTGTGGGAAGCTGAAAAATTTTTTCCATCTATACTTCTTCCCATTGTTCCACCACAGTGCCTCACACTATGCTTTATCCAAGAAATGCTTTCAAAAGATGGTGATTTTGAAACTAGTAATAAAGATGACTTGTTCATTCATGGTTTTATTATGTGTACTTTTTTCCACTTTTATTTTCAATACTCACCCAGAGGGCAGTGCATGGTGGTTGGGACTATCTTCAACACATAACAAGTAAGGAAGAGAATGAAGAAGAATTGTAGTAAAGGATGTCACCAAAGAAAGGCATTATTGAAAAAGATGATGGGCCAGTTAAGTGCCAAGAGAGAGCCACCAATGGGCAGCCCATGCATGTATCCTACTTGTAACCTTACAATATCAAAAGAAAGCAAGGCAGCCCCCCAGCACCTTGGGTGATATCCTTGCAGCAAACTTATAAAAGAACATAAACAGAAGGTGCTTAGGACAGGCAGGCATCATTTGAGAAAACATCGACATCACTGAGATCTTAAATCTGTTTGAATATTTTAGTATATTTGCATGGTGTTTATAAACGCTTTCCATATATAATCTCCTTTATCCTACTGGAGATGTTTTCAGACATTTCACATGATTTTATTTTAACATAGTACCACTTAATGTCTAAGTAGATTTGCCATAATTATTGATGAGTTTGGAAATGTCACTAAGTTCTCCATTGTCAAGATCCTTCATTTGATTCATTCCTCTCTAGCTTGTACTCCTGACTCTCCAGGTCTTTCTCTATAAAGCCTCAGAACCTCTTCTCCCTGGAGCCTCACTTACTCCATTCCACAACTTCCTATATTGGAAGTGCCCTCTGCTCATTGGCTTCTCCCTCATCCCAGAACTCCATTTTAATATTATGATCACTATTAGCCTTTGAACCACACTGAAAGATTTTCTATAAGTAAGTCTGTATCGATGTCTTTTTACTTTACATTGCCATAGTTTCCTCTAGCATTCCTTGCCTTTTTTGTGGCAGAGAGCCATCTCATATGACTTACAGCATTTTCCGAAGACAGAAAAAGAAAAAAAATACGAGGAAAAGAATCAACATAACTGATCAATATATTGGAAAATCTGAAAATCTGCACCATGAGCAATACTTGTGGACCTCTGCCAAGATGTGTGATAGTTGTGTTGTCTCTTCTCTTTTTTCTGAACCATGCTTTTTCTTTTTAATTTTGCAACATTCACTTTTGAATTTTTTTGCAGTTGTTCTTCTCATTTACATTGTTTAGTCATTGTATATATTGTTTTTCTGGTTCTGCTTACTTCATTCTGCATCAGTTCATGTCGAGCTTTCCCAGCTTCTTTGTATTAATCACACTGGTCATTTCTTATAGCACAGTAATATTCAATTACATTCGGGTACCATAATTTGTTTAGCCAAGTCTTTTAACCAATTTTTAAAAAACCAACAAGACCGTTAACAACCCTGAAAAATTCCAGATAATCATATTACAAAGTCCAGAGAGGACTAGAGCAAGGATAATGTATAAAAGAGAAATTTTTAGTAGGTCAAAAACAAAGAGATGTTTAGTCAAAGTGACTTCTAATTGAATTTTCAAAAGAAAAGAATAAAT
>CM053591.1:23971867-23988009 GCA_028646515.1 Pseudochirops corinnae | reverse complement strand
GAGAGAGAGAGAGAGAGAGAGAGAGAGAGAGAGAGAGAGAGAGAGTTTTTACGGAGCTATGAATTGGAAGTTCATTTGAGATAGCTGAAAAGCAAAGATTTTTGCCTTTTGGAAATATCCTGTGTCTTCTTCCATTTATGTACTTAATTTTTAATTTTTGAGGTATTAACAAAAGTGCGTGAAGAACTGTATTTCCAGAGATTCCCCACCACAATGTCTACCTAAAGCAACTGCCTTTACGACTAGTTACATTCTTCCTTGAATACTTACAAAAATAACTTACTTTGTCTTACCCTCATTTTGTGTTTCTACTTACATATGAAGACTTTTCCTACTTTTTGTTTCATGGGCCAGATTCAGTCATCACGTGATTTGCCTATGGATAATGAGATTCTCTGTACTTTGGGAAGCCTAGTCTTCAGAAAACATATCCAGTCTTTTGATAGCATTGTACTTGAAGGATTTACAACAGGGCATACATAATGTTTGAGAATTTGAATCACCTCAGTGCCACAGTTGGGGGGTAGGATTTTGAGTATCCCTCAGAGAGCCTTGTAGAGTATGCTTGGAAATGGTAGGGCAGTGCAGACAACACAAAGGGAACGGTGAAGAAGAAACAGCCCAGGATAGTATCAAAGAAATGAATGATGAGAAACGATGATGGACTAGGGATTACCTTTGGATACTGTATGTGCTCCGTTTGTAACCTTGTCACATCAAGAGAAATAAGGAAAGGCCCCCAGTACACGACACTTTCAAAGCAGCACCACTGGGGCAAGCCATATAGGCTTCATTCTTACTTTTCAATTCAACTAATTATGATCAAGGCCACTAGTACATAGAGTGTGGGGCTTGGAATCAGGAAGACTCATCTAAGTTCAAATCTGGCCTTAAGACACTTAGAAGCTATGTGACCCTGGGCAAGTCACTTAACTCTGTTTGCCACAGTTTCCTCTTATGTAAAATCAACTGAGCAGGAAATGGCAAACCTTTTCAGTATCTTTGCCAAGAAGACCCCAAATGGGCTCAAAAAGTCAGAAGGGACTGAAATGACTTAACAACAAATCAACACAAATGGCCTAATGAAACTGGAAGAGATCATGTCAGTCATATACAATACACAGAATTTAGGAGTCCCGCATTTCTAAGTGTCCTTGTTTCAAATGAACAAACTATTTCTGTCAAATCATTCTTATCTGACAACAAGTAACCTTTCTCTTGTTATGTGGATTGGCTGTGCTGCATGTCTGACTGGGGACTGTAGAGCAGCCAATAAACCCTCATTTTCAGTATTTTAAATCTGATGTTTTTGTACAGACACTTCTCTTACTGGTATGTCCTCAAAGCCTGTCATCTGAAAGAGCTAAGAAGCGGTGCTGAAGATGGCAATAATGATACTGATATCTTACATTTTATAAAGTTTTACCATTTACAAAATATAACATAACATGGCTTAGGATCTTGAAAGAATGGGAAATTAAGCTGCATGTTGCCTCTGATTAGGCCATTCACGGTAGCAACTGTGACAGGTGTCCCTAATCCTCCTTGTTCTGTTAACAGAAATATGTCATTAGGTGTAGGCTTGGGGTCAGCACTATCCTCCCATCCCATGTCCAAGAGAATTTCCTTCTCCCAAGCAGTTCTTGGGATCTGTTACCAAATAGAGGCTTAACTTTCGTCTGATCCATTTTCCTCAAATGTAAATCGGGGCTAATGATAGCACCTACCTTCTATGGTTGTTATGAAGATCAAATGAGAGAACGTTTTGTCTAAAATACTTAGAACAGTGCTTGACACAGAGGAGGCACTTAATAAATACTTTTTTCCTTCCTTCTCCCTTTTTCTTCATTTCTCTTCCTTCTTTCCTTCCTTCCTTCCTTCCTTCCTTCCTTCCTTCCGTCCTTCTTTCTTCCCTTCCTTCCTTTCTTCCTTCTCCCTTTTTCTTCATTTCACTTCCTTCCTTCCTTCCTTCCTTCCTTCCTTCCTTCCTTCCTTCCTTCCTTCTTGCCTTTCTTCCTTCTCCCTTTTTCTTCATTTCATTTCTTTCTTTCCTTCTGATTCATAGGGTATAGAATAGTAATGTTATTTCCTAACACTTCGCTCTCTAATCATTTTCTCCCTCAAATTGCATCCACAAGGTAGACTACACCTGCCTTTCCAACGATTCTGGCCGTTGTAGCACTGCTCTCCTATCCCTGCGTTCATACTTGGCTGCTGTCCCTTCTCTGACTTGCATGCTAGGAATCAAACTTCAGATTTATTGCTCAGGCAGTAGATATATTTACATTGGACCCAGAGTGCTTCTAAAGAGACAAAAAGCCTGGATGCCTTACCAGCACTTGTCGTGAGAAAAGTTCGGAAATGTTCCCTGCAACAACCTTTTCTTCTGTTGGCACCTTGTCCGGAGACTCAGTATTAACTCTCCAGAGATGAAAACTTCACTCTTACCTCTTGAGAACTAATGTGCAAAAGTAGCCTCAATCCCACAATGCCCTTCTGATATCTGTGACCTACTTACAATCACCAGATTGTACGGAAGGGATCTTAGTGGCTGCATCACATCCAGGAGGCCCCCAGAGGTGATACCCTGATCATGGGGTTGTTCTGAGGGTGCTCTTTAGAAACACACTAACTTCCATAAGAAGATTTCTGGGAAAAAAATCTTTAAATGAAAAGATAAACATTGAAGCATAAAAAAATAATAGGAATAATTAGGTCCAAAATGTTGTAAAAGGTTAACAAGATAAACAAAGTTTTCCAGGTTTCCACTTCTTTTGTGTCTTATTGTCCCCTCTCCTGACTCAAACTTCCCATGTGCCTCTTTCTTAGTACCCATTTCTAAAACAGACAATGCTTCCCTTGCGGAAGCATTTTTTTTTTCTTAAAGGGATGGCAAAATCAAATCCAGAGGTTCTTGAACTGGAGTCCATGGACTCCCATAGATATATTTCAGAACATCTATAAACTTGAATGGGAAAAAATTTACCTATTTATTTGAATATTATTCATTTCCTTTGTAAGCCTACGTACATCTAAAATATTATTTTGAAAAGGTGTCTATACCAAAGGGGTCCATGACACGAAAAAGGCATGGTAATTCAAAGGAATTAATATGCAATGCTGGAATTTTAAGCTCTATGGTAGTTGCTTCAAGAAAATGTTTTTGGGGCAGGAGACCCATCCTGAGGCTTCTCAAATCACTTGTTCTTCCCAAGGCATGAGGCTGCCTTGTAGTAGTGGTAGTCATTCAAAGTCCTCTTCAGAAAGGAAGCTATTCATTTTGCAAAATATTGCGACACACCTACCCTTCTAAAGAAGAATCTTTCAATTTCAACTCAACAGCCTGAGGAACAGGGGTGAAGGAGTTATGAAGTTAGGGAAAGAGGGCTCTATAGCTCTCAACTACTCATCTATCCAGTGACTCACAAATTGTTCCACAGTGGTAGAATCCTTGAGATTAAAGAAAACTTTGGAAAAATCATATATTAAATATTAAATCTTCTGTTTAAATCCTACAAAATTATGGTTTTAAATGCCTGCTAACATAACATTCATTTAGGCATCTAGTTGGCACTGTGGACAGACCGCTGGAGTTAGGAAGAACTATCTAAATCTGAACACTTAATAGTCTGAGCAAGTCATTCGACTTTTGTTTGCCTTAGTTTACAATGGGAATAATTATAGCACCTACTTTGTAGGGTTGTTTTGAGGATCCAATGTGGTATTTGTAAGGCACTTAGCGCAGTAGTTGGAATGTAAGAAGAGCGATATTAAAGCTTATTCCCTTCTCTCCCCACCCCCATCTTAATAAAAAAAAAATAACACCTTGAGAGCATTTTAGGAATCCTTGCAGAATAGTTTGAGAAACATTGTGTTTTAGAAATGAGAGCAACGATGTAGGGGCCCACTCAATGAAGTTGTAGCCTGCTAGAACATTTGTTTGTTAAAGCACAAATAAATCCATGTTGTTCCCATTCCCCACCTTCCCACACAAGTATCAATTATACCCATTGCTGGTACAGATTCTCCTTGCATCTTCCTAGACCCCCTCAGAACAAAATGGAAGAATTTGGAAAAGGATCAAGATCTACACCTACTTGATTTTTGTTTCTCCTCTGGGTAAAATCTAGCAAAGAAAAAAATTATTTCTGTGAATTTACCTGCTTTCTGCATGAAAAAAAAAATTGTAAGGCAATTAAGTCTGAACTATTTGAGCATCTATAAAGGTCTGTACAATTCAAAGAAGCTATAGCAGGAGCAGGGATCCAGTTCAGAGCCCTGGAAAGGGGAGCAAAGAAAAGATCCCTAAGTACAGTTCAGTATGATGTGACTTCTCTGTCCATGAATTGCCATCACTCATCAATGGCTCTTGAAACCCCAGATTCTCCTAAGATTTCTTGCTCTCTCACAGATGTTGCATCCCTCACCCAAGACTCTTTTTCACTGTTTTCTACATTTTTCAAAAACAGCACTTTATAAAAATAGGCTGCATGAGATACATTTATAGTTTTCCTATATACAGGTTTAGCATCCTTGCCCTTGCATGTTCACTCTTAAGTAGAAAGATAGGTGAGTGGACCTTCATAGTGGTAGTCATTCAAAGTCCTCTTCAGAAAGGAAGCTATTCATTTTGCAAAATATTGCAACATACCTACCCTTCTAAAGAAGAATCTTTCAGTTTCAGCTTTTATTTCACTCAACAGCCTGAGGAACAGGGGTGAAGGAGTCCTTTTAGCCTCTCTTACACATGTGTACTCAAATTGTATGCACAAACTCTCTTATAAGCGCTGGGAAGTTCTCCAACCTTCCTACTGTCTACTTAGTTTTAAAATGTAAAGATTATTATGCAATGTTTCATAACTTTATTAAAATGGCTCACACTGCCATTCCAATTAATATTTATATGATCTTCTCAACTTTGCTTGACCCAAAGGATCACAGTCTCATTATAGACTCGAAGATATTGACTGAATGGAACTGAAAATGTGAGAGATACATCAAAACTCTTGGAGGGTGAAGCTCTTCCTAAAGGTAAAGGTCTGAAATCTTAAGACGATATGTTTAGGGCTGGAAGGAATCTCAGAAAATGAGTCTATCGCCACAATTTTTAAATGAGGACACTGTGACCTAGGTCTTTAACCTAACTCTAATGACTAAATTTCCAAGCTGTAGACAGAAGTCATTTAGGAAGGAACCAAAATTACATGCAAATCTTAGAGTTAAGTCCTGGATCTAATTTCATTGGTTATACAGAATTCCTACATCAGGAAAATCCCTCTACTAATGCAAGCTGACAGTGTATAAACACATAAATGCAATGTATAATTTTGAAGAGTTTTCTACAGTTCTAAGAGGGTAAGTGACTTCCCCAGAGTCCCACTAGAAGCATGGACTTGAAGGAGGATTTGAACCTAGGTCTCCAAAAAAAAAATTATTTCTGTGAATTTACGTGATTTCTGCATGAAAAGGCTAGGCTTCTTCTCTATCACTCTCTCCAAAGGGTCAATTAAAAGGTGATAAAGCAGAGTGGCCTAGAAATATGACTGAAACATTCCTCATTACAGGTTTTAAATTCTGAGGATGCAGAATCCTCCTGACGTCATTGTGTGGATTCCTTCCATCCAGCACCAGGTCATGTTGCAAATGAACTTGCCAAAGTGGATGATTGACCTGAAACTGCTAAGTCACAGAGCAATATGCACTCAAGGTCTCATTCTCTTGACAGGGAGCAGCAACTAAACATGGGCCTTTCTGGAGAGGACAAAGAGGCAGAATACAGACTCATGCATTTCTTTCTTTCTTTTTTTTTTTTTTTGGAGGGGGGAGGGTAAGGCAATTGGGGTTAAGTGACTTACCCAAGGTCACACAGCTAGTAAGGGTTAAATGTCTGAGACTGCATTTGAACTCAGGTCCTCCTGACTCCAGGGCCAGTGCTCTATTCACTGTACCACCTAGCTGCCCCTTATGCATTTATTTCTCTTTTGACATAGAGAATGACCAAATTAGCATGTTCTTCACTAAAGCTACATATTGTACACATTCCTCAAGTAAGAGATTTTAAAAGTATTTTCTTATTCAGTTATCTGGGAATTTTATATTTTTGTAAATATTGATCCATATTCTTTTAATAGAATATTTTCATTCTATAAATCATTTGGATATATCTCTCAATAGAAGAAATAGAAGCTAATATTAGCCATTTCCAAAAAAAGCACCAAATCACTAATTTTAAAAATGAGGTGTTATCTCTTACCCCTCAGGTTGACACAGATGATCAGAAAGGAAAATGACAATTATTGGAAGAGACTCAGGAGAATAGTTGGTGGAACTGTAGCTTGGTCCTACATTTCTAGAAAATGCCACTAAACCATATACATCCTTGGCCTAATAAAACCCTATTAGGTCTATACTCCCCAAGGAGATTAAAGAGAGAGACAATAGACTATGGGTACAAGCCCTGTGTAGGAGCAACCCACCATCCACACCACCATCATCAATACCAGTTGTGGATAAATTGCCCCTGCTGGAGCACAGCAAAGCACTCTGAGAGAGAGCATGATCTGGGCAAGTCAAGCCACCTTGGTCACCACTTCTTCTCATGCATTTGTAGAGATAGCTCAGCACTCAGAGCCCAAGAGCTTTAGGAGTAACAGTCTCCCCCAGATGACTAGCCTTACAGCCATCACTGAGAGAAACAATCTTTTCAGAGAAGGTGTCTAATGAGTAAACTGAGTCAGGACATTTAAAAGTCGGGTGGAAGAAGAGATTATAGTCTAAGAATCTATTTGTGGCAATGATCAGATAGCATTCTTGACCGTGGTCCAACGTCAGCTAACTAGTTGACTCTTGTCCTAACCTGGTCTATGAGATTATGGTTGTGACTTTATCACTGTTTTGAGCACAGTTGGTAGGCAGTCTGGGCCATAGTGGTGAGCCTGAGAACTTATGAATTTTGTAGCACATGTTATGGAGTGGTGGTCTAGGTATCTGAGGGGATTGAGGGGGTTAGGACAGTAAATAATTAATCGTAGGAATTGAGTGAACCATACTGACTCCATCTTGTGACTCAGTTTCAGAGATTACTCAGTTTCTATTCTACTATGGGCCTAGTTCAAATTCTGTCTTGTTAGAAAACTCCATTCAACTATGGAAATTGGGAGAAAAACATATGGCACTGTTTGAACCTAGCACTGCATGGTTGGGAAATGGGACCACCTCTACCTGCTATTTAGAGACTCCCAACCAGAAACCTAGTTTATGATGACTAGAAACCTAGGCAAAGGCAAAGATGGATGCAAGGAGTTTTCTCATAATTGTACAACTAAAGCAATGTCTGTATGTCTTATCTGAAAACTAGCCCTATGTTGATCAATCAAGCCCTGATTATTTGCAGAAACTGGGGGGAGTGTGATTATTTTTCCTGAATTCAGGGAACTGGATCTGTTCATTCTCTCCCTCCCAACTTTGAAAGTCCTTAGTCTTTCCTACAATTTGAAATCAAACTATCTAATGTTCTATTGTTTTCTTTTAATTAATTGGTCTTATCAGATTATTTTTAAGGTATAAAAATCTGTCTCCCTCTGTATTTGGGACCCAGGTATAAGCTAAGGAAGTCTGGTACAATTTTGTTAGGCAATTGGTATTGCTTAATAAATCAATATGGTCAGAATGTTGATCCTTTGTGGCCTTAGTCACTTCATCTTTCACCCACTATGGCACTTTTTTTTTCCTTTCTGGAGGGGGAAGGCAGGGCTATTGGGGTTAAGTGACTTGCGCAAAGTCACACACAGCTAGTAAGTGTTAAGTGTCTGAGGCTGGATTTGAACTCAAGTCATCCTGACTCCAGGACCTGTGCTCTATTTACTGTGCCACCTTGCTGCCCCCACAGCACTTTTTAAAACAAGGGTGTGTTTCTCTCTTGCCTCCTTGGAGCACAGATTGTTTAAAGCCAATTGTAATGCAGATTTTTCAAATTATCCTCAAAATTTGTGCTCAAACCTCAATATTATCTTCAAAAGCTCCAGTGTTAAGATTTGAGCACAATCTATGGGATCATTTTGCAAAATCAGTGTTAGAGCTGCCTTTAGATAACTAGTAATTTTAGGAAGCTCGGCAAAGACATGCTTGCCTAAGAAAGTACTGCTCAACAATGAGTACAATATTTAAAATATATACATAAGCATGTATTTATATTTATATATAATAAACAGGGGTTCACTATATATTAGGTTTCAGTGTACATTGGGTCTGGTAGTCTGGGATGGATGGAGTTGGAGCCTTCTGATTAAGTAAATGCTAGTATAGACCATTTAGACTCCCTTCTTCTAAATCTCCACGTTTTCCCCTTTCTTGACCCAGAAATTTATCCTGATGCAGTTAATTCTCTACTTCATCATTTCACTCAATCTCAAAATGTCTCTAACTGATAGGAGCTACGAGAGAAACAAGAATCCCCTTATTTCAAAATGTCCCAAGATCACAGCACCAAAAAATACAATTGCAAATAATCATGATGACTAGCAGCCTACTTCATTGCTGGAGAATAAGAGATGTACTTAAGTAGAAACAAAACAAAGGAGAAAACAATAATTCCATCTTTCCAGATAAATATCTATTTCTGACAGGACAATCCTGGAAGGCAGAAAAATGCAGATATGTGTCTTCATGTACTTACAGCAGGACTGTAAATTATTATTCATAATTAGAGCAACATCAAAGGTATCTTTGTTGTTAAATCTTCTTTGATATCTTACATGACTTTTACATATGTATGGGAAACATCTTGTTGGAAGAGAGACTCTAAAGCACATTCTGTCATATTGAATCAGCTTTTAAATGTTTTATTGGGGGGAAAGGGGAATATTCTGAAGTCTCTTTGGTTGAGTAGAAAGGCTCTGGGACCCCAAAGCCTGGGGGGGTCTAAATGACCCAAGGTCTCCTTTGGTTTTCTGAGATTATATCCTTAAGGTATTCAACAAGCATATATTAAATACTATTAATGTGCCAGGCATTGTGTTAAGTGTTAGTCACACAAAGAAAAGCCAAAACAGGATCCTTGCTCTCAAGAAACTCTTATTCTAATTGGAGAGGCAACATGTAAATAGGTTTGTAATGCAGGACACACACACACACATACACACACACACACACATACACACATACACACACATAGTGTAAATAGAAGATAATCTTAGAAGAAAAATATTGTGGACTAGGGAGTAGACTGGGAGAGGCCTCCTACAAATGGGCTTTGAGATGAATTTGGAAGGAAGTAAAGAGAGCTAGAAGGCAGGGATGAGAAAGAAGAGCATTCCAAGCATGAAGGAAGTAGTGAGGAACAAGTAGGACAGGGTAGCTAGATCATAGAGTTATAACAGGGGAGTAAAATGGAAGAAAACCAGAAAAGTAAAAAGGGAGTCTAAGTTGTGCAGGGAATTCATTATATTTTATAATATATGCAGAAGACCATTTAAAATTATTGGATAGGGAGATTGACATGCTCTGATCTGAAGTATGAAAGCATTTGCATCATTACCTCTGGATTAAATGTCTGATTTGGGGAAATGGGTTTTAACAACTAGGAGACATGTAGATACCAAGACATATGGGGAGGGATCAGATTCTCTCTGACTTGTTGAAAATTGGATAAGAGAAGAATCAGAGAGTGAAACTGAAGAGAAAGAAGAGAAGCAAATATGCAGACTCTTCATAGTATTCCTAGTAAGGTCCATAACTAATTCTGTATGAACCGCTGAAAGAAAGTCACGGTCAGTGTTTCCCTGTCTGACCAAAAAGAATAATAAAAAAGATACAGAAATAAAACACAAATCTAGAAGATAACCCAGAGGTCAGGCAGTTTACTTATTCTTGCATTTCTCTAACCAAGTTTAGAGAAGTCTCTCGGATCTTCACTCTTCTTTAGTGGTGGAGCTACTCTCGTGGACATTTTATTTGTGATCATCCATTGACTCTTTCCTCCCCATGACTGGTTATCATTGACAAGTATAGTCAATCCTGGTGACCCCTGTGTGCAGTTGACAGTAAAATGGTGATCCAAGAATCAATCTACTTCCCAACTGGGATGATGATATAAAGAGTAGTGGATAGTGTGAGGGTATGAGTATACTGGGATGTCATTACTGAAAGCTAAAAATGAAAAATACTTTTGCTTGGGGATTTTTCATACCCATCCTCTCAGAACTGGGTAGAAGTATTGTTTTAGTCAAATATTTGTGAACTCAACAGAGAGATCATTCCTTGAATATGGGGACAGTCATTTGGGATACAGGAGGCACAAATTAAAGAGTGAAACAAGCCAAACAATTACATGGCATTTAAGGCCTACATTTCTTTAGCTACTGAAGGAGAATCTCCTTACAATGGAACTGATGTTGAAGTACTGGTAAGCAGAGCCTACCCACTTATGGCATATGGTTTGATGTAACTTAAGTACCGCAAGCTTTTCTGAGGAGCCACCTTTTCTAGGCAGTCAGAGTTCAATGTGGTCTTAGCCAAAGAGTCATAGCCTAGGAGAACTTTGGTCTTGGAGGTAGGACCTGGTGGGAGGCCTTGCTGGAGTGCTCCATAGTTTAGTCCTGGTGGTTATGGTCAGAGGCAATGGTCACATGTTGGTCTATACTCCTCCATTCCTGAATACAGATATTTGTTCAGTAGTCCTGGCATTCTGGAAATGGGTTCAGATGGTCAAGTCCTGGAGTCTGGAGGAAATGTTCACTATATACTAGGTTTTGGTGTACATTGGGTCTGGTAGTCTGGGATGGATAGAGTTGGAGCCTTCTGATTAAATGAAGGGATGGTCATTTGGTCTGGGGTTGATAGGATGGTTCTATATGGTCCAGGCCTACTGATGATACAACCAAGGGAAACATGCCCTTGCAGGTGCTGCCTTTGAGTTAGTTTTCAGAGTAGTCTCTTCCTGCTAGACAAGAGTTGGTGGTGATATATCCCAGTCAAGAAGTATTGATTTAAAATTAATTCAGGTATCTAGATCCTGTGGAGACACTGGCTGATAGTTCAAGCCTAGTGCAAATCTAAATGAGTAATTAAGACCTGGAGAGATTTAGCCTAGCAGTCTAGAGCTTGGGAAGCCTAATCGTGATGCCTTGAACTTGGTGAAACTCTGGCCTGTTAATTAGATACTAGTTAATGTTTGGATAAACAATTAATACATGGTCCACCAAGTGGGCAGTGCCTCATGAAGTAACTTCATGGTTTAGGCCTGGTGGAACCCCAGACTCATCACAGTGATTGGTGCCTGGTGGATGTGTATCATGGGGGTCAGGAGATGGAAATGATCCAAATATGTCCTTAGACTGGTTGTCAGGTTTCTGAGGAACTTCAGTCATGTTGTCAGGACATGGAGGAGACATAGAAGCCAACTCACCACAATAGTCTGGGCATGGTGAAGAATCTGTGCCTTTGACTGAAAGTTCAGGGCCTAGTGATGGTAAAGCTTTTGTCCTCAGTTGGGGAGCTGATGATGGTGAAACCATGACTTTTCCTTGTGAGGATAGTGTTGATGTGGGTTTCACCCACTGGTAGGGGCACAATGAACATGGAATTGTGACTTTGGTATAGAGATTGGCTTGTAATGAAGGTATAGCTGCCCTAGATCTGGGGTAGAGGTGAGGAGCCTTGACCCAGGGGTTCAGATCTGAAGTTGTCATTGCTGTAGCCCTGTACCAATGGTCAAGACATGGCAATGATGTTACTATGGTTCTGTGCCAGTGATTCAGGTGAGGTGTTTCCCTCGCCCATGGTTTACCACTCAGCAAAGCTTGAGCCTGATGACTATGGAATGTCATTGGTTCATCCATGGCCCTGTCCTGGGATGAGGGACAAAGTGGGACCTCAAACCAGTGATCAGTGATTGGTGTTGGTGTGGAATACTGGTTGAACTGGTAGTGTGAAAACTTGGGATCTTGGTCAGAGTCCAAAGGGTTTTCTGCCCAAGAGTCAGGGTGGAAAAGAATTTGAACCTTTTGGTCAGGTCTGAGTAGTGGTGTCACACATTGTCCTAGGGATGGCAATGACATGGGAATTCCTTTAGTCTTGTACTCATGGTATATTGAGGGCAAAAATGTGGCCATATAATGGTGCTTATGCTGTGTGGGTGGCTTCATCATCTTCCACTTGTCAAGATAGGGTAGCAGCACAGCCACTCTCTGGTTGTCAGAGTCAGGCAGCTGCCTGGTTGTTTCCCTGTGTTTCTGACACTGTGAAGGTACAGGTGTGAGCCTTTGATCTGAAAGGGGTAATGGCTTGGTTTTTTCCTGATTAAAGTAAGATGTCTGCTCGGCTTTGGACAAGCGGTCTTCTTCCCGTGATGACAAAATCCGATGCTGGGAACATGGTAAACTTGACTGGACCTTTGAGTGAAGGTCTTTTGCAGAGGACTGGACCTCAACTGTTAATGAAAAGAGTATGTGAGTGAGGATAAAGAACCACACTAAACATATAGCATATATGGGAAAGAGAACTGTGGAACATGTGGGAGAGTATGATAGAGATGAGATAGTTACACTATCTTGTATTTGTGCAATAATTTAAAGTTATTGAAGTAATTTCACAAGCATTACCTCATGTGGTCCATATGACAAGCCCATCAGATAGTCATGCTAAGCATTATTGTGCCCATTTTACAGGTGAGAAATCTTAGACACAAAGAAGTTAAAACAGATAATAGATAATCAATTGTGAAGGCAAGGATTTAGGAGAACTAATATTCACAGAGGTCAACTTGACTAAGGTCAAGGTGCAGAGAATAGGATTAGCACCCACATCTTTCAACTTCTAGAACACAGAGCTTTCTGATTTGGAGGACCACTTACAAGATTCAAGGTCAGATAGATGAAAGTCACAAAAAGAATATCCTGTTTGGTGAGGAAAATGCATTATGGCATTCATAGGGAGAATAGTGGGCAAGAGTAGGAAAAAATGTAATGGAGCCCCCATTTAAGATGTTTGAAAACCATAGTTCTCACCTTTTGGAAAAAGTCTTTTTTTTCTCCCCATTCACCTCCTGAAAGGTTTTCCTTGAGAAAATAATACATTAACAAACTTCAGAGTTATTATTCTCCTATAAGTGGCAGTTAAATAATCAATTGTACTCATTCAAAAGCTTTGCCCAGCTTCAAATAATTCCCTTTAAACTCATTCTACATTGTCAATATGAATCTTAATATATTCATGGAGTATAATATCTCTTCAGTTTTAACAAACTTTTAACAAGTAGAAAAATTAGGGAAGCTAGTCATTGTCATTGACCTCTGCCGCACCTGTCTTTATTGCTTTACTATAGTCTACTCTATGGTACATAAGTAATAAATTCACTTTTACTATAGTCTACTCTATGGTACATAAGTAATAAATTCATTTAGATGGAGAATTATTATAATTGAGAAAAGAAGAATGCTATACTACCTGTAGGATTTTAGAAAAAATGAAGCCTTAAGCTAAATGAATAAAACTCTACAGGAGAAGTTTAAAATATCAGGCTGTGAATTCAGGTGGTACTTTCTTAGACCCAAAGGTATCTTCTCTCATTCCACCATCATAAATTACACAAAAACTAATTCTATCTCCTTTAATTTGATTTTGCAAAATTGATTTAAACTCCAACTCAGGATAACCCAAACCCCAACTACATCTTTTTATTCTTAGTTTTGTATAATGAAATGAATTTTAAAATTATTTGTGGAGAATTGTGTGGCACCACCTAGGACAACTAGAAACTGAACAGGTTTCATACAATCAAACCTGAGAAGTACTAGTTTAGAGCTCTTCAAAATCTGACTCTTTCCCACAGAGAGTACTCAGAAAAATTTCGCTTGGTATTAGACTGTGGATCCATGATGGGGAAGCAAAGTCAGCATTTTTGCCAAGCTTTTCCAACACACTTCTCTGCAAAAACTTTAAAAAACCACACATTAAACAAAGTTTTCTGTGTAAAACTAATAAAAAAGACACACTGGGTCATTTTTGTAGCACAGGGCAGATTAGGAAGACAAAAAAAAAAAAGACGTTTGCAGATACTAGAGGGGGAACTGACTGGAACCATAGTATGGAAGTGGTACTCACTGTGAGCTGTGGAGGGGCAGCAGTGGGAGAAGTCAAGCTCCTGGGGATGGGAAAGGGACTTGGCACCTATTCAGGAAGAGATCCAAAGAGACTCCTGTATTAGGAATGTGCCATGTGGTAACTTGGTCATCCCTTATCCAAGTCTAGTTGCTGTTCCAGGGAAGAGAAGAGTGGTTGTAGTCACAATTATAAAAGAAAAGGCCTGGAACATGATATTCTGGAAGGCAAGTGAACTAGGTTAAAACAAAGACTAACTTGCCTAGAAAAACAGGATAATTGTACATGGGAAGAAAATAGACACTTAATGAAATAGAAAAATTTTCAAGTATTCCCAATGAAAAGAATAGAACTGAATAGAAAATTTGACAAAAACCCATAAGATTCAAGAGAAACATAAAAAGCATAGAAAAACTTTAGTTGTAAATCATAAGGGATATCTAATTAGGACAGTTAGGTGTCTACTTAGATAGAAGGCAAGTGTATGAGTCTATTAGGTTGGGATGATCTTGAAAGTAGAATGAAAGGGTAAGAAAGAAGGATGCACTGTAAGAAGGGGAAGGATGAATGAGAAAAATTATTTCACATAAAAGAGGTACATTAGGAAAAGTCTTTACAATGGGGATGAAATGTGATAGGTTAGGCAATGCTTGAACCTCACTCTTATCTGCACTGGTTTTCAAGAAAGAAGAATACATATAGATAGATAGATAGATAGATAGATAGATAGATAGATAGAGAGAGAGATATACATATACATATACATATATACAGAGTTGGGCATAAAAATTCTATAGTAGGATTCTACAGTAGGAGAGGAGGGGGTTAGCACAGGGGTGAAGGGGTGATAAGAGAGAGGGTAGATTAAGGAAGACAGTGTTCAAGAGAAAAAACAGACTTTTGAGGAAGAGAGGGTAAAAAAAGAGAAAAGGATAAATATAAGAGAATAGGATGTACGAAAACATATAGTAATCATAATTGGGAATGTGAATGGGATGGACTCAGTCATAAAAATGAAGATGATTGCAGAGTAGATTTGAAGCCAGAAACTGGCAATGTCTTCTTAAAAAGAGAAGCACTTGAAACACACAGAGACACACAGAATTAAAATAAAAGACTCTAGAGCAGGCTAGAGCAGACTCTACTATGCTTCAGCTGAAGTAAAAAAGACAAGTGTAGCAATTATGATCTCAGATAAAGCAAATCCAGATAAAGCAAGACCAAATTAAAGAGTTAATCCAGGGAACAACATTTTGCTATAAAGAACTATAAATAATGAATTAATATCAACGCTGAACATATATTCACCAAAAGAAAATCATTCAAATTCATGAAGGAAAAGTTAAATGAATTACAAGAGGAAATAATAAAACTATACTAGTAGGGGACTTCAATTTACCCCTATCAATCCTAGATAAATGAAAGAACAAGAGAGAAGTTATGGAAATGAATAGAATTTTGAAAAAGTTATATATGATAGACTTCTGGAAAATGTTGAAAAGAAACAGAAAAGAGTATACCTTTTTCTCAGCTGTACATAGAGCTTCACCAAGATTAATCTTGTATCAGGGGATAAACATCTTGCAAATTCAAAAAAGCAGAGATATTAAATGCAACGTTCTGGTACCATAATATAACAAAAATTGCATTCAATAAAAGACCTTTGAATCATAGAATAAAATTAATTAGAAAATAAATAATTTAATCCCAAAGAATGCATGCGTCAAAGAATAAATCATAGAAACAATCAATAATCTTTTTAAAGATAATGAAAGCAATGAGAGAACATATCAAATTTTGTTGAATGCAGTTTAAAAAGTACTTAGGGGGAAAATGTATATCTCTAAATGCTTTCATCAATAAAAATGAGAAAGCTGGAATACAACAAAAAGAAAGAAGAAAAAGCTAGAAAAAAAATTCCAGATTAAACACCAAAATAGAAATCCTGAAAATGAAAATAAAGATTAATAAAACCAAGAGTAAACAAAAACAATATTTAATTAATAGAGAAATATGTCCCTGGTTTTATTTTCTTTAAAAACATA
>CM053591.1:23940676-23965781 GCA_028646515.1 Pseudochirops corinnae | reverse complement strand
CCATTCCATACTCTCATCCTGTTTGTCCCTAAAATAGGAATCTAATATTGCACTGCTGTTCTTACTTTGCTTTCTTTGCCTGTTCATGTTGCCAGTCAATTACTTGACTTTTTGGCTCTGTGGAACTCTGCTTCCAGAGGGGAAAAATTTGTCCCAAATTACTGGAGTTTTCACAGCTGTTGGAGCTATTAGGAGGCAGCTGCAGCTCCCACCAGCTTTGGCTCACTGAAAACGCACCTCAGAACCACTATCCAAGACCACAATCTGGATCCAGGCAGCTTAATGCAAGAGCACTTAGCCTCTGAATGATCACTTGGCCACCCTGTAGTCTGCAGGCCAGAAGCTTCTAAAGCAGCCATGTGCTTCCTTGCCCTGGAGGCACTTTGGCCAGACCCACTGTTCTCCCCCAGATTTAGCCAAGTTCCATTAACTTTTCACTTAGTTCTTGTTTCTTATGGGTTGATAAATCTTGAAATTGCCACAGCTGCAGGTGATCCACTCTCCTGACGGCTCCAGCCGTGGCTAGTCCTGGCCACTCCAGGGCCAAGCCCGGTTTCGGCTCCCAGTGCTCTGTGATGAACCCTTCCTGTCCTGCCTGCCAGGCTGCTTTCAGTTGTAGCTTTGTTTCTCTGTACTTTTGTGAATTCTGGAGCTCTAAAATTTGTTTAGAGTCATATTTTATAGGTATTTGAGGTGTTTATGGGGGGAGCTGCAGAGTTTTCCTGCTTCTACATCGCCATCTTGGCTCTGCCAGCTTATAAGCTTTTAATGTTAAGGGTTCCTTCCCTGAGAAATCTAATATGGTGAAGAAACTTATCAAAAATGATGGGTCATTAAAAGAAACACCTGCCTTTATTTCCCAGAGGCTTGAGGGGAGTTTTGGGGAGTAATGGTGGAAGAAATCAAGGGATTATCCTGGAAAGTTCAGCAGAGGATAGAATGTAGAAAAGAAAAGGTAGAGACTTTCAAATAAATGGACATTTATGGAGTACAGTGTACAGAGTGTCAATCCTGTAGTCAGGAGGACTTAAGATCAAATCCAGCCTTAGATACTTACTAGTTATGTGACCCTGGGCAAGTCACTTAACCCTCTTTACCTCAGTTTCCTCATTTGTAAAATGGGCTGGAAAAGGAAATGGTAAACCACTCCACTACCTTTTTTTTTTTTTTTGGAGTGGGAAGGCAGGGCAGTTGGGATTAAGTGACTTGTCATGGTCACATGGCTAGTAAGTGTTAAAAGTGTCTGAGGGTGGATTTGAACTCAGGTCCTCCTGACTCCAGGGCCTGCAATCTATTCACTGCGCCACCTAGCCACCCCAACCACTCCACTATCTTTCCCAAAAAAGCCTTAAATGGAGACACAAAGAGTCAGACATGACTAAATTGACTCCACTACAATAAAATTCAACCAATGTGAATGAATTAACCACAATCATTTTTTGAAGAAATTGGCACAATCTTTCACTATCTTTTTTTTTTTTTAGTTCCCTAATGATTTTTTTTTGTTTCCGAAAACTGAAATACAGGGAGGTTAAATGACATATTGGGTGGTACAGTAGATTGAGCAATGAACTTAAGAGATAGGAATACTTGAGTCCGAATCCTGACCAGACTTTCTGCAATCCTGGGCAAATTACATAACTTTTCTGAGCCTCAACATCTTCATCTGTAAAATGGAGAGAGATAATAATAGCACCAACTTCAAGAGCAGTGAGAATCAAAACGCTATCTGTGGCAGATCTGGAATTCACACCTTGGTCCTTTGACAGCCGATCTGGAGATTTTCCATTCTACAAAAGCTATCTCTTGAATCAAAGGTTCTCAAACTTAGATAACTTCTAGAAGTGAAGCATTCTTCATTCCTTAGGAACACACATCCTCATTTTCACCCCAGACATCTTTCCCCTACTATAAACCTACATCTTTTCCCCTTCCTTCTCAGCTTTTCACCTCTATTCTGAAAAGTGTGATTAGGTCACCATTTTATTGCCTCTGGAAAAGGATGTCTGTGGATTGTCCTTTCACCATGACTGTGGCTTCCAAAATCAAAACACTTTCTTTTGCTACCCATTTCCTTTGCTCGTTCCTTCCTTCTCTTAGAATAATAGTTTCTGGAGGGCAAGTATTGTCTTCTTTTGCATTTGTGTCTCTCCTTAGCCAGGGCTTGATAATTTTGATAATTTCTCAGATTACAAGAAGATACTTCTCTTTGGTCTAGGTCTGTGAATTTCATTGGTTTAGGGACATACTCCCCTCTCCCCAATGAGGAAACTGCTTCTTCTAATGCATATTGGCAAATGTTTTGCAATTTATAGATTTCTGGAGTTTTCTATTGTATAAAGAGGTTAAGTGACTTGTCCAGGGTCACATAGTCAGTATTGTGTCAGAGGCTTGACTTGAATCTGTCTCTGAATCCAGTCTCTCAGCCACTCTATATGATCAGGAAAAAAAATACTTTTGGGGAAAAGGACTTATACATACAAAAATATAACTGCTCTTTTTGTAATGGCAAAAAATTGGAAATTGAGGGGAATGCCTATCAATTGGGGAATGGCTGAACAAACTGTGGTATATGATTGTGATGGAAAAGTATTGTGCTATAAGAAATGATGAGCAGGATGTTTTCAGAAAAACCTGAAGTCACATTGAACTGATGCAGAATGGAGTGAATAGAGCCAGGAGTGCACAGTAAAAGCAATATTCTACAACGATCAACTGTGAATGACATAGCTATTCTTAGCAATATAATAATACAAGAAAATTCCAAAGGACTTATAATCAAAAACTGCTCTCTGCCTCCAGAGGAAGAACTGATGGAATCTGGATGCAGACTATTTTTTTTTCATGTTTTTTGCTCAACATGACTAATATGGAAATTGTCTGGCATGATTGCATATGTATAAACTGTATTAAATTGCCTGCCTTCTCAATGAGGAGAGAGGGGAAGGAGAGAGAGAATTTGGAACTCAAAATTTAAAAAAAAAATGTAAAAATTTTTATATGTAATTGAAAAAAATTTAATTTAAATAAAAATAAAATGTGAATTCTTTTTAAAAAATTACCTTTTGGATATACTAGTCTAAGTCATCTTAGACTCCTCTACCCCTCTCAGCCAACATCTCAAAAATTTCTCATGCTTTGGAAGAGACTCTGAAGGGAAGGAGCTGCTCTCTAGCCCCAAGAAACTGACATAAAAGTTCTACCACTGGCATGGACACATCGGTGCTCAGCTTCCTCCTCTTTTTTTTTCTCCCACTCTGAAACGCAAGAAAAAATTCCTGGGGAACTGCAGTGACCACAACCCTCTTTATTTCTTATGTTATCTTAATTTCCAAGGGTATCTGACTACTCAGAATTTCAGAAATAAACAGGAAACAATATACTTAAAGTTTTCTGAGATTGGGAACCCAAATCAACTTTTTACTTGTGAATATATATCCTTCATGAAGGACAAACCAAGTTCTGATAATTGAACATTAGGGATAAAGCAAGTAAAAAAAAAATAATATGTAGAAGAATGTCACTCTCTCCCCAAAGGTCTGAAAGCTAGGTGTGTGTATTCTCTGGCATTTTACCAACACTGTGCCTCCAGGCATCTGTCCAAGTATTATGACACCACAGAACATCAGCTGACGATAGCCTACAGTAGTATAATAGTAACAAGTGCAGTATAAATTCAGAAATAATTTTGTCTCAGCGATTTGCTGCTACATACAAGAAATTGTTCTTTCTTATAAACGACATCACATCAGTCCTTTTGGAATAGGACTGTCTTTTGACAAGCATTGAATTCATCCTGAGTCTTTAGTTCCAAACTTACTTCCAGTCCCTCTTAAGGAGACATTTGTACCCCAGTCGCTAATAAATTGATTAAAGGGATCTATGGACCTTGTGTACATATGTTAGAAATAGAAGTGTGGATGTGAGAAAGAATTTCTGTAGCATCAATTTGTAAAAATGACCATAACACACTTCACAGGGTGGTTAGAAGAAAAGGAGATAATAAAAGTAAAAATATTTGGGAAACCGTTTTATTTGTCCTTAGGAATTATAAGTCCCTGTCCAGAGAACTTTCAAGCTTTGCACCTAATTTTGCACCCCTCTCCTGTTCTCATTCTTTACTTTCTAAATTTCCATTATTATGTCTGTGACTAGACTGTAAACTACTTTAGAAGAGGGATTGTGTCTTGTTCATATTTATATTCCTCCCAGCTCCTAATCAATGTATACATGTGATTTCTTAGTAAATTTGTATTCAATCAGTAATTAATTTTCCTATCAATAACATTTAAAGAAACAGACATTCTGCTGGCTAAAAACATAACACCAAGGCTTTGCTTCCAAAGAATCTGTAACATAACGTCAGGAATGATGGCTAAGTGGGTGGAGAACAAGGTTATATTAGATTCAGATGACAAACTCTAGCTTACCTTATTTTTTGGATTAAATTCATTTGTAAGCTAAGTCAAAGACAATCTTGGCAATATTTTTAGCAGGAAGTTTTCATCTCCTGCCCAAACATAGGGGTCTAAAAGAAAAGACTTAAAATTAGGCTTGGTGAAGCATGCCTAGGTTTTGTTAGCTGGTTGTGGAGGCTGTGACAGAAGCTTTCTGTCTGGCAGGTTCTTCTCTCTCTTTCTCTGTCTCTGTCTCTGTCTCTGTCTCTCTCTCTCCACATGTGGATAGAGACATGCATACATACAAACATATACACATACACATATAGTCATTGGACCTGAGATGATTTGAATAGCCTTGAAGATATAAACTCAGAAGCTCATTACCAGAGAACAATTTGCAAAAGATTGTGTGGTCTAGATGCCCAGCAGTTATAATTAGAAGAAAACAGAACAACTTACCCAGTGGAGGCACCTAGAACCCAGCAAAGTGTCAGAGAGATTAAATGTCATCAGACAACTACCCCTAAATCCCCTACCCTCCCAGGGAAACTGGCAGCAGGGGTCAAGTCCAGCAAGAAGAGTCCAATGACATCACCAGACCACATTTGTGGTGCCTCACAGTTGGAGGTGCCAGTTGCCCTTACATGTGCATCCTTGGCCAAATTTGTCCACCGCATGTATAACCCCATGTGTTATCCATATGTATAACTCATTCAACCCATTGATGGTGTGTTTATTTGTGGAAGAATGTGCCCCTAGTCAATGGGTGCAAATATTCTGTTTTCTTACTATGCTTTCTCACTAAACAGCTTGCATGGAGCTAATTGTGTCCTCTGAATGAGCAGACAAAAGAAAGCACACCAGTGAGGACTGATAAGCCACAGCTTTCAGTGGTAATGGACCCACACAAAGTACTTGAACCTGAGGCTGAGAGTTCCACATGAGAGAAGGGTTTGCCCCAGGGATGATAATACTTGTAAATACCTAATAAACATTTGCTTGTATGACTGATTATTTGTATAGCTATGGAGGTCATTGAATCATTGAATCATTGATTTATACCTAAAGAGGACCTTAAGAGTCATTTCTCTCTCTCTCTCTCTCTCTCTCTCTCTCTCATATAAATCAGAAAATTGTGGTCCAGAGAAGTTCAGTGATTTACCCAAGCGCATATAAAGAAAAAGTGACAGAGCTAGATTTCAAACTCAGGCTCTCTAAGGTGACTTTACAATCCCACAGCTCTGGCTTCCTTGTTGTTCCTCCAATACGGCAGCCCCATCTCTTGACTCTGGGCCTTTTTGCTGTCTCCCACACTTGGAATCTTCTCCCATCTTTATTCTTCCTTTCAGCTTCCCTGGCTTCTTTCAGGATTCAGGTTGGGTTCCACCTTCTGTTGCAGAACTTTCCCAGTTTGCTCACTGTTAACACCTTCCCTCAGTGATCACCTCCCACTTCCTTTGTATATATCTCATAGGTGTTGTGTGTATCGTTGTTTCCCATATCCAAAAGGGAGTTCTTTGAGGCTAGGGACCAAGTTTTGGCCTTTCTTTATATCCTAAATTCCTGTCATAGAGAAGGTATTTAATAACTACTATAATGACTGACTGGATGGCTATCTTAAAACCCTTTTATCTTAAAGAATTATTACTGAGTTAATTTCCTATCTTTGAACCCATGAGAAAAGTATAAATCCATATCTTAATTGTTATGATTTAAGGAGCAAATTTCATGAAAATAAGAGGACAGTATAGGGTTTAATTGGTTCATCAAGGGGTCAAGATGGGGCAAAGAAGAGAGTGGCAAGTGCCAGGGATGTGACCTAGGAGGGAGTTGAAAGGACAAGGGATTGGAAGCCATGATATGGATGGAGAGCAGGATGAAGGCAGAGGGAGAGATGAAAAACCAATAGAATATGATTGGATAAAGGGACTACAGAATTCTTGAACATGGACATACATTTGAAGGTCAAGATCAAGGGTATGGCCATCTCTGCATGTGGCTAAGGTAGGGTGGAGGAGTCATGGGAAGTGAGTAGGTTGAGGAACTGAGAAGAATACACTGTTGAAGTTCCCTAGTATGAGGACAGGATTTGTGGAGGAGAGAAAAATTGTGAGTCAGGTACTGGACTCACTGAAGGGGACTGACCTGGAGGTCTGTAGACAACAGCTATCAGGATTTTGATTGAGTGATGGAGATGAAAAATGTGAACCTCAAAGGGAGAAAAGTGACTTATTGGATGGAAGTAGGAAAAGAACCTGGAAGCAGCAATGGGGAGCAAGAAGTATTCCAACTCACCTGCCTTGACCTGTGAGCCACAGGGAATGAGCATAACTTTCATACAGGGATGCCATGACTAGGTCAAAGGACCTAGTGCTTATCCCTTGGGGAATGGATAAACTATGGTATATGAATGTAATGAATATTATTGTGATGACAGGGGTAGTTTCAGAGACACTTGGGAAGATGTAGGAAGTGAGTAGAATCAGGAGAACACTCTGTACCATAACATAAAGAAAAACCATCTTGGAAGTTCTGAGAACTCTGATCAGTGCAATGATCAGCTATGATTCTAGAAAGGAGGGTTGTGCCCTCCAGGTATTTTTTGGTGGGGTGTCCACATGATTGTTCACACTATATAGCTATGAGGCAAATACTCTTTCGTAAAAGCTCATCTGACTGTTAATTGGAACTGGGGCTTGAGCAACCCCTAAAATTTGGGGAATATAATCAGTAGGGACTGGAGCCACTGGCAAATCTTGAGTACCCCTGAAATTCCCTGAAGGACACCCAGAGAACCCTGGAGGAAGAGTGAAATATAAAATACCTGGCTTGTAGGCAGTCGGGCCAAGAGTATCACTGTTACATACAGTTGATATGAGGACTTTTTTTTTCTAGCATGTGTATAAGGGAATATAAAGATAGAGTGGCAAAAAAGGGGGAAAAGTAAAGGGGAAAAAAATGGACCTCATATTGACTTAGAGAGCCATTTGTTAATATCATTTATATTTCCTTTAATTTTTAAAATATTTCCCAATTATGTTTTTATCTGGTCCAGCATGCAGATTCTGGACTAAATTATAGGCTGCCTGTGGGCAGGGACTGGTCTATCTGTTATTTATCACAAGCACCTCCCTTGATGCCTACCACTTAGTATCTGTTGATGCTTGTTAGATTAGATTAGATAGGGGGAATTGGATGGATGCTTTCTGTTAGGGAAACTTAACCTGACACTTAGGAAGTGAAATTAGATGAGACCCAACTGAAAGACAAAGAAGTCTGGATATCAAATGTGTAAAGGAGGTGACATTGAAAGATTAGGTAGGCCCTGGGCTGAGATATCTATCAACTGTACTGGAGCTTTTTTGGTGCTGGCTGACTGATATAAATTCTAGAGAAAATGAAGAGAGTTGACCTCAACTCAGGATAAAGACTTGATTACTCCCTTAAGAAGCTGACAAAAAAAAGAGACCAGACACTCAACAATCAGTATAAGCTGTGGATTGCATCACAGAACACTTATGATGTTATTTTGTACTGCCAAGGTAGCATGGGGGGAGGATGCAGGGACTGGGAGAGATCATTCCTGAAAAGGAAAACAAGGAGGTAGGACGTGTTGTTTGGATGGTGGCAGTTTGATAAATTGTAGAACATTATCCTAATAGAGTGGATTTTCTGTGGATCATTGTGTTGTAGAGTAGTTTGCTTTGGAACTGGTGTCTTGTGGGTTCGTGACTTATGGTTTAATGTGTTGAGGATTTTTGTTGTGGAGTGGCATGTTGTGGAATGACAACTTGGATCTTCCATAAGACATTCTTTCAGATTCTGTTTGTGCTACTTTTCTCATTGGCCATTTCTTCTTTGTGATATAGAAGCTGGTCTTAAAATCTTAGAAAACTCACTGACATTCTGAGACAGTGGCATAAGATTATAGGGTTCTAGAGAGATCCCAGAAGGTAACCCACTATATTTTACAAATGATAAAATTGGGGTCCGCAGAGTTTCAGTGAATGGTTTAAGATCACATAGACTTGAATAATTTGTTGAGAACTTATTTGGCAAAAGATCCTGTGACTGTGTGCTAGAAATGCAATTAATTTATGTGTTGTTCACACTCTTGTGTTGAAACCTTCAATGAATATATACTCAATCTATTTGCAAGTAGGTAGTGCAATGGAGAGAGTATTGTACAGTTCCCTCATTTATAAAATGAAGACAATAATAAAACCTAGCTCTGGAGCCTTCAGGAGACTGGATCAGCAGCAGCTGTGGCAGTTTCCAGAATTATCAAGCCATAAGAAACAAGGACAAAGTGAAAGGTCAGTGGAACGCAGCTAAATTTGGGGGAGAAAAGTGGTCCAGCTGAACTGCCTCCAGGGCAAGGAAGCAAAAGAAGCAGCAGCCCTGCAGCTGCCTCCACATGGCTGCTTCAGAGCAGGGGGCCAAGTGATCGTTTAGGGGCTAAGTGCTCTTGCGTTGAGTGGCCTGGATCCAGATCCTGGTCTTTGGTGGTGGTCCTGGGGTGTGGTTTTCAGTGAGCCAAAGCTCATGGGGACTGCAAAAAATCAATGGCCTCCTAATAGCCCCGGCAGCTGCAAAAACTTCTTCTGGTTTCATTTGCAAACATCTCTCCTAGTCTACTCCACTGAATTATGAAGCCCTCTGGAGGCTTGCATTAAACAGACAAAGTCTTAAGAATCACTGAGAAATTTTAAAATTTGAGTTTTAAATTTGGTTTTTAAAAAATTTGGTTTTAAAATTTGAAGCTGGTTTTCATCCATTTATGTGACAAGTGTCACCGCTTAAGTCCTCATTACAACATGTGACCCTCAGGTGACAATGGAAAAGTGGTGCTCTGTGATGTCAGGCTGATGTGTCAGATCCCCATCTGGTCTGGGACCATTAGGATTCAATCCTAATGAATGTTTTTAAAATATATTCCTTGCATCTCTGTATGCAGTACTCTTAGTAAAAACCATTTATTTCTCTGAAGTAACTAATTTATTTTTGCTTTGTTTTAATTTAGTTTGTTTTCCATCCAATTAGAGGCTTCTGACCCCTGAGACTACTGGGAATTTGCCAGATGCAGTGACCTCACATTTGGACATTTAACCTGCTTTGATTCCTGCTTTTCTTACTCCTCCTACTGGTAAGAGACTTTCTTGGGAATGGGTAACCTGGGTAATGAGGTAAGGTGGAGATGGAGGAGAGGGAGTATAACAGTCAGGGGTGGGCAACCTGTGGCCCCAAAGCCACATGTGGATTTCTAGGTCCTTGGATGTGGCCTTTTGACTGAGTGTAAGTTTTACCAAACAAATCCTTTTATTAAGGGGATTTTTTCTGTTAAATCAAAGAGCCACACTTGAAAACCTAGAGGGCCACGTGTAGCCTTGAGGTCACAAGTTCCTCACCTCTGTAAACTGATCTAAATTTGTGCTGTGGCTTGAGTTTATCACAATCCTGTTTCTTTCCAATTCCTCAGTAAGCATCACAAAATTTTCCCTTAGCACAAAATAATATACCATGTCTTTGCATTGCAATCATAAATGCGCGCAGGAAAACACTTTTTAAAGACAGTGTTGCTGGAGTTTGAGCCTATAGATCTATGAGAAATTTTTGCAAGAATATTTGCAAAGCTGGTCTTAGAAGCCTGGAAAAGAATACTTATCACAAAAGTGATCATAGTGAGTGCAATTCACTCTAAAGAATATTTATAAAGAAAAGGCACATTCTCACCCTTCTCTGTAGCGGTGAGGAACTATATGTGGAGAACAGTGTGTTTCATATCAACCTATTTTCATATGGTGTTAGTTTGGAAGAACAAAACAGTTTTTTTTTCATCCTTTGTAATAAGGGAAAAAGATAGATCTTAATGGGGCGGAGTGAGGAATACATTAGGAAAGTAGGTGACATAAAAACAACAGATAAAACTAATAATTGTATTTTTAAAACAGAAACTGAAAACAAGGAGGAAAATGAGAACATCATGGAAATCACTGGGTAATATTTAGGATTCTGTCTTTGAATTTCATTCTTTTAATTTAGAAAAATTGACCCACAATTTTTTGCTGATTTTTGTTGATTTTTCCTCATTAGTTGCTTTTATGTCCACAAAAAATTTACGCGTCATTCCCCTTTTCAGAATTTTAATAAAGGCAAAGGGAATGGGCAAGATAAAGAGACATGAAGATTTGAAAAAGAGAAGGACAAGGACCAGGAAGGCAATGACTAGTTTCACATATTAGACCAATTTTGTTGAGGGCTAGTAAAGTAAAGATACATAATAGCTCTCCATGAATTAACAATTTCCCAGGATGGGGACATTAGGAAGTTGGTCTGAAAGAGAGAATCTTAACCTAGAGTCTAGAGTCCCCCAAAGGTTCTTTGTTTAGTTTTCAGAAGAGTCATAAAAACACATCTATGTTTTTGCTAAACTAGTCATTAAAATTAAACATTTCCTTCATTATTTAAAAAATTATTCTGAGAAGAGGGTTCATAGGCTTTAGCAGATTGCCAAATTGGGGACTCCAAGGCAAAAAGAAAAGTTTGCAAGTTCAACATCTTGTTTGAAAACGAACATACCAGGGCAGCAGAAATCATATAAGATATTTTCTTTGATAGCCTTTTTAGAAGAATCCTAGAATTATTGCTATTGTTTATTAATATATTATCTTTACAAGGAAATCCTCCAGTGGAAAAATGGAGAAAACAGTCGGGGCATTTCCCAAAAGTAAGAATTTTGATTTTATTAATTTCAATTAGACTCTGTCCCATCTCTCTTTGTAATTTGTGTAAATGTGTATATTTGGGGTGTGTATGTGTGTGTATGTGTGTGTGTGTGTATGTGTGTGCGTGTGTGTGTGTATGTGTGTGGGTATGTGTGTGTGATACTTTTCCAGCTGAACCTGACCCTGTTCTCAGGACCAGTTGGTCCTTTGGAAAGAGTATATGGTTCAAGAAATCAGAAAAACCAGGTTCTAGCCTTACTATTTTCTTGTAGGAAAATAAATCTCTGAATCATCTCACCTGAATATTCTGAATTTAAGTTCTGGTTTTATAATTTAAATATCGGCTGTACCTATGATCTTGTGCAAGATTCTATGTGTCATTTTTCTCATCCAGGGCAGTTGATGATGTAGAGAACAGACACTAGGCCTACAGTCTGGAAGACCTGAGTACACATCTGGTCTCAGACCCCTACTGGCTATGTGACCCTGAGCATTAACCTCTCTTTGCCTCAGTTTTCCCTACTGTAAAATTGAGATAATAATAGCACGTACTTCCTATGGCTGCTGTGAGGATGAAATGAGATAAGAGCGTGCTGCCTGTCACCTAGTAGGTGCTATATTAATGCGAACTAATTTTATTATTATTAATATTTGCACTAATTCTGCCTCAAGGCTTCTTTCAGGAAAGCACATTAAGTATGAAAGCTGTTACAGATATATAAAGATCTCTTTTCCCATCTATCAAATGAGAATAATAGTATGTAGCTGCAAGGAATTCTAGTGTGGATCTAATGAAACAGCTTAGGTGAAGACGCTTTGAAAAGTTTAAAATGGAATGCAAGGCTTCCTCATGCTTGACCCCAGACTATCCTCTCTTCCTCTGATTCCCATGCCCTAGCTGCTTTTCCCTTCTTCCAGGGGGTATGGCAGCTCTTTCCCCTCGCTTTCATTGTCTCTTCTTCACCTTCAGCTTTGGTCCTGGTTCCTCCAAAAAATGTTTCTTACCAGACCCAGTCGGTGCTAATACCGTGTCCACCACATCGGATTGCACCGCTGTCTGAATTTGGTCCAGTTTACCACCAGTCTGAGGCTGAGCAGATGGTTTGCTTAAAACAACAGGTCATCATCCCCAAGTCCTCACAAATTCCTGATTCTGGCCACAAGGAAAAAGCTGTGCCCCCTGTGAATAGGAAGAATACAGATCAATTATCCCAAAAAAACAACCCTGAAAGCTGCTCAAGTTTGCCCTTCAGATTTAGGGCTCCACACACTGGAGTTCTGTATCTTGGGGATCACCAGACCTTAAGGCCTGGAGGCAATAAGGTTAGGGGCCTAGATGAGCCAGCAATCTCCTCTTACAAGGCTACAACTGATCCATGTCTTAGGCCCTCAGCGGAAGGGAAGGTGACATTCCAGTTACGAGGCAAAAACCTAAACAGGGCCACAGTTAGAACAATTTATGATCCTGATCATTGCTACGAAGCCACAACTATTAAGAGACAATCAGGAATTCTGAAGCCAGTTTCTAGGGACCAACCATGGAAGAGATTGTATTCTGACAACCAGGACAAACATAATTTGGGTTTTAATGAACAAGCCAAACTCAACGTTGCTTTTCAGCACCAAGCTAACATTCATTTGAAAACTGAAAACCAGCCCACACATCTACCCAACGGACATCCAAAGATACCAGCACTCAGCCCTGAAACCAAGGCAAAAAAACAATTAAATAACAGAAGTTGGGCAAAATTCTTCCATGACTGTGATCACCCTGTCATAATTCCACTGAGTAACCAACATCAGGCACAGGTTGCCCTGGATCTTGTCTCTGAGGACTCACTTCCACTAAACCACACATATGTGTGGGACATATCTGAGGGACTCATGCACGGGAGCATGATCTGTGGATGTCAAAGAAAATTTCAGCCCTTTATTTTCCCACAATCCACGACTCCACCCTGCAGCATCTGTTCATCTAGGGCTCAACTGACAAAGCCTAGCTCTGATTGCTGGACGACAGTGACTCTACCAATGCTTGAGCATCACTCAAAGGCTCCACTTCATCCCAATGCCCAAGATATACCAGTCCCCAAAAAGTTTGCTTTACATTTAACTGAGGTTCCAAAAAGCCAATGTTATCAGGCTAGGGATACACAGATCTCTGACCACCGAAATAAGGAGCACCATCAGGTCCAGACTGAACAGAATAGAGGCATTCTCAGGTGTTTAAATGACATCAATCCTTACACCACTAAAAGGTTAACTCACACTACAAAATGTGTTGATGACATCATAAGCTCCACCCACAAGGGAAAAATAGAGAGTGATTTCTCTAACCCAGTTCACCTGCAGCAGATGAAGGAATGTCCCAGACATAGCTGTTGGCCTAGTCAACACATGTCTGATAATGATAGCAGCTATGTAGGTGGCTCCTCATGGATCCCAAATGATTCTCCTGATGTTGACAAAAGGGTCACTATAACAGCTCCCCTGCCTGGTCCAGAGAAGAAGAATGTCAGATTTCTTCTTGAAGAGCTCCAGTCAAAGGCAAGCCCCAGTTCTAAGGCTCCAAGCGCCCTTTCTTCTAAACTCAGCTGCATATACCCTCCACCAGCCTTGCCCTCATGGTGTCATGCAGACCCTGTACCCCTGGATCCACTAAGATCCAAGCTCACTTGGCTTGATTTTATACGTTACAAATATCACCAGCGAAAGAAGGAGGAAACATCTCCAAGTCAAAATCTGTTTTGGAGAGAAATACCCTTTACAAACAAGAGTATCATAAATGAGATGTCAATGAAACAAAACACATGTCCTATGTCTCTGTTAAAGAAATTTGAAAAAAGGATAAACAATTAAAACACAATCTTTTCTATTGTATATCAGTTGACCCCTCATAAGCATAAGTCTCTTAAGCTTAGGCCTGAGCTTGTGTTACATGTTATTTTCAATATGGAATCACCATACCTTCCTTTTCCTTGGGATCGATAGGAGAAACCAGTTATGGAATCTCTTAGTCAACAAGTATTATTGAAGCTTACTAAGTCAGGCGCTGTGTTCAGTGCTGGCAATACAAAGTCAGTCAGTAATTAGCTTTTATTAAGTAATGTGTTAAGTACAGGAATTTTTTAAAAAAGGAAAAAAGTAGTCCGTGCTCTCAAGAAGCACACAGTCTAATGAGGAGACAGTTAAGTGAACAACCAAGTACCAAATGTGTATTTATGTATGTAGATAGATAGATACACACATATACACTCATTTTGTTCCCAGTATTGAACATAAACCACCAGTGATGGGTCTCAACCAAAAAACTGTATGTAGTGAATAATATCTAATTAGGATAGAAAGATGAGTTGGACCCAGATTGTCAATGACTTTAACTGTAAAATGGAAGAGGTTGGATTTCATTCTAGAGTCTCCTGGCAGCCACAGTCCGATACACAAAAGAATGTTCACAGCTGTGTTTTTTATAATAGTAGTCAGTCAGTTAACAAGCACTTATTAAGGGCCTACTATGTGTCAACCATTGTCTGAGTGACAAGAATACAAAGAAAAACAAAAATGGTCTCTGTTCTCTCATAGGAAAGATCTCATAGTTTTGCACAAAATCAGAAACAAAGTGGGTGCCCATTCCCTGGAAAATGGTTGAGCAAATTATGTATAGCAATGTAATAGGATCATATTGTGCCATAAGAAATTATGAATATGAAGAATTCATAGAAACATAACTAATGCGAGTAATGACCTAAGGCCCTCCTTGCTCTTGGGTCATAATAGGTTAGGATAGATAGTCCTAGCAGACTAATAACTTAAGTGTCAGATACCCTAAATGTATCCATTTCCTCATTGTCCCTCACATGGAATTTACTCCTAGAGAACTTCCAAATATAACACATCTCTTAAGTTTCCACAAATGTGGGGAAATGGTACAGAGTTCCCACATATACTGAAGGTAGAAGTGCTTATGCATAAAGGTCAATTTTAAGTCAATACAAAAGCTCTCAAAGACTCCCAGAACCATATTAGAAAGCCTAAAGCATGCACAGTTTCCCTTAGAACAAACCAAACTTGAGGATGCCTTTTGACTAAGTGACATTCTGGTACTTCTCTTATCTGTCTCATTGGGACCTAACAGAGCCAGAGCCCTTTCCTGGCTCATAGTGTCATCCAATGCTATGAATTTTTCCCAAAGGCAGATAGTCTTGGGGTGCTGAATTCACAATCCACATTCCATACAGAATAAGTCTGATGGTGTATGAGGATATCACAGTGAAATGAAGAAAATGCAAACCAGAAAGTCCAAGTCCAGAGCTCTGTGGTGAAAAACAAAATAATGTAAGCAGCCAGAAAGAAAGAATTAAATTACAATGGAGCCAGTCAGGATCACACAAGATTGATCGGGTATCATTATAAAGGGACAGCGGGTGTAAAATATGACATTGTGGAAGGCAAAGGATCTAGGGTTACAACCATGAATATGAACCCAGCAAAACAGAGTATAGTCCTAAAAGGGGGAAAATGGATATTTAATGAAGTGGAGTACTTGAGAATTGCTGATGAATGAGCTGAATTCAGTGCTGAATAGAAATTTTGAAATTCAAACACAAGACTCAAGAGAAGCTTAAGTAGGTAAACATTAATGAGAAATCATAAGAACTTATCAAGGATAAACTGTTTATATTCCTATATGGGAAGATGATACAGGTAACCCACAAGAACTTTATTAGAACATTTGGAAGAAGTCTGCTTATACCAGTGGTTCTCAACCTGTGGGTTATGTTCAATTTGTAACAATGAAAATACATCCTGCATATCAGATAGATTCATAATAGTAGCAAAATTACAGTTATGAAGTAGCAATGAAAATGATTTTGTGGTTGGGAGTCACCACAACATGAGGAATTGCATTAAAGGGTTGCGGCATTAGGAAGGTTGAGAAGCACTGGCTTAGACAGAGGGCATGAGTGTGAGTATATTATGATATATATATACATAAATATATATATATATATATATACATAATACATATATATATACATATATACACATCTATATCTATATCTATATCTATCTATCTATATATATATATATCTTTTAACATGATGTTAAAAGAAGAATGGAAGGGTTAGAAAGAGAGATGCCCTGAGAGAAGGAGGAAGGGAGAGGAAGAATGAAGATAACTATGCTATATAAAAGAGAACACAAGAAAGAGTTTTTACAAAGATTGGGGAAATGGAGGAAGGAATAAGAAAACTCACTCACCTGAACTGGTTCAAGTAGAAAGGAAAAAAAAAAAACAAATACACACATGCACACACACACACACACACACACACACACACACACACATACATACACACTGTTGGTCACAGAAATTCATCTTGTCCAACAGAGAAATAAGAAAGGAAAGGACCAACAACGTTGCTGTTATTGTGTACAATGTTGTCCTAGTTTTACTCACTTCATTTTGCATCATTCATGTAAGTCTTCTGAAGTTTTTCTGAAACCAGCCTGTTCATCATTTATTACAGCATAATAGTATTCTATAAAAACCATACACCACAATTTGTTCAGTTATTACCCAATTGATGGACATTTCTCAATTTCTAACTCTTTACCACTGCAAAAAGAAATACTATAAATATTTTTGTATATATAGTCCTTTTTCCTTTTTCTTTGATCTGTTTGGGGTACAGAAAAAGTAGTGTATCACTCATTGAAAGGGCACACATAATTTTATGGGCATAGTTCCAAACTGTCCTCCAGAGTAGCTGGAATAGTTCACTATTGCAACAACAGTGCATTAATGTTCCAATTTCCTTTTCTGTCATGTTAACCAATCTGATAGGGGTGAGGTGGTACCATACAGTTGTTTTAATTTGCATTTCTCTAATCATTAGTGATTTAGACCATCTTTTCACATGACTATTGATAGCTTTGATTTCTTCTTCTGCAAACTATCTGTTCAGATATGCCGCTTCTCAAAGTTGCTTCCTTCCTCCATCAAGGAACTGCCTCTCAGCATCAGTTTTAGTTTGAAGCGTGTGTCTTCCAGCACTTAAACTCCCCTAGGGAGAGCTTGAGATATTCGTACTTTGCAGGGATGGGGAACCTTTGGTCTTGAGGCCACATGTGACCTTCTAGGTCCTTAAGCTGTGGCCTTTTGAGTGAGTCCAAGTTTTACAGAACAAATTCTTTTATTAAAGGGATTTGTTCTGTGAAGTTTGGATTCAGTCAAAGGGCTGCACTTGAGGACCTAGAAGGGCACATGTGTCCTTGAGGCCACAGCTTCCCCACCCCTACATCAAATCTATTATATATTCTTGGTTATACATTTATCTTATAGAAATAAGATCATAGATTATGGTCTTTACTTCTAGTGTATTACACTTTGAGATCTCCAATACAAAGATTTCATAAGATAAAATATAGTGAAAAGATCAGTCAGTCACTAAATAACCCCTTATTGAAGAGGTTTCCCAAAGAGGGTTAGGGTTGCCTGAGACCCCAAAATATCAACATACCAGGTCCTGACGAAAGCATTAGACTCAAGTCTTCTCAGCTGAAAAAGAGTAAAGTTTATTAATAGTGCGCCATATTAGGTAGACTCTTAAGAAGCCTAGGTATCTGTGATGCTTGCATAGGGCAAGCAGGACAGAGTAAGTATGTCACAGAATAAGTCTGTACTAGGGCATTCTATGGTGCTCTCACACCACATGGAGGGAAGATGGGGTCTTATATACAGAGGAATCTAGGGATGGTCTAGAGGAGGAGTTTGGGGAAGGTCTTCAGGAGGAGTTAATGAGGTCAATGCAAGAGTGGATTGGGATTTTGATAGGCTCAAGGGTGGGAAGCAGATGGACAATGGAGGGCCAGGCTAGTGACAGAGGTTTGGGCCCAGCCACAATGAAATACTTATGGCCTCTGCAAATGCCTCATCAAGTGGGAAGATTCAATCAGACTTCAAGGGGTTTCCCAGAGCCTGTACCTCAAAGATTCAAGGAGAGCTCAGGAGGCTCCCAGAGCCTACACCTCATCATTATGAAGTACCTACCATGTACCAGGTACTTTGTTATGGCCTGGGAAGACAAAGATGAAAAGAAAGTACCTGTACTCAAGGAGGTTATGATCTAATGGGTAAGGACAACACGTAGAGGAAGAGGATCAAAAACATAAAAGCAATCCAAATGTGCCCCCAGAGTTCCTAAAACAATTGTCATAGCAGTGCTATGTTATTCTATGCTTTCTTAAATTAAGAGAATCAAGAAAAGTCTGTGCTCTGTGTACCATTCCCTCTGTTCTACTTTCAGAAGTCAATGGGAGAATGGAATGGTGGGGGTTGGAAAAGTACCCATCCTGAAGGCATGATGAAGGCCACAGGAGTGCAGTAGGAGGACAGATGAAGAGATGATTAGCCTGGGCTCCCTCCTTACAAGGAGGTTCTGGAAGGAGTTCAGTAAGAGCCGGTGAATGCTAACTAGGTTTGAATAGTCTGTGCTCTATTTGCCTTAAGTCTACACAAATTACAAATTGGGATTAGCATGGCAAAGAAACAAAGGTTTTAGCTCACATCCTGCAAATTGGTCAAGATGACTCAAGAATGGAATAGTAAATATTTAAGAGCACTGTGGGAAGACAGGCCCATTAGCATATTTGTGATGGAGCTGTGAATCAATTCATCAACTTTGGAAAACAATTTGTAATTATGCAAAATAAAATGACTGAAATGTACATAACATTTTACACAGAAATTGAACTTTGGTTGCTTCTACCCTTCAATAATAAAAAAGCCAGTCCCATAGACATAGTAGCGCTTTATCTGGTAGCAAAGAATTGGGAACAAAGTGCAAGCCAATAAATTGAAGAACAAATTGTGATATGTATATGTGTCATGGAATTTACTGAGTTCTAAAAATAGAAAATAGGCTGAATACAGAGAATCATGGAAACATTTACAGGTTCAGATGAAGAGTGAAGTAAGCAGAGCCGAGAAAACAATATATTCAGTGGATACAGCAAAACAAAAAGAAAAAATTGATCGCAAAATTTAAAAACTAAATGTTGCAAAATTATAAAGGATGAGCATCGTTTCAAAGAAGAAATATGAGAACACTACCACCTCACTACTTTGCAGAGGTAGGAAGCATATAGGCATGGTATTTTGTACATATTTTCATTTTTTTCATGAAGCTAAAAAAAAGATACAATTATAACTAACAAAGATGTCCACTATCACTTCTATTATTGGATAATAATGTTAGAAATGTGAGTGATAGCAACAGATAAGAAAAAGAAACTGAAGAGATAAGAAAGGAACAAAATATTTGCCTTTTGTAATGACATTATGGTTTACTTAGAAAACCCTAGCAAGTCAAACAAAAGGAATTGGAGTATGAATTTCAGCAAAGAGCAAGATACAAATTAAGTGCTCCTAAAAGATCAACATTTCTGTACATTTCCAACAGAAGACAAGAAAAAAAAAAGATAAATTCCACTGAAAAATATTTACAGGGTGAAAAATATTTGTGATGCAGTGTACCCAAGATAAAGACAAAGACTACATGCACGTAACCAAATATTCTACATAAATACATAACCTAAATAAGTGGAGAAACATTAATTAAATCTTCAAGTCAATTCAATATCATGAAACAGCAATACTACTTCAATTCATGAACTTTGTTGCAATACTATTTAAACTAGCTTTAAATTCGATTGGCTTAAATAGCTAGAAAAGATGAGAACATAATTTTTCTGAAGGAACAAAACATCAAGATTTCAAAGGAAAAGGTGAAAAACTGTTGGAAGGAGGGAAGGGGGCTTGGCTGTACCAGATCTCAAAACTATATTATAAAACCATAAAATTATTTGGTACTATTGAAGAAATAGAGAAATCAGTTAGTGGAACAGGTGAGTGTGGGCAATTGCACAGTAAATGAGTTCTGAGACTGCTTAGGAAAGTAGAGAAAAGTTTATTTATCTTTCTCGAGAAAGGACACAACCTCCACAGCTCCCAGAATAGCATAGGAAGAGAGTGCAAACTGATTACAGAAAGCAAAGATTATTATACCCTAATTCCAGCCAGCCGACCCCTTTCTAGCCCCCTGCCTCCTAATCCCCATTGCTGGCTTTCAGATTTCACATTCTAAACAACAGAAATTCTACCCAGAGGCAAAGAGAGTCCCTAGTCTAAATTGCCTTATTTACCTAGATTCTTTTAGAGTTAGAAGATGTTTGTGGAGGAAACCTTCTAGTGTGGGCCTTGTAAGTCTCATTGATCTAAGCAATCTTTGGGAAGAAACAAACAACCAACCCCTCCCTACACCTCCTCCCCCCCAAAAGACCTTGTGATACCCTTGTCACTTAGCCTGCTGGTGCATTTTTTTTTTTATCCAAGATAAGGTTAATCAACAAGAATCACCAATCCCTGAGGAGACTTCATTCTTCCCAAGGATCTCATTCCTCAGATTAGGAACACAACAGTGTAGAAATATATGAATCTTGTAAACTAGTGCTTGATAAATATTAAAGACCTTTGCTGCAAGAGTAAACAAAGATTATTCACTAAAAAGTTTTGAGACAATAGACAAAGGCTGAAATCAGCTGTGGGTAAGATATCTTTTAACCCAGAGTGCACAGACAAGTGAATATCTATGGATAGATTAGAAGGGGTCTCTGACCATGAACGGGGAAAAAAAACCAACAATGTACTTCAAGTTTATATTTAGTATTAACTTCAATTATGAATTTAAAAACAAATGCTGGCAGGGGTCGACAGGATAAGAGGCCCATGATACAGAAAAACATGAAGAACTCCTAGTGTAGAAGAAGAGGGACCAGTACAACAATGAGTTGGGATATTGTCATGGACGGTAGGAAGGACATAGTTGAATGGTCAGCAAAGGACACTGAGATATAGCAATCAGAGAGACAGGAGAACCTGACGGGCACAATGTCAAAAAAAAAAAACAACTAGAGAGGAGAATGTGTGCTAGATGGTGACCTTCAAGACCTTCAATGTCAGTCAGAATTCCAGACTGGATGTCGTAGCCAGCTCAGCAGGCAGCCCTGATAGGCAGCGGGAGGGGGGATACAAAAACACAAAGGCTTTGCACTTAGAGCTTTGTGGAACCAGGCTATAGAGGAACTGAGTTAAGCAGTGAAACAAATTTCTCCCCCCTCCCCAGAGACTGAGCTGGTGACATGATAACCAAAAGGATTTGGGGGGAATGTTGGCATGTTTGACATTTGAAATAAATATTATTCTATGCAAACTCATCTAAGTGAATAAATGGCATGAAGGTTCTAGGGGGGACCTAAAACTGATGGAGGGAACATTATGAGCAGGGACTTGAGCCAAAGACAGGTATTCAACTCCTCCAAACACCATCACTTTGAGAGGTTCAGGGGGAGGGGTAAAATGGAATTTCCCTGACCTACAGGCAGTGGGATCACAGGGTCATTGTAATAATTGGATTATACATTCAGTGAAAGCTAGAAAGGACCTCAGAGGACATTTAGCTCAACACCCTCACTTTATATATTAGCAAACGGAGGCCCAGAGAAGTTGTTATTTATTTCTCCCAGGTCACATAGTTAATTAATAGGCTTCCATGCTCTGTCCTTCCTCAGTTTAAACCGTAGGACTGTATTGGACTAATAAAAAGATTTTGATAGAGTGTGGTTTCCTCCCTTCCCTTCCCTTCCCTTCCTTTCCCTCCCCTCCCCTCCCCTTGCCTCCCCTCCTTTCTTTTCTTTTTTTTTGCTTTTTGGAGGAGGAAGGTAGGACAATTGGGGTTAAGTGACTTGTCCAAGGTCACACGGCTAGTTTTGTGCTAAGTGTCTGAGGTCTCAGGTACTCCTGACTTCAGGGCCAGTGCTCTATTTACTGTGCCACCTGGCTGCCCCAAGTGTTGTTTTCTTTCTCTATTTAAAAAAAATGTCTACTGTTTTGGGGAGGGAACAAAATTTGGAACTCAAAATCTTTTAAAAGTGAATGTTGAAAACTATCTTTACATGTAACTGAAAAAAAAAATTAAATGTTGAGTAAAAAAAAAAAAACCAACCAAACAAAAACAATCTGATCCTGCTTCCTACCAACAGACTTTTCAATGATATTATTTATACCTTTCTCCTCCCTTGACCCCAAAGCTCTGTACCTAAATTCATTCATCTACTGCTACTGGACTCCTCAGACAAGATGCTGTCTCCAAAATCCAGGTATTTCCCCTGACTACTCAAAGCCTGGAATGTTCTGATTCTTCACCTCTGATTAAAGATTCCTGACTTCCTCCAAGTCCAACCTAAAAAGATATTCTTCTAGAGAAAGGCTTTCTTGGAGAGGCCCAGACATTGAGGCACATGCCAAGAGTCCCGGACAAGGCCTGGCCAACGTGGAGGCAAGTTGATCCACTGACCACAAGGGCCTTTCCCAGCCCTATCACCACAGGGCAGGGATCAGACAGCTGGGTAAGAGACAAGTTGAAAAGTCCACAAAATGTTGTGGCCAAATTCCAGAACTATCAGGTAAAGGAGAAAATACTACAAGAGGCCAGAAAGAAACAATTAGGATATGGTGGAGCCATAGTGAGGATTGCACAGGATGTGGCAGCTTCAACTTTGAAAGATCAGAGGAACTGGAATATGATTTTTCACAAGGTAAAAAGAGCTCAGGTTACAACCGAGGATCACTTATCCAGCGAAACTGAGCATAATGTACCAGGCAAGGAGATGGACATTCGGTGACATAAAAGAATTCTAGACCTTCCTGATGAAAAAGCCAGAGCTCAAGGGAAAATTCAACCTCCAATTACAAGACTCAAGACAGACATAGGAAGGTAAATAGGAAAAAAACACACACACACATAACTTGTTATTTCATAAGAGCAAACTATTTATGTTGCTATGTGGGAAGCTGACACCTGTTAACATTGTGAATTCTATACCTACTGCGACATCTAGGGATACAGAGAAATAGAGGGTGTGGGTATAAATTACACAAAATGATGATTAAAAACCTTATTAAGGGCTGCAAGGGGACAGCAATGGAAGAAGAGGAAATAATGAAGCAGAAAAGGGAAGAGTATGCCACACAAAGAGGCATTGTAGTAGACGGAGAGAAAGAAGGGAACTGACCCTTATAGGAGCTTTTTTTCTCTCACTGGTTCTGGTGCAAGGAGAGAACAACACAGTCAGTCAAGTATAGGACTCTATCTAGAAGAGACATAAAGCTTATCATATAGAGGGAAAGAGGTGAGAGAGAGGAGCATTGCATGAGATCCATACTCGTCAATCTTGGTTTGAGGAAGAGATAACATACAACATTGAGTATAAAAATCTATCATATCCTACAGGCAGTAGGAGGGGGGAAGTGCCAAGAAAATGGGGGTGGGGTTTAAAAGGGAGAGAAGAAATAGTAAGGGGGAAGGGTAAGAAAGGAGGGGCTGATAAGAAGGGAATATTGAGGGAGGCAGCAGTCAAAGGGAAAACTCTTAAGAAGGGCAAAGGAGAAGGGAAAAATAAAAGCATAAACAGGGTAGGGAATAGGATGGAGGGAAAGACAGAGATAGTAATCATAACTGTGAATGTGAATGGGATGAACTCTCCCATAAAATGGAAGCGGATAGCAGAATGGATTAAAAACCATAATCCTACAATATGCTTTTTACAAGAAACACATCTGAAAGGGGGATACACAGAGGGTAAAGGTAAAAGGCTGGAAAAATATATATATATCATGCCTCAGCTAAAGTAAAAAAAGCAGGGGTAGCAATCCTTATCTCAGACAAAGCAAAAGCAAAAACAGAACTAATTAAAAGAGATGAGGCAGGAAATTATATCCTGCTAAAAGGCACCACTGAAAATGAAGCAATATCATTACTAAACATTTGTGCACCAAGTGGCACAACACCCAAATTCCTAAAGCAGAAATTAAGGATGTTAGAGGAAGAAATAGATAGTAAAAATATACTAGTGGGGGACTTCAATCTCCCCCTCTCTGAGCTTGATAAATCTAACCTCAAAATAGACAAGAAAGAAGTTAAGAAGGTAAATAAAATCTTAGAGAAGAGAGATATGGTAGACCTCTGGAGAAAATTGAATGGGAATAAAAAGGCATATACCTTCTTCTCAGCAGTACATGGCACATATACAAAAATTGACTATGTAGTAGGGCATAAAAACCTTACAATTCAGGGCACAACGGTAGAAATGTTAAAGGCATCCTTCTCAGATCATGATACAATAAAAATTATACATAATAAAAGGCCATGGAAAGATAGACTAAAAACTAATTGGAAACTAAATAACTTAATCCTAAAGAATGAATGGTTTAAACAAAAAATTATAGAAACAATCAGTAATTTCATTAAAGAGAATGACAATAATGAGACAACATAGCAAAACTTGTGGGATATAGCAAACGCAGTTCTTAGGAGAAGTTTTATATCTCTGAATGCTCATATTTGTGTCATAAAAAGAATTTGGTAGAACTCCTTCTTCTTCAATTTTCCCAAATAGTTTGTAAAATATTGGAGTCAATTGTTCTTTAAATGTTGGATAGAATTCACTAGTAAAGCCATCTGGCCCTGGAGATTTTTTCTTAGGGAGTTCATTGATGGGTTGTTCAAGCCAGAGAAAATGGATGTCAATAAATTGGGTATGCAACTGAAAAAGCTATAAAAAGAACAAATTGAAAATCCCCAATTAAATACTAAATTAGAAATATTGAAAACCAAAGGAGAGATTAATAAAATTGAATTTATTAAACTATTGAATTAATAAATAAAACTAAGAGCTGGTATTATGAAAATCCAACAAAATTGATGGCCTTTTAGCCAATATGATAAAAAGAAAAAAGAAAGAAGAAAACCAAATTATGAATATCAAAAATGAAAAGGGTGAATCTATCTCCAATGAAGCAGAATTTAAAACAATAATTAGGAATTATTTTGCCCAATTGTATGCACATAAATTTGACAA
>CM053591.1:23927179-23940576 GCA_028646515.1 Pseudochirops corinnae | reverse complement strand
ATTTACAAAAATACAAGTTGCCCAGACTAACTGAAGAGGAAGTAAACTACTTAAATAACCCTATCTCGGAAAAAGAAATTGAACAAGCCATCAATGAACTCCCTAGGAAAAAGTCTCCAGGGCCAGATGGCTTTATTAGTGAAATCCACCAAACATTTAAAGAACAATTGGCTCCGATACTTTACAAACTATTTGGGAAAATTGGAGAAGAAAGAGTCCTACCAAATTTGTTTTATGACATAAATATGGTACTGATACCTAAATTGGGAAGAGACAAAATAGAGAAAGAAAATTATGGACCAATTTCCCTCATGAATATAGATGCAAAAATTCTAAATAAAATATTAGCAAAAAGACTACAGCAAATCATCATGAGAATAATACAATTTGATCAGGTAGGATTTATTCCAGGAATGCAAGGGTGGTTCAATATCAAGAAAACTATCAGTATAATTGATCACAGCAACAACAAAACTAGCAGAAACCATATGATTATCTCAATAGATGAAGAAAAGGCTTTTGACAAAATACAACACACATTCCTATTAAAAACACTTTTAGAGGAATAAATGGAGCCTTCCTTAAAATAATAAGTGCCATCTATCTAAAACCATCAGCAAGTATTATATGTAATGGGGATAAGCTAGAAGCATTTCCAGTAAGATCAGGGGTGAAACAAGGATGTACACTATCACCCCTCTTATTCAGTTTGGTACTAGAAATGTTAGCAGTAGCAATGAGAAGAAAGAGAAATTGAAGGAATCAAATTAGGCAAAGAAGAGACTAAGCTATCACTCTGCAGACGATATAATGATATACTTAGAGAATCCTAGAAGATCAAGTAAAAAACTATGTGAGATGATAAATTTGACAAAGTTGCAGGATATAAAATAAACCCACATAAATCCTCAGCATTTTTATATATCTCTAAAGAAATTCAACAGCAGGAGATAGAAAAAGAAATTATATTTAAAGGTACTGTAGATATTATAAAATATTTGGGAATCTACCTGCCAAAACAAACCCAGGACTTATATGAACGCAATTACAAAACACTTTTCACACAAATAGATCTAATTAATTGGAAAAACATCAATTGCTTATGGCTGGGTTGAGCTAATAAAAATGACAATCTTACCTAAATTAAATTACATATTTAGTGCCATACCAATCAATCCACCAAAAAATTACTTTGTGGAGCAAGAAAAAATAGTAACAAAATTCATTTGGAAGAACAAAAGATCCAGAATATCAAGGCAATTAATGAAAAGAAATGCTAGGGAACGTGGCCTAGCCATACCAGATTTTAATCTGTACTATAAAGCATCAGTCATCAGAACTACTTGGCTGAGGAATAGAGTAGTGGACCAATGGAATAGATTGGGTTCATGAGACTCAGCAGCCAATGACTAAATCCCTCTTACTGTGACTGAAGGGGACCGAATACAGGATGGGACGTGTCCCTGGAAACCAGTGGCAAACCCCACCTCAACAAACCTGAGATCCTGAATGTCAGGGTGGTGAAGCAGGCAAGTTCATACCAGGACCTGCCACATGCCTTGACACAGCCAGGGGAACTTAGCAGACACCAGCCTGGAGAACCACCCTGAGTGATGGCAGGCAGGTGTCTACAAGCCCACCAACAGCTGAACCAATTTGTGTTCTAGCACAGTCCTGGGTGGGGAGACAACCTCCAGCTGTCAGACTACCCCCACCCTGTGAGCTTCAGTGTAACCCCAGGAAAACGCAGAAAAAAAACCACTTGGTCTTGGCACATACCAGCCACCACCACCACCACCACTAGCAGCTCCAGCTCAGCACCACATAAGCTACCAGACACTTATAGCCTCCAGCAGCTACCACCTGACGCCCTAGCACACAAAGCTAGTAACCAGGTGTCTAACCCCCAGCACAAGAAGTCTGGGACAGTGCTTCCTGTGCCCCAGGAGCAGAGATCAATTTTAAAAGCCAGGAAAAAGACAAACATGAGCAAAAAACAACAAAGAAAAATAATGACCATAGAGATTTATTATGATCACAGGGAAGATCAAAACACAAATTCGGGAAAGAACAACATTGTTAGTATACCCACATCTGAAACTTCAAAGGGGAATACAAATTGGTCTCAAACCCAAAAAAGCCTTCTTGAAGGAACTCAAGAAGGATTTTAAAAGTCAAATAAGAGAAATGGAAGAAAAATTAATTAATTCTCTTAAAAATACAATTGACAAAATAGAAAAAAAAAAAAAGGACCCTGAAGGAAACAACTCCTTAAAAAGTAGGTGAAATGGAAAAGGAGGTACAAAAAAGCTAATTGAACAAAACAATGAGTTAAAAAGTATTAGATAGGTAAAGTGGAGAGGTTAAAACTTGAACCCCTTTGTTAATGACATAACTGTCACTTAGAAAATTGTAGACAAATCATCAAAGAACCTAATTGAGGGAATTAGTAATTTCATTAAGGTTATAAGGTACAAAAGAAATCTAGTATGTTTGTCAGTCAGTCAGTCAATCAAAAAATATTTAATAAGTACCTACTAATTGTTGCCTGGCATTGTGCTAAGTTGTTGGAGAAATTGTTGCCGTGGAGGAAGGGCAAAGGCAATCCATGTAATCAAGGTGCTAAAAAGATTAATAGGGGACACAATCTGCAAACAATCATGTATAAACAATATATGTGAGATAAATTTGAATTTAATCAACAGGATTACACTAGAAATAAGGAAGATAGTAAAGGGATCCTGTAGCAAGTGCCTTTAGTGGGATTTTTAAGTCAAGGAGTTCTATAGGTAAAGATAAGTATCTTGTTTGAGGAACAGGAGATAGGTTAGTATCACTGGATGACAGAACATCTTGGTGACAAGGGCTTATGGATGGTATGGAGAATTAGGATGGAAGAAATCAGGAAAGGTATATGGGTGGTAGTGGATGGGATACTGAAAGTCTTTCAATGCCCAACAATATTTCATAGTTAATCTTTGAGGTGATAAGGAACACTAGGGTTTGTAGAATAGAAACACAGACACGAGGAGAAGTACACTCTGGAGGATTACTTTGAGAACTGAGTGGAGCATGAACTGGAGTAGCGAAAGACTTGTGACAAGTAGAATCACAAGCAGGCTACTAAGTAATAGTGCAGGCTTTAGGTGATGAAGACTTGCTCTCGTGTTTGGGCAGTGTCAGGAAAGGAGAGGAGATATAGAAAAGATACTTCAAAGGACAAATCAACAGGCAGGCTTTGGCAGCTGACTGGATATGAGGGACTGATAGGGAATTAGGAATGGAGGAAGACAGCTAGGTTGTGATCTTGTAGGAGTGTAAGCAAGGTGGTGCCCTCAATATAAAAGAGAGAAGTTAGAAAGAGGTGATAATTTTTTGGGGGAGGAGGGAATTGAAGAAGATGAAATCTGGTATCTATGGGACAAATGATAAATTAGAAAAAGCAGCAAACACTATTTCACATTGGAAATCTAACACTCAAAAGACTTCGAAAACTAAGGACCATAGACCTTCTTTTTTTTTTTCATGTCCTCTCATCATGACTGACAATCCTTGACAGAATAATTCAGTCCATTTCAGTTTCCATGGAGAGAAAGAAAAACAGATGCATTATGATATCAGCAACTTGGAGCATTAGCTGTGGAGAATGGAGCTCAATGAAAGTCTGAATGTAGCAAAAGACCCCTAAGTGATTCAATTCAGCTTAAGAATTTTTTAAAACTAATTCTTGCTGTTAGCTTTTTAAAAAGACAAAACTATTTTGTTTTGTTTTCAGATTTGTGGACTTAAGGTACTAATGCGCTTTAGAAAAAAAAATTGAAAAGGTTACTTGCTTTTTAGAAGGTCTAAGTCTTCCAAGTACTCACGGAAGATAATTGTAGAAAAATAAAGATATTGCATAAGAAGATATCCAGTTAATTCTTATGAAGAAATGTTGACCTGTGCAAAAACAATGGCAATTTATTTTAAATGTCAATGCCAGAAAGGAGCATTTCTGTATTTTTCAAGGGCATATTTCTATAGACCTGATAAAGCCAAAAACCACTCAGGCTTACTGCAACAGGACTGAAATAAAAAGAGATTTACAAATTAGGAAACAAAATAAACAAATTCTACTTGAAGTCTAAGTTTAGCAAGAAGCTATCTGAGAAAATCCAATTCTCTCATCTGATTATATCTAGAAATCTATAATTGATTCATATTGAGTTCAAACAATATGGAAAGAGCAGCGCTGTAAGTCAGTCTGTAAACATTTATGAAGTGGAGACAGCAGGGAGAGTATTTAAGGATTTCGGTTTTGGAAGTACTGGATGAAGATGTTTATGGAGCAACAAATGGTAAATTAGAAAAGAATGACCTGCTGAAAATTCCAAAACAGTATCTGGAAGGAAAGTTCAACAGATTATCAATTTCCACAGTTAGCACTCAAAATCCTTGGAAAACAAACAAACAAAAAATCCCTCCTTTCATTGTCCTCTCATTAGAATTGACACTTTCTAACTGCTGAGTCTAGTCCTGCTCCCATGGAGATAAAAAAAAAAACCAGATGTTTTCTGATATCATCAAAAATTCATATTAACTGTTTGGAGAGGAACTCTGTGAAAACCAGATTGTGACATATAGGTCGCTTTGAGCTAACCAGACTTAAAAATTTATTTTAAATTTCTTGATGTATGTTTATTACATACACATAAGCTGGGTTTTTAAAAAAAATTTAAAAATTAAATTAAATTAAAATTTAAAATTTAATTAAATAATATAATATTTTAAATATTGTTATTTATTTATTAATTAAATATTTTAATATAATACTTTAAAATAATATAATATAATACAAATTAAAATTAAATTAAATTTAAATTTAAAAAATTTTTAAAAATTAAAAAAAATTTCTGTAGACATATGAACTAGGAAGAAGGCTTAAGTGTCGCTACAACTAGATTGAAAAGAGATTTATAAATTAGGAAACAGATTGTCTCCTGAAAAAAATTCAACCTGAAATCTAAGTCAACTGAAATAAAGGATGATAAAAAAACATAGAATTTCTTTAAGTACATGGAACAGCAAAAGAAAATAAGCAGAAATGGACAAAGTGATATTACAATAAACCAAGGAGAAATAAAATTACCTCAATCAGCATACTCAAAGTACTCAGAATTGAAAAGAGAACAAACATCCCCTCAATCCTGTCATCTGTGGTTTTACCTTCCACATTTGTAAATGGACTTACACTGAGTATGAGCAAATATGAGAAGAGCAGGTCAATGAGTCAGGCAGTAAACACTTATGCAGTGCCTTCACCATCCAAGATGCCATGGTGTGTGCTCGAACCAGGAATAGTGGTCAAAGATAATGTCCACTCTCAAGGACCTCACAGTCTATTAAAGAAGACAACATTTTAACAATTACATATAAACCATCTATATACAGGATAAAGGGTGAAGCAATTAACAGATGAGACACATTACTAATGATAAGAATTCTATAAATGCTTGTTCTAGAAAATGTGCTTTCAGTTTGTACTTGAAGGAAACCAGGGAAACTAGAAGACAAAAATGAGAAGGAAGGGTATACCGGGAATGCAGAGAAAACCAGGGAGACTAATTCTTGTTGAAAGATGGAATTATTTTGTTTAAGGAATGTCTAAGAACTCGATGCCCCTGGATCCCAAAAGATATAGACAACAAGGGCATGGGATTAAGGAGGACCAGGTCCTGTTAGAAGCCTGGAAAGGGGCATGTGCATGTTTATGATATGACATGTGTATGTGTGTAAGTGTTTGCACGTGTAATGGTAGGAAGGGAGCCAAAACACCTGATCCAGGAATTAGGCTGGTCCTAATAAGTTAGCTCTGGGTTTTCCAGTGGCCAGTCCATTTTTTCCAGTCCTGGTTTTCTCTGGGATGTGGCTGTAAATCAGAGCCTTCCTGATAACCTGTGATCCAGGGCTGTGCCCTGTTCTGGGATTATAGCAAGAAGGTGTTAACTCACTCATACATTTTAGATACTATTCATATTGGCTTGGAAATCATCAAAGGACATGATGATCGTCAAGGCCTAAAATGACATCACCATCTGGCGTCTTGAAACTGAATAATGCACTATTCAAAAACTTAATGACCTATAGTTAGTTTCTTTGTTTCATTACTCTATAAAAACCTTACTCATGGTATCAATAAATGGATTGCATTGATCAATCATGCCCAGACCACGATTTTTCACACTTGAGAGCTGGCATAAGAAACCACTTAGAGTTGGCACTACAATTGGCACCTGGAACAGTGACCTGAAAGAAGGTTTGAGGGATGTGGCTTCCTTGGAACTCCGGACAAAAGAAATCCTCGCAGAAGAGGTACTTCAGTGGCTGCAGCATCGTGGTAAGAGGTTAAGGAAGCAATAGTTTGCCTTGCAATTGAGCAGTTTTAGGGCTAAATAAGGACTGGGTCCCCTAGGGAAAGCTTTTAGCAGTCGTAGGGCTAAAAGAGTCACCTGGCTTAGTGGTAGATGAGGGACTACAAACATTAAGATAAGGACCCAGTCTCCGTAAAAAGCTGTCAGGAGAAAATGGGACAGGTACAAAGTAAAAGTAAAGACTGAGAAAATTATCTAAGTCTGTTAAAAAGAATAGTAAAAGAAAATTGAGAACCAGCCAGGAGACAGAGGAGTGAGAGATTTATGGAGGAAGGACTCCAGCACTTCTCCATTTCTGCCTTTTTTCTATGGAACATATTAATGACATGTTTAATATCAGAAAGGAAAGTGCCAAAGGCAGCTCGAACCATTCAGTGTAATGCAGCTGTCTCTATTAGAAACAGATAGAAAGAAACATATTGAGTAAGTCTTTCCTGGCCTGAAGTGCCAAGTAACTGTCCTTTCCTCCCTTAGTAGGAGGAAAGATATTATTTCTGGGGGAGCCAAGAAAGATAAGGATTTCAGTTTGGGATTTACTGAATGTAAGAGGTTTATGGGACAATGAACGATAAATTAGAAAAGTGGCACCTGGCAAGAATATGGGAGACTAGCAGACAAGGACTCAAAGTTACATCTGATTGGTCCAGGTGAATTTTTAAAACTCATTTCCATATTTCCCACCTTTCATAACATTGTACTCACTTGAGCCATGCTGAGACTTAGCCACATTTAAAGGAAACAGATTCTTGCCAACATCTGAGCAATTTAAAAATGTTTTCAAAATGACATAGGTCATCATGTAATCCTAGTTTGAATCTAACTTGTGAATTTCAGCAAGAATGGACTGGAATGTGAAAAAATCATGCTTTGCTATATGAGGAAATCTCACTGCTATTGCTCAAGGAAGAGGTGCTGTTATGCTATCCCTGTTCAGCAGCAGTGTTCAAAAGTATGCAACCTTCTCTCCTTAAAAAAAAAAACCAAAACTTTTAATATGTCAAATGCTGGCTAATATATTGCAACTGATTTTGCTTTAAACTCCTGCTACAGCAACAAATTTAAGGATCTCAATAGCAATCTATCTGGTTACCCAATAAAGCTGAAATCAAGTATTTTGAAAAAATTATTCCCAAACAAGCCCAATTTAGTTTCAGTTTTATGCCTCGAAGGGATTTTTACCCTTGTCTATTTTGGCCAGTTTTTTTCTGTTAAAAAAAAATTGACTTATTTATGAGGACATCCATTTTGTGAGGTGGGGGCTCTGCCCCCCCGCAAACTGTTGGGGTTTCATAATGTGCTGTGGTAGAACCATCTCAAAGAATTCAGATTCAGACCCCCTCCAAGCCAAGTATAGGCCTTTATTGATATTTGTTTCCATGAATAGAGCTCAAATATGACTCTACGACTTTTCAGCCATTACAGCCAATTCTGCCTTTGGGATCAACTTCTCTAGGGAGACTCTGCAGGGTTTATGCACAGTGATGACTTACCCAGGTTCAATTTCCAAAGCAACCTAACCACAAGTTGGACAGATGAAACTGGGGAATAGCTCATGCATCTTTTTTAGTTGAAATACAACATACAGGGGAATAGAAGGATGCAGGAAATATTGAACTGATAACATAAAATCTGAAGACCCAGGCCATGGAACCAGTCATGTATTTCAAAATACCATTCATGTTCTTTTTGGCAGTAAAGCTTTTCCTGTTTCTCTCAATTGTTAGTGATCTTCTTTTCAAACTGTCCTGTATTTAACTACTTCCTATATCTTTGTATTTATTAAATTTATATTTGTCCTGTATGTATTTCAACTTTAGTATATATGTTTAAAATTTCAACAAATATTTTAATACATTTTAATTTATTCCATATATTTTAATTTATTTTTAATATAGTATAATGTATATATTTTAATATATTTTATTTTAATATCTGTATATGTTTTAATTTATTCTGTATATATTTTATTTTTTATTTATTAATTTTTTGGAAGGGGAAAGGCAGGGCTGGGGTAAGTGACCTTGCCCAAGGTCACACAGCTAGTAAATGCCAAGTGTCTGAAGCTGGTTTTGAACTCAGGTCCTCCTGACTCCAAGGGGCCATCCTCTATTCATTATACCACCTGGCTGCCCCATATAGATATATACTAGACTATAATCTACTTGCCTTTAGGGATTTTTCTTTCTATTTACTTGTATGTCCAGCCACTAACACAGGGCTTGGCATATAGTAGAGGTTTAATTAATACTTCTTGTTAAAACTAGATAAATGAGCTTTATATGCCTCAAAGTACTCATACACTAAAAAAATAAATATTGAATTTTTGTCATTCAAGAGAGTTTGGATAAAGAGTAGCAGGATCACATAGGCATAGTAGCTAACAAAACTTTATTACTACTCTCAAGGGGAGGAAGATAACCAATGTAAACAGGGAAAAATAATCTTGGTATGTGGCCCTCATTGCCCTCAGCTCCCACCTGAGGAGTGCACACAGTGGGATGGCTTCCAGATGTGGAACTCTACAATAGCTTTCACACTTGAATCAAAGACCCAGCTTCATCAGGGCTTAACTTTCTATAGAGAGTTTTAGATAAAGAGCCAGCCAGCACTAACAGGAGATTTCTCCATTACCCAAATGAGAAGATAGGAGAATTGCATATAATAGGCACTCAATAAGGGGTTCTTAACTTTTTTGTGTGTCAGTCTGGTGAAGCCTATGGACATTTGTAATCATAGTGGGAGTTTGAAGATCTTCCCTGCCCTTGTATTTAGAATCAGGCAGGTACTTAGTACCTTGTTCCAAGTTAATGATTGTGCCAATTGTTAAGACCCAGAACTTGGGAATCCCTCAGTGGGATGGACTTGTTGACCTAACAGGAAGGGGCAGACCAGGGAGGAGATAATACAGTATATGAGGAACAGTTCAAGCTGAGGGAGGCCAGAACTTCTGGGAGTGAGCATCATGGAGGTAGAGCAGCTACTATAGGAGAGAGAGAGAGAGAGAGAACTGCGAGGATTCCAAGAACTTCTGAGAACTGCCATGAATTTAGAACATAATGGAGAACAGAACTTGTGGTGCCAAAACTTCTCCTGAGAACTTTTTCTGAGATCCAAATTGAGAACTTTGGCAAAATGAGAAGGGAGGAGAACTGGGAGGAAGCATGACTGTGGTGCCAGTATTTTGTCTGTCTGTTTTGATGTTACTTTCTCAGATTCCTCTGCTGATAGAGGATGGTGCTGTTGTTACAGAAGCCCTGGGACCTTGCTGCTGGTTCAGAAGCCCTGAAAGAGGATTTTCTTGTTGTATGTTTACAGAAATCCTTGAGGAGAGTCTTGCTAACAGAGGTCCTGGGACTATATTAATGATTTGTGCTGATTCCTCAGACTTTGTTGTTGGGTCTATGTTGATTTCGCAGGCAGAAAGTGAATTGATGAGGATGCTTGCAATGTTCATGGATGTTATTGTGGCTTTGTTAAGCTTTGTCTTTCTAAGAACAGAAACTGTGAAGGACTGAGGTGGCCTAGACACTATGAGCTTCAGTATGGAACAGGAACTGGACAAGGAGCTGGACAACAAGGAGCTGGCAGGAGCTGGGACCATGGAAGGGGTACCATGGAAGTGGAAAATCAGCTTCAAGTTAAGATGAAAAGACCTCTCTCCTTGGGCATTTAATGAAAACTGAGAAGTTTGTGACTTACTGGGGTAGAGAATTTTGACTTTTACAATTAGATGATTGAGTTAAGGACTTACTAATTAAGAATGATTGAAAACTAATCTCCAATCAAGAAGAAAGAAGACTTTTTGATTGAAGAGATTAAGACAATGTGATCTAAGGGTGGAGAGCTTTTGACCTCTGTACTTTGTGTCAGTTTGGGAGGCTTGCCTCCTTAAGAATGATTGAGTTACTAAATGAACGTACTTTGTTTAAAACTATGTGACCACTTTGGTAAAAACTACATGGCCATTTTGGTGATTGGTTGTTGTGTCATAGCATGGTGAATGCTGTATTTTGATTTTCTGTGAATGTTTTGTCTTGGTTTGTTGCTGAATAAATGGAGAGTTCACTATACTGTGTAATTAGAACCTTGAAGCTGTTTACAGCAGCAGTCCTCTGGAAAGCTACTCGTACTTGGCTTTACAACATCAAATTATAATGCTGATAAATGCACAGAATAAAATAATATACAATTACAAAGAAAATCAATTACATTGAGATGCAGTTATAAAAATATGTCTTTTTTTTAAAGTTCACAGACCCTGGGTTAAGAACCCTTGAACTAAATAGGTATTTGTTTAGCTGAATTAGAACTGCATTGACATTTAGACTATGAGCTTCTCCTTAAACAGTGAGCTCCCTGGGACTGTCTTTTACCTTTCTTTGTATCTCCAGAGGATCTGATTTTTAATCCTGATGTATGCCTTGGAGGTACATGGTAAGTGCTTATTGACTGACTAGCTGTTCTACATATTTGTAGAACTCTGCTAACTCCTGAAGCTCTCATCCAACTGCACATCCAGTGTCCTGATAGCTTTTGCTCTAATCAACCTGTGACTTTGCTATGTCTTATCAGGAAAAGGAGCTAATAGGTCCCAGCACAGAGTCTTTCCATGATTGGTTACTGTCTTTAAATATAAACTTCTTGATCTTTTTGAATTTATACATTGTACTGGTACAGTCTATACTTGCCATGTCATTGCCTGGCAAAATTATTGGATACGAAGGACGCTGCTACTGAAGTTATGGATAATCCATCCTATTCTCTCTTATTTTTTGAGTATAGTGTGCCTTTCACAGGATCAAGGGTTTGGTCCTTGTCTTGAGACAGTATTGACTTTTCTGTGTTTCTTAGACAACTAGATCCTATTCTAGAGTAGTCTATGCGCATTATCAGGAGTAGGCTGTCCTTCTGGAGCTCAGTTCTAGGTAGAGGCAGGTCAGTATGTGTGATGGTATCTTTCTTCTTACACAGAACACTCTTATCTCCCATCTTGCCTCTCCCTCCCTTCACCTCTTGGAATCTCTGGTTTCCTCCAAGACTCAGCTCAAATGGTGTCTTCTGCATGAGGTCTTTCCTCCTCCCCTTCACCAATGGCTACCTCTTGTCTCATCTCCTAGCTTCAGATTTTCTTGTATATTGTGTTGTGTACAAATGTGCATATGTCCTCTATTAGAATGTAAACTTCTCAGAGGAAAATCTGTTTCATTTTTGTCATTGTCTCCCCAGAGCCTAGCACAGTGCCTTGGCACATACTAAGGACTTAATGCTTACTAACTGATTGATTCTTATCTGCAAGAAAAGGATCTGACACCCTATTTCTTCTTGGTAATAGGTGGGAGTGGCTCTGGTGAGCCAATCAACCATAACAAGGGTGGAATACCTTGATCTTTGGAAAGATCTGTGATTTCATCTGCATGGTTCCTCCACCTGTGTTTTATGATCTTCAGGAATCGAATTGTTTGGGCCAAAACATTTGTTCTCCAGTGGTTATTGTTCTTGGGCACAATCCATCACCAAATCCATCTTCAAAGCATTTTCATCTTGGGAAGACTCATTAGAAATTGGACTCTACTAGAAAGGCTTGTGAGAACCTAGGATACTGCAGTAAAGCACCAGGAGAGGACTTTCTTGGAGAAACAATCATATCAATATCATTTCAGTGCTTCTTTCTTTTTATGTTAATTTCTTTTTATTTTTTAATATTTTTAAATTTCAGTTGTAAATTCTCTCTTTATCTACAGCCCCTCCCCCATCCACTGAGAAGACAAGTAATATAATACATACATTTTACAGGTGAAGTCACATAAAACATTTCCATATTAACCATGTTACAAAAAAGAAAAAGGCAAGGAAAGTACAGAAAGTGAACAAATACACTTCACTCCACAAGCCAAGTTTTTCTGTTTTCTTTCTTTCTGGAGATAGATAACATTTTTCATGAGTCTTTTGGAATAATTTAAGTACTTTTAAAATAATCTCTCAATACTTTAATACATTGCCATGTACATAAAAAATACTTCAAGGAACAATAAGATACTAATTCTATTTGATTTTTGTCTGTTAGCCATCAAAGTGATGACTCTGATTTCATTTTGCTGTGACACTTGGCAAGAAGAAAACAAGGGTGAAGGAGAGATGAGGAAAAGAGATACTTGGAGGAAGAGGATAAAGGGGAGTCATCTGTTTGATTTGACAAGAATGGCTGCCAAAGCTTTTTCATGATGTTATGTGACTTGGTAACTGGTTAATGGCACGTCTAGGTGGCATAGTGAATAGAATGCCAAGCCTGGAATCAAGAAGACTCATCTTCCTGAGTTCACTAGCTCTGTCACCCTGGACAAGCTACTCAAACCTGTTTACCTCAGCTTCCTCATCTGGAAAATGAGCTGCAGAAGAAAATGACAAATCCCTCTAGAATCCTTGCCAAGAAAACCCTAAATGGGGACACAAAGAGTCTGACATGACCAAAAACTGACTGAACAACAAAATGGGTTAACAAAGTGACATAGGAAAAGAATGGAATCCTGTCCTTGCACAGTCTGATCCACACTGGGACTGATTTGTGAGGTGACCATTATCTTGATCAGTGGTGCTCTTTAGCCTTGCTAAAGCACCATAGAGAAACAGGCAGCAAGAAAAGAGACATTCAGCCCTGAGGCTTGTTGAGTTTCTTTCAGCTGTCCAGTGGAGTTTCGCATCTCAAGATCATGACACAATGTTGGATCATCACTTGTAGCTGTTGTGTTAACTTGCAAATAGTCTTTTCTTGTATAAGATCGCTTTTTCTGGGCTAGTCCCATGATGACACAGTTTCTCTTGTAAGATATTTTGCTGACTCTCTGAAACAAGCATAGGTGTGACCTTCACTTTGTAGTCCTTAAAATGCTTTCTTCACAACTTTTCAGTCATGGGGAGGCCACATCACATGTTTACATTATTTGTTTTTTTTTTATTTTTTTTTAATTTTTTAAAATTTTATTATAATTT
>CM053591.1:23907461-23926679 GCA_028646515.1 Pseudochirops corinnae | reverse complement strand
CTTCTCCATACAATCTGTGTTCCAGGTATACTGGTCATTTTGCTCTTTCCCCAGCCTGATGCTCCATCCCGACTGTGCCAGACACTGCCTCTTTCCTTGGCTTCAAATGTTCATTCCATGCATTTCTGTTTCTTGGCTTCCTTTTAAACTCAGCTCAAATTCCAGGAAGACTTTTCCAGCCACTACCTCCCCATACTGGCCCCTTCCCTCTGAGATTGCTTTCTATTCAATCTGCATCTATCTTATAGACATATTTGGTTCTTGGGTTTTTTTTTTTTCCGTGTTATCTCTTTCCCATTAGAAGGTGAGCTCTTGGGGCAGCTAGGTGGTACATTGAATAGAGCACCGGCCCTGGACTCAGGAGGGTTTGAGTTCAAATTTGGCTCCAGACATTTAATACTTACTAGCCATGTGACCTTGAGGAAGTCACTTAACGCCAACTGTCCTGCCTTCCCCATTTACAAATGAGCAAAAAACCACTAGAATGTGAGCTCCTTGATGGCGGAGACTTTGTTGTATTTTGCCCTTCTTCTATCACCAGGGTCTGGCACACATAGTAAGAGATTATTAATTACTTATGGACTACAAAAAAAAAACCAAGAAGATTCAGAGGTGTCCATCAATTAGAGAATCATTGAACAAATTGTGATATGACAGTAAGAAAGTATGTGTCCCAAGGACAGTTCTAGAGAAAGCAGAAATAATTTTATTAACTGATACAGAGTGGATTCAGCAGAACCAAAGGCAATATTTAGACAATGAAATCATTGTCAAGGAAAACAATTGTGAAAAGCTTCAGAAATTTGATCACCGAAATGACCAAACCAGGTTTCAAACAACAAATGGTGAAATGTGCTATTCACATGCTGATAGAATGAAGACAAATTCACAATGTAGAATGACACATATCACTTTAGACCTGGCCACCATGTGGAGGCGTTTTGCTTTCTCTAGATATGTTTGTATCGTGCTTTTGTTTTTATCCTCCTCCCCAACAAAGTCTAAAATCTGAGGTGGGGATGGTGGGGAATAAGGGCAAGGGATGGAGCTGGGTGGGACAAGGGATTAGAAACATTCTTATTGAAAAAGAACAGATGAAAAATAAGTCACAGAGATATTTTGTGAAATATACAAAAGCATAAAGAATGAAATTCAAACAAAATAATGAATAGGATTCTCCTACTAGTGAAAGGCATTTTGGGATTGGGAAGAATGGAGGGTCACCAGTGTGACCACTGGAGTGACAGAAAAAGGAGATGGGGTGATTTTGAAGTGAGTCTACCTGATCTATAGTGTTTCTTAGCCCTGGTTTTATGATAATCTGATTTGTTTCTCTTGAAAGAAAAAACAAACAAACTATGAATATCATCCTTTGCATTTAAGGCATAAATCTGCCAGAAATAATTTTATTTAATCTAACATTATTTTATATATAAGCATTTCTATTTTCAAGAAATGTTCAAATGAGCATAGATGAGTTTGCTAGGCTGCATTCCTTGAGGGCCCATTGACATACTCAAGGTGTCAAATAAAATGAGTAGCCGTATTGGAAAGGAAAGCCATGTATTAGTTCATTGAGAAAGATTACTCAGGCTGGTAGTAGCTTCAGCCTTTTAGGGTACAGATTGAGTTTTTATAGAGTGTTAGAGTGTCTTAAGAGTACACAGACAAGCAGGGGCATTCTGTGGCACAAGATAAATGGGGAAAGTGAGCAAATCCTGGAGTCACAGAAGTTGCTACATAAGGAAACCCTAGAGGTTCTGAGCTTTTGTGCAGGGATACGTATGCATTAGAAAATCCTTGGAGGAAATTTTCTTCTCTTAATAGCTGGTTCTAACATGGATGTATACAATTTCTCCTACTGTCTTGCCAAACTCAAAAGGAAAGGGAGATAGAAAAAAACTGAAGAGGAAAAAAAGATGAAAAGGAAAAATTTTAAATAGTTTCCTATCTTCAAAAATGTCTATTTTTCCAAATTAATTCTAATTAAACATAAATTAATTATGTTTTAAAATAAAACTTACCACACCACCCTGACAGCTAGTAGGTTGGTTGTTGGGCTGCTTTCTCTGTAAGGCTATCCTAGAATTTCATTTGTCTATTATTCTAAGGTTCACTCTTAATTGTAAATGAGGCCCAGCCCAAGTTTCCATTTCCCTCAAAAAAGCAAGACCAGAACATCTATTTTATTTTCAAACAATAAAGCACTGAGATATTCATAAAAAGTAGATGTACTCCATTGCTACCTTCCAAACTCCCTAAGCAAGTATTCTATATTTACCCTATCAACTCTAATATCTCCTTTCTTGCCACTAATTGACTCTTCCTTTCATCTGAGTCAAGAATCAGAGTGACTTACTGAATAGGAATCCTCTGGGGCCAATAATTGTTCTGGAGTTATTTCTTCTTTTTCAGGTTCCATATTCCCTTCAGATGTGACTGGGTATTTTTTTAATTTTGTTAAGCAGGTCCTTGGTCTGCAAATTGTTTAACCAAAAAGATTAGATCATTTTCATGTTATTCCATCCTTTTCCTCTCCAACTTTCAAAACTCAGCTTTCTAAGTAGGAGGTTTGTACCTACTAAAGATACATCTCTGGGCTCTCCACTCTCTAATTAACCCTCTAAGTCTAAGAGCTATTCACTCAATCAGTATTGATGCACAAATTCCACAGCTAGTTGCTGTGGAGAATAAGGATCAATATGTCTAGGGATGTAAATGAGGTTATGGATAGGAATGGAATGGGTTGGGGATGGGGATGGACATAGGTAGGTGATAGGGAGGGGGATAGACAGGGATAGGAAAATGGATAGGGGAAGGGATGATGACTGGGATAGGTACTAGGAATCCAGAGGTGAAAGGAGTTCCAGGTGAAAACCCTGCTCTTTCAAGGCAGGGTGGCACCTTCACTGCCATTTAGTTGCAGAGAGTCGCCCAGAGCACTGAGATGCTAAATGCTTTGGGGAGGGTCAGACATCCAGGACATGCCAGAAGAAGGACTAAGTGTCCTAATACTACCAAAGTAACTTCTTTTTCTGTAGAGAAAAGACAGTTTCTGCCTCCAGGGGGATCATAATTCAGTGGAATGGACGAGAAGAGATCTTCACAAATGAAATCAGCTAACGTGCTATAACAGCTGTGTGGCTCTGTACTATGGGAAATTACAGTGACAAGACCACTTGCAGCTGGAAGAATGTTAGGGGAGGATTGATAAAGAAGTAACCTGACCTTAGATAGAGGAAGTATATACACACACATGCATGCATGTACATATATATTACACACACATATAACACATACTGAAATGGTTTGCCATTTCCTTCTCCGGAGCATTTTGTAGATCAGAAAACTGAGGCAAATAGACTGAAATGATTTGCCCAGATTCAAATAGCTAGTTTGTGTCTGAGACCAAATTTGAACACAGAAAGATGAGCCTTCTTTGTTCCAGGCCTCTCAAGGCCCTCTATCACTGTGTCTCCTACCAGTTCCACATGTGAGATAGATAGATCTAGATAAATAAATAAAGTATTTATTAGATGCTTTCTATATGCTAGGCCAGCGGTTCTCAACCTTCCTAATGCCTCAACCCTTTAATACGTTCCTCATGTTGTGGTTACCCCCAACCATAAAATTATTTTCATTGCTACTTCATAACTGTCATTTTGCTACTGTTATCAATCGTAATGTAAATATCTGATATGCAGGATGTATTTAAATTGAACATAACTCATGGGTTGAGCGCTGCTGTGCTAGGCACTAAGCAAGTACCAGAAGGGAGATCAGAGGTCTCATGTACATATGCTATCACCAATCAATATTTATTATACTATAAATATTATGGAGATTCTTAATGGAATGTGGAGGGCAGTGGAGTCTATTAATTTGTTTTTTTTTTAAATACGTTGATCATTGTATTTCAACATTATTGGTTTCCTTTGTCATTGCATGGATTTTATACTATGTATTTAAAAAGATTATTCTGTGGAGTCCATAGATTTGTCAGATTGCCAAATAGGTGTGGGATCAAAAAAGAATTAAGAACCACTGATCTAAAGACCCTAAAAAATATCTAGGAAACCCAGCTTTCCTTATCCCCGCCCCATCCACAGTCTAAAACAGAAAATCACAAATGTCCATAACATAAGGCGACTTGGCATCCCTCGTGTATTCTCTTTCTCTCCCTTTCTGCAATTTTGTTATAGGGTTTTGAGCTGTTTCCTTTAAGACCAAGACTTAGTGACAACCCCTGGCAGTCACAGCTGCCAAGGTCATTTAGGTCTGAGGAGGCAGCCAGCCTTCATAGTAAACAAAAGAAAATCCTACTCCTTTTTTGTTTGTTTCGTGTGTGTTTGGTCATTTTTCAGTCATGTCTGACTCTTCATAACCCCATTTGGGGTTTCCTTGGCAGAGATACTAGAGTGATTTGGCATTTCCTTTTCCAGTTCATTTTACAGATGAGGAAACTGAGGCAAACAGGGTTCAGTGACTTGCCCAGGGTCACACAGTGTCTGGGGCCAGATTTGGTTTCAGAAGACTCATCTTCCTGTTTCTGGTCCAGATTCTGTCTGCTCAGATACCTAGCTTCCCTTGTTTGTCTTTATCTTAACTTAAACCAGATGTGGACATCACATTTAATCTTTGATTATGAATCACCTACTTTGAGAAAAGTCACAAAGAATCCGTTTTGAAAAGAAAGTTTAAATTCCCTTCCCTTCCTTTTGGGTATTGTTCGTGCTTATGCTGCCACCTTGTGGAGGAATGAAAGAACACATGGAGTTTGAGCGTGATTAAGCCTTTAGTGTGGGAATCTGATCATAAGTTCCTGTACCCCTGGAAAATGTTAAGTGTATCTTGAGCAGGACTGAGTATTAGGAGATGAAGTGGTTGGTTCAGTACATATTTTTTTAAAAAACGTGCTTCAACATCATTTATATTTAAATGAACTAATTTTGGTGTATTAAGTAGCACAAGTTTTTGTTGATGTAAGTGCCCGTCAGCATTCTTTGTATATTCCTTCTCATCCATTTTTTTCCTCGTATGTAGTTAGAGTAAGTGTGTGCCCCCATTCTTCTAGTTCTTTCTTTTCATTTCTGCTTTATTTCAGAAAAATCTTCCAGGTTCCTTTGCATTTATTTCTCCCATGTGTTGGTCTCAATGACATTAAAGTGTTTTATAACATTAAGGTACAATAAGATATTTAACCATTTCTCTGTTGTTAGACATTCAGATTCCTTCCACTTTTGTTTTCAGTCATATATAATGATGCTAGGAAAAACCTGTGAGTAGATGGCCCTTTTTTATGCTTGTCAAGGTTGTCAAAGTAAACCAGGGCATTCTGGGAAGATGATGGAGTAGGTCCGAAATTCCACGGCTGTTCAGATTTCCTCCACAGACAGAAAATCACCACAAAATGAATGCAGAGTAGCAAAATTAAAGTGGTCAATCAGCCGTGCTCCTAAGATAACTTGAAAGGACCTCAGAAAAGGCAGGGCCTTTGGGAGCTGAGGTTTGACCTGAGTGAAGTGTAGATTCCCTACAGGCAGACTCCACGGAATCAACAGACAGCAGTCCCTGGAGCAGCTCTGCCAGGGAACAGATTAGGCCTCAAGAAACTGCACTTGTGGACCTTTCTTTTACCTCACAGGCTTTCACCTAAGGAGCAGCAGACAGCTGAGGGGGTAAAGGGAGGTTGAAGGACCCGCTCCACCATCACCCTCTGTTTCCGTAAGCCAGGCCTAGGTGCTGACCTTCTGGTGCTACCAGGCTGTGGCTGTGGGTAAGGAGGAATGAGCACCAGCCTGGTGAGTGCAATGGCCACAGGACATCATGGCGAGGGGCCCTGACTGTGACTTAGGACAGGAAAAAGGTCCCTGAGGCGGAGCCCTTGGACAGATTTTAGAAGATAACAGTAAGAAGGACCTGAGGCCTAGGGCAACATTACCTACAACTTGAGATTAAAATTTGATTATTATAATAAGCTACTAAAAATAAAAGGAAAAATGAGTAAATAAAGAAAAAAATAGCCATTACATTCTATTAGTTTGGTGTAATAGAAGATCTAGGTTCCTATTCAGAGGAAGATAGCAAGGTAAAAAAAAAAAAAAAAAAAAAAAAACATTCCTACCCCAAAATGTAAATCAAATGGTCACAAACCCAAAAAGAGTTCTCGGAAGAACTTAAAAAGGAATTCAAAAATCAAATAAGAGAGTATATTCTGAATGATGAAACTACTGGATCAAAAGATGTAATTATTTTTGTAAGTTTTATTGTGTATTATCAAATTGCCCTCCAGAAAGTTTCTACAATTTGCAATTCCATTAGCAATGAAGGAGTGTGTCTGTTTCTCTATACATCTTCCATTCCTATCATTGAAATTAGTAGTTTTGCACTATTTTTGGCCATTTTCTTGGGTGCAAAGCAGTACCTCCAAATCATTTTAATTTGTAGCTCTTTGATTATTAGTGAGGCTCAACATTTTTCAATTGACTTTTTCCACTTTTTAATTGCTAAATTAAAATTTTATAGCTATCTTTTCGTTTTTAAATCTTAATTTCTTTTTTGAAAATAAAATTTTATTGATTTTTTATCCTTTAAATTTCTTTCTGTAACATCTTTTTCTCTCCTAGAGAGCTACTTCGTCTAATATTTTAGCAAATTTTAAGAAGAGGAAAAAAAATTAGTCAATTCATTTTTAAAAATACAAAAATATATACAATATTCCACACCATGGACCTCCTGCCTCTTCAAAGGAGTTATGGGAGGGGTTTTCTCATGTCTCTTTTTTATGGCCATGTGCCTTCTTGTAGTTTTGCAACATTCACTAACGATTGTTTTGTGGTGATTGTTCATTCCTTTTTATATTGTCATCCTCATTGTGTATAGTGTTTTCTTGGATCTGCTTACTTCATTTTGCATCAACACGTGTAAGTCTTTTCATGCTTCTCTATAATAATCATTAATCTCTATAATAATCATATAATTAATCTATAACAATCATATTAATCATTTCTTATAGCACATTATTATTTCATTACATTCACACCTCATCATTTGTTTAGCCACTCCCAATCAATGAGCATCTATTACATTTCTGTGTCTTGTTCTTTGCCACTACGAAAAGTGCTAATATAAATATTTTGGTATTTTAGGGTTTTCTTATATCCCTTTGGGGTATATGCCTAGTCATGTTATTTATTTCTGTGTCAAAGGGTAAAAAGACAGGACAGTGCCAAGATAATTGAGTATCAGGAAGAAGTGGAGCTGATCTCCTCTTCACAAAACCCCAAGTCAAGCTAGAAAATGCACTAGAATGAATCCTAATGGAGGAAAAAAAACAAACAAACAAACAGAAAAAGTCAAAGTGATTCATTTGACTAGCTGAGGTTAGCATAGGGAGGCAGACAAAGAAGTCTGTAGACACTGGGGATGGGGTCGGGCCATGAACACACTACAAAAAGCCCTCCAGTGCTTAGGAAGAGACTGTGTACCAGGGCAAGAGGAGGTCCCAGATTCACACTGTGGCATTCCTGATCCCATACCAAGACATTATGAATGGCAGGGACAGGAGCCAACCAGCAACTTTATTGCCTACACTACCCGGTTGTGGTTCACAGATTCCAGGTGGACTGAGAAGGGGGACATTCCTAGATAGAGAAGTCCTGGGTTGTCTATCAGAAAAGGAAGAAGTTCAGAACAAAGTAGCAGTGGTATGTGTGACTCCGGGCATAGGAGTAGAGTTGCTCAGTTGTAACATCCAGACCAACCTATAGAGAGCGGTTCTCAACTTTCCTAATGCCGCGACCCTTTAATACAGTTCCTCACGTTGTGGTGACCCCCAACCATAAAATTATTTTAATTGCTACTTTATAACTGTAATTTTGCTACTGTTATGAATCGTAATGTAAATATCTGCTATGCAGGATATATTTTCATTGTTACAAATTGAACATAACCCACAGGTTGAGAACCACTGCTACAAGAATAACCAGGGTAGGAATCCCAGACCAAAAAGAAGCCCACCATTCTTTATCTGGACAAATAGAGCTTTCTAGGTGGCAGATAGGGGCTGAGTCCAGTAATATTCTTCTGTTGTTCAGACCAAAACCCAAGTTAGGAATTCAGACTGGTGAACACCAATCACACTTTACCCTGGATCAGACCATTTTGTGGCACCAAAAGCTTACAGGTCCCTGGCCTGTCCTTAAGATTCTGGAATAACTCAATATTCAATACTATAAGAAAACATTAGCAGGACCAGCCCAAACCATCCCTCTCAAAGTGACACAAAGACCTAATATTAAATCCTAAGTCAGGAAGTAGTCTAGAAGAATGAGGAAATAAAACATTCTCACCATAAAGAGCTATTATGGTGGCAAGGAAGTTCAAGACAAATGCAGAAGAGAAGGACCAAAAAACATCTACAAGCAGGGTCTCAAGAGAAAACACAGCACAGGCCACAATTTAAACTCTAAGGATGTAAAAAATAAATTTATGGCTGTTTTTGAGGTGGCAAAGAATGGAAATCTAAGGGAGGGCTCATAGATTGGAAAATAGATGAGCAAGCGTTGATATATGAAAGTGAGGGAATACTATTGTGCTGTAAGAAAGGACAATGAAGGAGACAGTTTCAGAGGAATCTGGGGACACTTGTATCCACTGCTGCACAGTTTAAGTGTACAGGACCAAGCTGATGATTGATATAATGACAACAATATGGCAAAGGCAAACACCTTTGAAAGACTTAGGAGTTTTTATCAGTCTAATTTTGCTATTATTCAGTCAGTTTTCAGTTGTGTCAGTCTCTTCGCGACCCCATTTGGGATTTTCTTGGCAAAGGTACTGGACTGGTTTGCCATTTTCTTCTCCAGCTCATTTTCCTGAGGAGCAAACTGAGGCAAACAGGGTTAAGTGACTTGCCCAGGGTCACACAGCTAGTAAGTGTCTGAGGTCAGATTTGAACTCAGGAAAATGAATCTTCTGACTCTAGGGCACTCAAGGCCACTTTGCCACCTAGCTGCCTGTTATCAGTGTAATGATCAACCGTAATGAGAGAAAACTCATAACGAAACATGAAAACATTCTTCGATGGGGAGATAAAGGATAGAGCAAGGAATGAGACAATTATTTTTTACATGAACCCTGTGGACATTTATTTTGATTAACTATACATTTTTGTAATAGGACTTGTTTTTCTTTATTTCTCAATGGAGAAAAGTGTTAGAGTGAGAGGACAAGAAGGCAGATTTTTACTCATTGAAAAAAAAATAAGATATAATCTTTAAAAAGGGGAAGGAGCGGCAGCTAGGTGGCACTGTGAATAGCTCTGGAGTCAGGAGGACCTGAGTTCCAATCCAGCCTCAGGCACTTAACACTTACTCATTGTGTGTTCTTGGGCAAGTCACTTAACCCCAATTGCCCTGCCTTCCCCCTCAAAAAAAAGGGGGAGAAGGAAATTTTAGTTACCTCATTTTTATAATTCCAAATTGCTTTGCAGAAGTGTCATGTTGATTTATTGCTCCACCAATGATACACTTCTCTGCCTATCTTCCTAAAATTAAAATAAAGCTAACATTTGCATACCACTATGCTAACTAGTTTACAAATATCATCTCATTTGATCCTCACAATAACCCTGGGAAGTAGGTGCTATTATAATCCCCATTTTACAGATGAGGAAACTGAGACAAACAGAGGTTAAGTGACCTGCCCAGGGTCACACAGCTAGTAAATGTCTGAGACTAGATTTGAACTCAGGTCTTCCTGACTCCAGATCCTGTGCTCCATCTACTCTGCCACCTAACTGTCCCTCCAGCATTGTCTATTCCCATTTTTATCAACTTTGCCAATTTACTAGAAGGGAAACCTTGCCATTATTTTGATTTACTATTGTTAATAATAGCCATAACAACAGCTAGGATTTATATAGCACCTTATGGTTTGCAAAGTGTTTTACATGCGCTAACTCGTCCAATCTCCATAACAACCCTATGAGGTAGGTAGGTAAGAACTATTATTATTCCCATTTTAAAGGTGAGAGGTTCAACTGTTTGTTCAGGGACTTCTGGGAACCAAATTAACAGAGTAAGCTCTAAATCATCACGTAACTCTCCCATATTCACCTCCAATCAACCATAAAATACTACTCCCAAACAAATCCTGGAAAAGCAGAACCAGCGAGAAGATGGGGTAAAACAATCTTTCAGTCCAAAAAACTTAGACGATCAGCAGGAAAGATCTGTCTCACTCAGATAAAGAAGGAGCACCATCTAAGACTGGAAGCATCCCAGCAAGCCAGCAGCAAGCCCTGACTCAGGAAACCAGTGGTAGATTTTGAGCCCCAGTGCAATAAAGCAGACAAACACCAACACCAGGACCCCCCATTTGCTTCAGCATAGCCAGGGTAATGGGCAGACTCCAGCTCTGAGAACCTCCAAGGGCTTCAGTGTAGTCTCGGCAAACAGGCAACCTGCAGAGGTCAGACCTCTACATGCTTCAGTGTAGCCCCAGACAAATGGACAAACTCCAACAGCCAGAGCTTCTCCTGTTTCAGTGTAGCCTTGGGAAAACAGGTAAAAACCAACCCTACTGGTTCCTAAGCAAACAGACAGCCACCAGCATGGTCTCTGTCAAGTGCTTCAACATAGCCCTGGGAAAACAGGCAATACCAGAGGCTAGACCAGCAGGTGCTTCAGTGTAGTCCCAGGGAAATGCAGAAACACCCCACTGGCCTCAGCACATGCCAGATACCACCATTAGTACCCCGGCTTACCACCAGGAGAGTTGCCAGACCCCTATGGCCTCCAGGAGCAACAGCCACTCCCCACCCCACTCCCTCAGCACAGCACCAGACTCAAAGGTCCTCCATGGGCCCCAGGGCAATATCAGTGCCTGTGGCCCCTGGTACAAGAAGCCTGAGACAGTGCCCCTTCCACCCTGAGAGAAGAATTCAAATTTAAAAGAAAGGGAAAAGGTCAAAAACAATGGACAAAAAAACAACAAAAAAGAATCTGACCATAAACAGCTAAGGTGACAGGGAAGACCAACACACAAACTCAGACATGGACAAAATGGCAAAACACCTATGGGAAAAACCCCAAAGAAAAATGGGACCTGGTCTCAAGCCCCAAAAGAACTCACAGAAGAGTTCAAAAAGGAGCCTAGAAATCATATTGAAAAGGTAGAAGAAAATTGGGAAAAGAAATGAGTGATGCATGAGAATTATGAAAAAGGAGTCAACAGTTTGAAAAAAGAAATCAACTGCTTAAGAAAAAGAATTGGTCAAATGGAAAAGGAGACACAAAGCTCCACAAAAGAAGACAACTCCTTAAAAAAGTACAATTGGGCACATGGAAGCTAATGAACCCATGAGACATTGTGTACCAATGCATCAGTCAAACAAATTCAAAAAGAAAATTTTAAAAAGCTAATTGAGGAAAGCAACTGGACTCTATGAGACCTCATGTAGCAATCAAACAAATTCAAAAGAATGAAAAAATGGAAGACAATGTAAAATATCTCATTGGAAAAACAACTGATCTGGAAAATAGAACTAGGAGAGACAATATCAGAATCATTGGACTACCTGAAAGCCATAATCAAAAGGAGGACCTGGAAAGCATCTTTCAAGAAATTATCAAGAAAAACTGTCCTGATGTCCTAGAACCAGAAGGCAAAATAAGCATCAAAAGAATCCACTGATCACTTCAGGAAAGAGATCCTGAAATAAAAACCCCAAGGAACATTACAGCCAAATTTCAGAACTATCAGGTCAAAGAAAAAATACTGAAAGTGACCAGAAAGAAACAATTCAAATATCAGGAAACCATGATCAGGATTACACAGGACTTAGCAGCTGTAACATTAAAGGATAGGAGGTCATGGAACATAATATTCTGGAAAGCAAAAGAGCTAGGACTATAACCGAGAATCACTTACCTGGTGAAATTAAGCAACAAGGGAGGAAGTGGTCATTCAATGAAATAGAAGCATTTCAAGTTTTCATAAGGAGAAGATAAGAATCAAACCAAAAATTTGATCTGCAGTATCAAGACCCAAGAGAAGCATAAACAGGTAAAAAGGTAAAGGGAAACATAAGGGATTCAATAGAGCTAAACTGTTTATTTACATCCATACATGGGAAGATGCTATTTTTAATTCTTAAAAATTGTATCACTAACAGTAATTAGAAGGAATATATACAGACAATGCATGAGAATAAGGTGAATTCGAGGGAATGACATAAATAATTAAGGGATGATAAAGAGGAGTATAATGGGTATAGAAGGAAGGGAGAGGTAGAATGGGGTGAACTTTTTCACATGAAGAGGTGCAAAAGACCTATTACAGTAGAGGAAAGGTGGGAGCATGGGTGATTACTTGAATCTTACTCTAATCAGTATTGACTCAAAGAGAAAATCATATACACACTCAATTGAATATAGAAATCTATTTTACCCAGCAGGGAAGTAGGAGGGAAGGAGATTAAGTATGTGGGATTTGGGGGAGAAGAGAGGTCAGTTCACAGGAAATAGGAGACAGAAGCAAAACACTGATGAGGATGGAAAGGGTGAAAGGAGAAAGAGGAAAAACATGAGGGAAAATAGTATGGAAGTAAATACACAGTAATCATAACTGTCACTGTGAATGGGATGAACTCTCCCATAAAACAGAAATAGATATCAGGGTGGATCAAAAATCACAATCTTACAATATGTTGTTTACAAGAAACTAATTGAAGTAAAGAGACACACACACAGTAAAGGTAAAGGACTGGAGCAAAATCTATTATGCTTCAGTTGAAATTTTTTTAAAAAGCAGAGGTAGCAAATCTGATCTTAGACAAAGTAAAAAACAAAAATAGACCTAATTAAAAGAGATAAAATAAGTAACTACATCTTGCCAAAAGTTACCATAGACATGAAGCAATAGCACTACTAAATAAACATGCACGAAGTGGTATACCATCCAAATTCTTAAAAGAGAAGTTAAGTCAATTACAGGAATAGATAGCAAAACTATACTACTGAGGGACTTCAATCTTCACCTCTCAGAACTAGATAAATACAACCAAAAAATAAGAAAGAAACTAAGGAAGTGAATAGAATATTAGAAAAGTTAGATATGACACCCCTTTGGAAAAAACTGAATGGGAACAGAAAGAAAAATGCCTTTTTCTCAGCAGCACGCGGCACCTGCACAAAAATTGGCCGTGTAATAGGGCATAAAACCTCAAAATCAAATGTAGAAAGGCAGAAATATTAAATGTATTCTTTTGGTATCATAATGCAATAAAAATTACATTCACAAAGGGAAGTGGAAAGATAGATTAAAAATTAACTGGAACCTAAATACTTTAATCATAAAGAAAAAGTAGATTAAAGAACAAGTAAGAGAAACTACAATTTCATTAAAAGGAATGACAACAATGAGACAACATACCAAAATTTATGGGATGCAATCAAAGCAGTACTTAGGGGAAAATTTCTGTATTCATATGTCAACAAAATAGAAAAAGAACAGATGAATGAATTGGACATGCAACTAAAAAAAAAACTAGAAAAAGAACAAATAAAAAATTCCCAGTTGAGCACCAAATTAGAAATAATGAAAATCAAAGGTGAGATTAATAAAATTGAAAGTGAAAGAAAAAAACTGTTGAGCTAATAAGTAAATCTAGGAACTGATTTTATAAAAAAAAAATATAAGTCATTGGCAATTTGATTTTTAAAAAGAAAGTAGGAAACTAAATATCTAGTATTCAAAAATGAAAATATAAGCAATGAAGAAGAAATTAAAGGAATCATTAGGAACTATTTTGTCCAATTATATGCCAATAAATCTGACAATCCAAGAGAAATTGATAGATATTTACAAAGATATAACTTACCCAGATTAACAGATGAGGAAATAGAACACCTAAATAACCCCATCTTAGAAAAAGAAATTGAATAAGCCATTAATGAACTCTCTAAGAAAAAATTCCCAGGGCTAGATGGGTTCACAAGTGAATTCTACCAAACATTTAAAGAATTAATTCCAATACTATGTAAACTACTTGGAAAAATAGGTGAAGAAAGAATTCTGCCAAGTCCCTCTTATGACACAAATATGGTGCTGATACCTAAACCAGGAAGAGCTAAAACAGAGAAAGAAAACTACAGACCAATTTCTCTAATGAATATTGATGCAAAAATTTTGAACAAAACATTAGCAAAGCAATTACAGTAATATATCACCGGGATTATATACTATGAGCCAGTGAGATTTATATCAGGAATCCAGGGTGGACTCAATATTAGGAAAACCAGAGACAAAATTGACCATATCAATAATTAAACCAACAAAATCATATGATTATCTCAATAGAGGAAAAACTGTTAACAAAATATAGTACCCATTCTTACTAAGAGCATAGGAATAAAGGGAGCATTCCTTAAAATGATACGCAGTATCTATCTAAAAGCATAAAAAAGCATATGTAATGGGGATAAGCTAGAATAATTTCCAATCAGATAAGGGGTGAAACAAGGATACCTATTATCACCACTCTTATTCAAAATAATACTAGAAATGTTAGCTATAGCAATAAGAAAAGAAAAATGAACTGAAGGAATTAGAAGAGGCCATGAGGAAACAAAACTATCCCTCTTTGTAGATGATATGATGATATACTTAGAGAATCCTAGAGGATCAACAAAAAAACTACTTGAAATAATCACCAATTTTAGTAAAGTTGTAGGATACAAAAGAAACCCACATAAATCATTACCATGTCTTTATATGACTAACAAAGCAAGAGATAGAAGGAGAAATTCCATTTAAAATAACTGTAGGGGCAGCTAGGTGGCTCAGTGTATAGAGCACTGGCTTTGGAATCAGGAGGACCTGAGTTCAAATCCAGCCTCAGACACTTGACACTTAACTAGCTGTGTGACCTGGGGCAAGTCACTTAACCCCAATTCCCTTGCCTTCTCCCCTCCAAAAATAAAATAAAATAACTGTAGACAACATAAAATACTTGGGAGTCTACCTACAAAGACATACCCATGAACTATATGAACACAATTATAAAACACTTCACAAAAATAAAGTCACATCTGAACAACTGGAAAAATACCAATTGCTCATGGGTAGACTGAACCAATATAATAGAAGCAACAATTCTGCCTAAGCTTGTTTATTTATCCAGAGCCATATCAAACAAACTACCCAAAAATTATTTGATAAAGCTAGAAAAAAATAGCAAAATGCATGTAGAAGAACGAATGGTCAAGAATAGCAAGGGAATTAATGAAAAAAAATGCAAAGGAAGGTGGCTTAGCAATACCAGATCTTAAACTACATTATAAAGCAGTAATTATCAAAACTCTGGTACTGGCTAAGAAATAGAGTGGTGCATTGGTGGAGTAAATTAGGTACACAAAACACAGTAGTCAATGACCATAATAACTTAGTGTTTCACAAACCCAAAGATCCCAGCCTTTGGGATAAGAATATTTGACAAAAACTACTGGGACAACTAGAAAACAATAGGATGCAAGCTAGGTATAGACCAACATCCCACACCATATACCAAGATGAGGTCAAAATGGGTTCATGTTTTAGACATAAATAAGCATGAAACACCATAAGCAAATTAGAAGTGCAAGGAATAGTCTGTATGTCAGCTCTACAGGGCAGTGAAGAATTCAAAACCAAACAAGAGATGGATAGCATTAAGAAATGTAAAATAATTTTGATTATATTAAATTAAAAAGCTTTTGTACAAACAAAGCCAATGCAACCAAGATTAGAAGGAAAGCAGAAAGCTGGGAAACAGTGTCTCTGATAAAGGGCCTCATTTCTCATACATATATATATACAAAACCAAGTCAAATTTGTAAGAATACAAGTCATTCCCCAATTGATAAATGGTCAAAGGATATGAACAGGCAATTTTCAAATGAAGCAAAATGAATCAAAGCTATCTGTAGGCATATGAAGAAGTGTTCTAAATTGCTCTTGATTAGAGAAATACAAATTAAAACAACTCTGAGGCACCACTTCACACCTATCAAATTGATTAATGTGACAAAAAAGGAAAATGACAAGTGTTGGAGAGAATGTGGTAAAATTTGGACACTAATGCATTGTTGATAGAGTTGTGAACTGATCCAACCATTCTGGAGAGTAATTTGGAACTATGCTTAAAGGGTAACCAAACTGTGCATACCCTTTGATCCAGTAATGCTATCCCAAGGAGATCATAAAAAAAAAAAAAGGAAGGGGCCTACATGTACAAAAATATTTATTGCAGCCCTTTTTGTGGTGGCAAAGTATTGGAAATTGAGGGGTTACCCATCAATTGGGGATGACTGAATAAGCTATAGTATTTTAATGTAATGGAATATGTTACAATAAGTGCAATGCAATAAGAAAATATGAACAAGCAGACTTGAGAAAAACCTGGAAAGACTTAAATGAACTAATGCAACGTGAAACAATCAGAACCAGGAAAACATTGCATACAGTAGCAGCAATATTGTGTGATGATCAACTATGACAGACCCAGTTCTTCTCAAAAATACAATGATCCAAGACAAACACAAAGAACTCACAAAGTAAAATGCTGTCCACATCCAGATAAAGAAATGATGGATTCTGAATGCATATCAAAGCATGTTTTTTCACTTGCTTTATTCTTTTTCATAGGTTTTTTTTCCCTTTTTGATGTTTCTTCTTTCACAACTGTGACAAATATGGGAATATGTTTTACCTGATAGCACAGCCCATATGATTTTCAGAAGAGGGTAGGGGAAGGATTAAGGGAGAAAAATTTGGAACTCAAAATTTTGTAAAAATGAACACTAAAAATTGTCTTGACATGTAATTGGGGGAAAAATACTATTTAAAAATTGTTTGTTTAGGGTCACACAGCTAGTAAGTTTCAGAGGCAAGATTTGAACTCAGGTCTTCCTGATTCCAAGTCTTTACTCTAAGCAGTATCAGAGCATGCTTTTATATATTTTTGGGAACTGTTTGTTCATATCATTTGATCACTTAACCGTCGGGAATGGCTTTTGGCCTCAGATATTTCTATTAATTTTCTTGGATACTAAATCCTTACTTGAGAAATTGATACAAAGATTTTTTTTCCATTTGATAACTTCCCTTCTTATCCCAGATGAATTAATTCTGTTTTTGCAGAAACTTTTCAGTTTCATGTAGTCAAAATTATTTATTTTATCTTTCATAATTGTTTCTCTTCTTTGGCTAAAAATGTCTTTGACATATTTTTTACCTGTAGTTGTGAAAAGCACATGATCTTCTAATTTTTTATGGCACAATGTTCAATGTTCAGGTATTTATTTTGAATTTATTGTGGAATATGGTGTAAGATACTTGCCTTAAGACTAATTTCTACTCAGCTGCTTCCCAGTTTTCCCAGCAGTTCTATCCTAACAAATTTGTTTTCAGGTTTATTAAATAAGGTTATTGAGTACCATTATTTCTGATTCTTCCTTGCAGTTACTCTTTATCCTTTATGGACAGAATTTTCCCTTTTCCCACCCTCCAACCTTTTTTTCTCTACACTGTATGTTTGTAGACCAGAAGTTGAATTTTAAAGCTTCTCAGTCAATCAAAATAATAATTGAGCAGCCACTAGGTGGTGCAGTGAATAGAGCACCAGCCCTGGAGTCAGGAGGACCTAAATTCAAATCTGGCCTCCAACACTTAACACATACCGGTCGTGTGACCTTGGGCAAGTCACTTAACCCCAACTTCCCTGCCTTTCCCCCTTCAAAAAGAAAAAAATAGTAAAAGTAAATTGATCTGTATGCTAGATTAAAAATTAATCTCAACCAGAAACTTCCAAGGGGGAAGATGTTATTACTTATTAAATACCATGTTTAAAGATAGTCACATATTGTAATAAAAGATTGTCTATTCTATATAAAAATCTTGACACTATATCATTAATATCAATAAAAAGATAAGATGTAATACATTTAACCCTGTTAGAATAATTGCAGATGAATAATGTGTGATTTGTATTATAGGTGACTTGTCATATTAACTATTTTCATCAAGCCAATCCAGAGACTCAACAATACATGGCAAGGTGTAAAGCCAGGCATGAGCAGCTTTCCAGAGGAATGCTGCTGTGAACAGCTTTCAAGGTTCTGATTACACAGTATAGTGAACTCTCTATTTATTCAACAGTAAATTAAAACAAAACACTGACAGAAATCAAAGTACATCCTTCAGAATGTTACAGCATAACAACTCATTACTAAAATGGCCACATAGTTTTTACCAAAGTGGTCACATAGTTTTAAGCAAAAGATAATATTCAGTTAGTAAGTCCTTCATTTAGTAAGTCCTTAATTCAATCACCCTTAAGGAGAAGTGTGAGATGAAAAAGTTCAGAGTCTGAGTCTGAGATCAGGAAATGTCTTTACTCTTTCTCATGAGAAAGGACACTGCCCCTGTTGCTCCCTGCACTCAGGGAGTGCAACATGTGGAAGCTTGTCCTGTCCTGATCCTAACTACACCTCTAACACCTGTCCTACCTCACCATTGGCTGGTGAGGCAAGCTCACAATCTTTCTAATTGGTGCAAAGCAGTTTCAATCCTTCACTATCTATTTCCTTTCACCAAATTTGAAAGTACCCAATCATAAGTGGACTAGTATGGTTTTCTTTCAAATTACCTCATTTCTGGGAAATCATGAGTTAATCACAAGACTGAACTGGTTTACAAAGGATGGAGAAGAGAGAGGAATGTAACAGGGAGTTAAAAGAAATGAGGAAACTTCACTGTGAGTCATCTCTCACAGAGACAAGCCTCCTTAATTAATACAAAGTATAGAGGTCAAAGTCTTCCACCCCTAAGTCACATTGTCTTAATCTCTTCAATCAAAAAGTCTTCTTTTTTCTTAATTGGAGATTAGTTTCCAATCATCCTTAATTAGTAAGTCCTTAACTCAATCATCTAAATGTAAAGGTCAAAGTTCTCCACCCCTAGTAAATCATGATCTTCTCAGTTTGCATTAAATACCCAGGGAGAGGTCTTTTCATCTTGACTCCAAGCAGGCTCTCAGCTTCCATGATTCCTCTTCTATGGTCCTAGCTCCTGCCCAAATCTATGCCACTGTCACCTGAGTTCAAAGGCAGACAGCTCTCAGTTCTTTGTCCAGTTTCTTGTGCAGTTCCTTGTCCAGTTCTCATTCCATACTGA
>CM053591.1:23871326-23898688 GCA_028646515.1 Pseudochirops corinnae | reverse complement strand
CAGTCCAAGTGACTGTTCCTGGTTTTTTCCTTGTAAATCAGAGCCTTTCTGATATCATATGATACAGGGAAGTGCCCTGTTCTGGGATTACTGCCAGAAGATGTTAGCTGCCTTTTATGATTTTTATGCATTTTTATATACCGTTCTTTGAGTATTGGTATCAGGGACATGGTTATCTTCTAAAAATTAACATCACTATCTGGCTTCTTGAAACTGAATAAAGAGGATTAGAAAACTAAGTGACCTACAATCACCTTATATCATTACTCTATAAAAACCTTGCTCATGGTATCAATAAATGGATTGCTTGACAATCACACCTGGACCATGATTTCTCATACTTTCATGAGCTAGTTTGTCAGTTTAGAGCTGGCTTAAGAAACCACTCAAGTTATCTCTACAGTAAGTAGAATAGTTCAAAAGTAGAATGAGCTGCTTTGGGAAATAGTGGATTCCCTCTCACAAATAGTCTTAGAAAATACTCCTTCTCTGAATTCTACCTACCCACTCGCTGAGAAAAGAAGAAAAAGCAAAACTCCTGTATTGTCAATAATCAAACAAAATAAATTCCCACATTGACTATGTTTGTTTGTTTTAAACGTTTATGTACATCTGAGGCCACTACCTTTCTATTGGGAAGTATATTTTTTGCATTTTTCTAATGACTAATATCATTTTTAGTATTTTTATGTGGCAATTGATGTGGATTTCTTCCTTGGAAAACTGCCTCTTCACAATCAGGGGATAGCTCTTATTCTTATACATTTGAATCAGTTCTCTATATATCTTAGAAAATGAAACTTTTATTTTCAGAGAAACCCATTGCCAAGATTTTTTCCTATTCACTCGTTTCTCTTATTTAACTACACTGGTTTTGCCTGTGCATTCAGAGTTCCAATTGTTCATCTTCTATTTCCCTCTTTCTCTTATAACTTTCTCAATGATGGTGGTCAGAGAGAAGTTTACTCAGCATCAGTTCTCTAAATTTTATATTATCTGCCTCTCTGCTTCTGCCCCTCTTACCACAGGTTCTTTTAACTTTCTTTTCTTTTAAATTCCATTTTGGTATCTACCCTCCTTAGAATTTGTTTTGTTAGGTACTAATCCTGGATTTATTCTATAAAGATTGAATTCAGTCAAAGGGCTGCACTTGAAGACCTAGAGGGCCCCTGGTGGCTTCGAGGCCACAGATCCCCCACCCCTGGGTCCCTGCATTAATCTGCCCTCCTTCTGGGTCCCCCCCTCTTTCTTCCCTTATTATCCTATTTCCCTATGGAGGGAAACACATTTTTGTACCCAATTGTGTTGTATATGTATTTTTCTCTCCTTTGACTAGTGCAGATGAGAGTTAGAATCAAGTGACATGTACTTCCTCTTTCTCTTCATCCTTGTTTGTATCGTTTTCTACTTTTACACCACAGTTACGTAAAATAATTTTCTCAATCCCTTCTTTCCTCCCCACTCCCCACCTCAGTCTATTCTACTTTCCCTCTCTTTTTATTTTTTTTTTAAGTATCGAAACATAACAAAACCACTTCCAGGCTTTCTATTTTATTAGACTCCTTTTATGATTCCTGATTGGGTTCTGAAAGGACACATGTATCATCTCCTCATGTTAAAATACGAAGTTTACTTTTGTTCAGTCCCTTAAGAGTATTTGCTTTCATTTATCTTTTTACCTCTTGACTCCTCGATGTGTATTTCAAAGGTTCTATTCCACTCCAGTCTTGTCATCAGGAAAGCTTAGAACTCTTTTACTTCATTAAATGTTATTTCTCCCCCAAGATTATGGTCAGTTTTGCTGAGTAAGTTATTCTCAGCTGTAAGCTTAGTTCTTTTGCCTTCTCAAGTTTCACATTCCAAGCTCTCCATTTCTGTAGAGTAGTGGCTGCTAAAACATGTTTGTTCCTGAATGTGGTTTCTGGATACTTGAATTCTTTCATTCTGGCTGCATGAAGTACTTCTTCTTTGGTATAGAAGTACTGATTTGGGGTGATAATGTTCCTAGGAGTTTTCATCTGGGAGTTTCTTTTAGGAGGTGACTGATACTTCCATTTTCAGGTTGACCTGTGATACTAAGAGATCTTGGCAGTTTTGTTCAATGATTTGGTGAAAGAGAATTTATAAGCTTTTTTTTTTTGTCATGGCATTCAGGCAGTCCAATTATTTAAATTATTAATTTAAATTATCTCCTCAATTTCTTTTCTTAGTTGTTTATATAAGATACTTTATATTTTCTTTAACTTTTTCCACTTTGTTTTAGTATTTCTTGTTTCATAAAGTCATTAGGTTCCTGTCTCGTTCTAAATTTACAGAAGTTCATTTCTTTTCCAATTTTCTCTCTAGTATTCCTATTTTATTTATAAAAACATTTTAAACTCTTTTAAACTCTTGTTTTATCTCTTCCAGAAATTCTATTTCAAATGGTGCCAAAGTTATGTTTTTCTTTGAGACTTTGCTTATGAATGTTTTGGATTCATTTTCTTCTGTGCATGTATCTTGAACAACATCCCTGTCACCATAATAGCTTTGAGAGAAATGATTGTTTCTGTCTTGTATTAATAACTAATTATTGAATCAGGACCATGGTTTTTCCACTTTTCTTCTTCCTCATCTAGAACTCATCCAGAGTGGGAAATCTTTCTCAAAGTCTTACCCAGGCTAGGAACTGATCAAAGACAGTAAAAGAAATTTGAAGTTTAGGAAAGTGGATGGGTTCCTGCTCATCCTTAATCAAACAGGTCTAGGAAAATGTTGATTCTCCCTTTTGTCAGCCAGGTGATATGGAGATTGATAAATCTATGCTCAGTGTCCTCTATCTCAAGACCTTCATTGTAATACAGCCCACTCTTTGTAATTTTCATTTCCTCATTTATTGTTAATCAATCAGAGTTGATTGCCAGCCCCAGGAACACCTGCTCTTCCCAGGGCATATAAAGTCACCACCATGAGGGGTCTTTGGCATTTGAGAGTGTCACCGACCTCTTTGATTAATAATATGATATTCTTACTAATAAAATGATAAAATTACCCAGAAACTTTATCTCTTGAACTTTTTAAATGTCCCAGCTTTTAGTGGTCATGGTTTCTAATAAGTTTCTTTTTGTTTGTCCCTCCTTCCAGACTATTTGCTGACTTTAAGCTTTGTGTTAGTTCTGGGTCTCTGTCCACTTTTGAAAGGGATATCGGAGCTGAGCAAACCTCGTGGGTTCTGCTGCTTCTTTCTTGGAGCATTGGGTGTTTTGTGCTATTCTGGCATCTCAAGGACAACTCACACTGAGGTATTGCAAGCTTTCAGAGTGACCGAAGTGGTCTGATTTTTGCACTCCTGCTCTGAGCTTCCTGAGCTGGCTTTGGGTCTAAACAACATACCTGTATGGTTGGAATTCTAACAGACTGCTGCTATCTATTCTTGTTGTTAATAATTTGATGAAACAGAATATGTAGGTTTGGGGTTTTTTTGTCATGCTATTCAGGCAGTTCAATGATCTTTAAATTATCTCCTCAATCTCTTTTCTCAGTCAGTTGTTTATGTGAGATACTTTATATTTTCTTTGATTTTTTTTCCATCTCTTGATTTTGTTTTAATATTTCTTGTTTAGGATTAGGATTAGAGTGAAGATTAACAACAAATCATTTTCCTAAACTTCAACCATTATCAGCCAGCTGGAAAACTCTGCTGCTTCCCAGTGGCAGAACTTCAGGTTTCCCCTTTTTTGGGGGATTCCTGCCCTATGGGCATGCCCATGCTGGAGGTTGGAACTAAGATTCAGCTCCACTTAATGGGGCAAGAGTCATACAACATCTTGCTTCTGAGCCTGTTCCTTATTCAGAGCACAGCCTAGGGCCTATGATCATTCTTCACCCTGGAACACCACCTCAATACACAGGTTCCCCCCCAGTTCACCCTGTATCTGTAACCTGGAATTAATTAGTAACAGAACTGCCAGTTGGCACCTGTTGCTGCAGCCTGCACAAGGTTAGGACCCTCTGCATGTGTCTGGGTTCTTTTCTTGTCCTGGTGCCCAGCCTCAGTCTTCTTTCAGGTACTGTGCTACTCCCCTTTTCCACCACCTGCAGACAAAGGTCTGAGCGTCTTCCTTTGCTGACTTGGGCTGAAAAAAAATGATGTGATTTTTTTTCTTGGATTTCTCAATTAGGATTTGGTCTTATCTATTTCCTAGGTCTTAGGGGGTGAGTTGTGCATTAGAGCTGAGGTTGTATGTGTTTCTGCTACTCTGCCATCTTGGTAGAATTCCATCACTCATTTATAACTCATATTTTCTGTGGGACAAATTCCCTTCAGGGACAGATTTAGAGCTAATGCATCATGTTCCTGGTACCCATTAAAGACATGGTGGGGCAAGGATAAGTGTAATCTGCTGAACTATCTAGTTTCATCTAATAAGAGAAATAATCATGATAAATATAAATTTTAACACTTGGTGGGCTAAGCAGGGTTTTTTTTTCTTCCCACTCCCACTTACATAGTGGTTTAGGAAATTATGCACCTTTTATTCAGAAGGAAATTCTTTTGTAAACAGTAAGCGCTTGAAGTATGTTAGCAACTGGTCCCTGCAAATAAGAGTAGACAGTCTTTACCTGAGATGCCTCAGGTTATGTCCGCCTATTTATAGCATCTAGCACACTTACAGTATGGTGTCAATGTTTTTAGATTATAATCTTGAATTTGGATAGTTTGGGAACATTTTCAATTATTTAGGACCAATGAAAGACTTGAAAAGAGGTGTTCCTTGAGGATGAAAAAGCCTATTTAGTTTTAATTTATTCTTAAAATTAATTTAATTGGTTTATTTAATTCTTAATTGTGATAGACTCTGTTCTGAAGAAAAGGATAAACTTGTCAGCTTGTGAAACTCAATGATAAAGTGATTAGGACTAATTTTTAACTCATAGAATCACAAAGACTCTCAGAACTGGAAGAGGCCTCAGAAGCCACTGAGTCCAGTCTGGAGAGGAAAAAGAACTTTTTTACTACATGTCTGACCAGGGGTCATCTATCCAGCCTCTGCTTAACGATTTCTAGGAAATCCACAAATTCCTGAGGCAGTCCCTTCCACTTATTATTATATTTATATTAATATTAATATTATATATATTTATATATATAATATATATTATATATATATATAATATATATAATATGGGATTCTTCCCCTTACACCACCTCTGCAGCTTGGAAAAATCAATCAGTAAGCTGTTATTTAATGCTTAGTACGTGTGAGGCACTATGCTAGTTACTAGGGAAAAAAAGGCAATGAAATAGACCCATTCTAATATCTCCCCTAAATGACCAAGAAGAATGAGAGAGTGAGGTTCTTCTACTTGAAGATTTAAAATATGTCTTCTTCTCCTCCTCCTAACTGACTGTCCTTCCAGTCTTTGCCCTTCTTCAATCCAACATGGTTAGTTCCCTTGAAATCCCTTTAGTATCCTGGTCACCTTCCTCTTGGGGGGTGCCGAGGAGGCCTCGGTTTCTCAATGTTTATTTTAGAACGTGGCAGTCAGAACTGAACACAGAATTCACATGTGATCTGAGTAAAGCAGAGGACAATGGGACTATTAGTTTCCTCTTTCAGGACCCCACGACTCTTTCCATGAAGCCTGAGGGAATGTAGCATCTGGAGAACTTTCAGCAACTCACATTTTAGTCCCCCTTCCCTCAGGCAAGTCACTCCAGTTTTCAGGGTATTTTGTGACTCTGAATCCATTCCCAGACTAAAGCTCAGGGATTCCCACCTACTCAGGCAGAAGGCACAATTAGTTGAAAGCAAAAGCATTTAATGAAACAGCAGAATAGAAAAGAAACATTAGAAAATCCCCCTCTAACTCAGAGCGTGCTCTCCCACAGATGTGCACCACCACATTGGAGGCATTGGAACAGACATGCTTGGGGAAGACACGTGTTCAGGATGCCAGTGAAGAGAAGCACCTTCTATCTCTGATCTACAAGGCTGCTGAGACCTTCTTAGGGACAGCATTGTGCTCCTGCTGGGCTCACCCCCTCCATGTTTCCTATAGTATCCACTCTCTGTTAGGCTCATAATCCCTGCTGGGCATTGTTCCCTCCTGGTCTCACCTGTTTGATGCTAGATGGCGTTTTGCTGCTCTCACGCCTCCTCATCTCTGCCACTGCCCTCTTGGTTTCATCTTTTCAGGGTATCCATTAGCATGTCATCCCAAGAGCCCCTACTTAAATCATGAATCTCCTCTACAACATCCCTGACAACGAATCAACCAGTCTTTCTTTAAATATTCCTGGTAATGGGGAACTCACTACCAATAGAGGCAGCTATTCCATTTGGGGAAAGCTAATCACTAATACATTTTTCCTTATATTGGGTTAAAATTTAGTTCCCTGTCATTTGTACATATTGGTTTTGACTCCTAGAGTCAAGTAGAATGTAACTAAATTCAACAAGAATTTATTAAGTGTCTGCTATGTGAAAGAAACTGTACCAAAGGCTAGAGACAAGAAGACAAAATCATTCTCTGCCCTCAGTGTTCTACTGTGTGGAATAAACCAATTCTTCCTTTTATCCAAAAGCCCTTTAAATGCTTGAAAACATCAATTTGTTCCCTGTAAATCTTCTTTTTTTTCTCAGCAAGACCATCCTCCTGGATTTTGGTAAACATACAACAAGAAAATCCTCTTTCAGGACTTCTGAACCAGCAGCAAGGTCCCAGGGCTTCTGTAATAACAGCATCGTCCTTTGTCGGGAGATGAATCTGACAAAGTAACATTAAAACAGACAGACAAAGTACTGACACGACAGCCATGACTCCTCCCTGTTCTTTTCTCTTCTCATTCTCAGTTCTTCTCAATTCTCAGTTTAGTCCTCAGTTCTCATTTCTCTTCTCAGTTCTCAGTTCAGTTCTCAGTTCTCTTCTGTCTCTCCAGCAGTAGCAGCCCAGCCTCCAGAAGCATGCTACAAGCAGTTCTGGCCTCTCTCAGCTTGGGCTTTTCCTTATATATGGTATTAGCTCCTCCCTGTTCTGTTCCTTCCTGTCACAACAAGAAATTCCCCCCAATGTGGGACTCACAAGCTCTGGATCTCAATATTTGACACAATCATGAGCCTGAAACAAGGTGCTAAGTACCTGTTTGCTCGCCAATACAAGGGGGTCTTCACATTCCATTACTATTAGAGACAACAATTCTCATTTTATACAATCCAATCCTCATATGACCCAGGTTTCCTGATCCTTTTGATTACACCCTAAGGCATTTTCTTTTGGACAGATTTCAGCTTGACAATGTCCCTTCTAAAGTCTAGCACCTAGATCTGAACACAGTACTCCAGTGCTTTATAAATATTGTCTCATTTTGTCATCATAACAACCCTGGAAGAAGGTAGATGCTATGATATGATATGATGCTATGATATGACCAACACAAAATACATTGGGCCAATAGATTCTTTGCTCTGGAGACTAGAATTATATTAAGGTAGCCTAAGATTCCATTAGAATTTTTTAACTGCTCACTCACATTGAGTTTGTAATTAAACCTCTCATTTTTTTCTACTTCAAATGCTAGCTCTCTCTCCCATCCTAAATTTGTGTAATTTTCTAAATATAAGTATAAAACTTTGTAGTTTTTTTTCCTAAATATAATTACAAAACTTTACATTTTTATCTTAAATTTCCTCTTCTCAATTCAGCCCACTCTTTCAGCCTGCCAAGGTAATTGCGCATCCTGATTTTATTGTTCAATATAGTAGTTATCCTTCCCAGATTTGCATCATATAAAAATTTTACCATCATTTCATTTCTATTTTCTACTAAATCACTGAAGAAATGTTGATTTGAAGTTGAAAATGGAGTCCTATAGCACACTGCTAGAGACCTCCATCCAGGTTTATAACTATCTAGTAATAATAATAGTAGGGAGAGGTAAGTGGTGCCATGGAAAAAGCCCTGGTCCCAGAGTCAGGAGGACCTGAGTTCAAATCCAGTCTCAGATACTTGACACTTACTGATTGCGTGACCTTGAGCAAATCACTAAATCCCAATTGCCTCAACAAAAAAAAAATGATAATAGCAGCCAATATTTACATAATACTTCAGGGTTTGCAAAGTGCTTTATAAATATTGTCTCATTTTGTCATCATAACAACCCTGGAAGAAGGTAGATGCTATTATTATTCCCACTTCGAAGATAATGAAACTGTGACAGAGACCAGGGTTACACAGCTAGAAAGAGTTTGAAGTAAAATTTGAACTCAGGTCATCCTGACTCCAAGTACAGCACTCTACTGCGTTGCCTTTCATCAATCAACGTTCTTTGAATCATCATTTAATCAGTTCTGTGCATTTATTTCCCCACATCATCCATGAGGACTTTTGTAAGATACTGTGTTTAGTGCTTTGCTAAAATCTCGATGTGCTAAGTATATAACATTTTTCTGATTTACCAGTGGAATAACCTTGTCAAAAAAAAAAAGAAATGAGGCTATCGCTTCAGCATAACTTTTTCAGAATGAGTCCATGCTGGTTCAGGATGATTGCTGTTTTCTAAGTTCTCACAAAGCATCACTTTTAGTGAGTTTTCCAGAGGTTTTTTTTTCTTCCCAGAGTTCCATTAGGAGCTAATGATAAACTCAGGAGTTTTCAGTTTGCCAGGAATGCTTTTTTGAAAATTGGGGCATTTTGCTCATCACCAGTACATACTTACTGGACCATTTCTCCATTTGCTTCCTGGTTCTTCAAAGAGTCACTTACACTACAGAACTAGCAATCACACTTGCAGATTGTTTGAATTCCTTGGGATGCAATTCATCCAGCCCTGGTGATTTCAATTCATTAAAAGAAACAAGGTATTGTCTTATCATCTCCTCACTTGTCTTTAGTCTCAATTTTCTCCTAACTCTTTTTGTTCTGTCCTCTTCAGTTTGAAGACTGCTATTTTTTTTAAAAGTTTTTCTGTTACCCCTTTTTTGATAACACTATTACTCCCCTTCTCCCCACTCCCCTCCCCTCACCTTATTGGAAAAAAGAAGCATAATTCAGCAAAGATTTCGACACAACAAATAGTATATACCACATTACACTTATGTAGTTTCCATTTCTCTACTGAAAAGAGAAAATAAACACCCTTATCAGTCTTCCAAGACCAAGAATATTCATTCCGTTCATCAGAATAAAATTGCTCTTCAATGTTCTTAATATTTATGCTCTTTTACTCATTGCAAATATTATCTTGATTCTTTGTTCTTCCTACTGCATCAGTTCACACAAGTCTTCCCATGTTTCTCAGAATTTTTCATAATCATCTTTTTTTTTACAGAGCAGTAATGTTGCCTTATATTCACATATATGAATATATGTTCAGCTTTTTCCTAATCAAAGGGCACCCACTTTATTTACAGCTTCTTGACACCACAAAAAGTGCTATGTGCATTTTATTATACACACACACACATATAAGTGTATATGTGTGTGTGTACACACATGTACGTATGTGTATATATAAATCTCCTTTTTTTCTTCCATTGACCTCCTTGGGGTTTATGTCCAGTAGTGAGATCCCTGGGTCAAAGGGTATGAACAATGTATTAACTTTTCCCAAATAATCCTACATTGATTTCCAGAATGGTTGGGCCAGTTCATAGCTCCACCAACAGTACATTAGTGTACACAATGTGTACATTCTACTTGATAAAAGAAAACAGAAGCAATGTGCTTAGGAGAGAGGGGAAGTTAGGAGTGATTGGTTGAAGTACTTCATGTTAAATGACCCTGAATTGGATTTTTAACCGGTGAACAGATATTTCTACTGCAAGTAAGCAAGTTGAAACAAGGTTTGTTAATGATGATCTTAATACAAATTTAAATGTGAGATTTGAAAAATGAACATCCTATCTTGCCTGCCTGGTTTATAGTTTGGGCTCTTATTAATAGCCAACTCTAGTAAAACAGGGTACCAGTCAAAACAATTTGCTGCTGCTGTGGCAGGTTTGTTTTTTGTTTTTGTTGAATTTTTGGGTCGGTTTGTTTTTGTTTTTTACAAAAGGGTCCTTTAATAAATAAAATTCAATACAAGACAAACAAAAGGAAGTGGTCTACAACTTTAGACCAAAAAGCACATATACCTCAAACAAGAGTCTTTGAGTACTTAGTAATAAGTCCACGTAATTTTTTTGACACTTCAGTACACCAACCTTGTACTCTCATAGTGTTCATTTGTCATATATATTTGCAGAGCCAAAACACACAGGAGTTTCATATTTCAGGAACTGATGTCCACTTCTTGAATGTGATCAGAGGATGTATTTGGTTGTCCATGTGAAATTTATAAGTGAGGAAAAAAAACCCACCTAGCAACATCAAGATAGCAGATAGAATTGCCACAGCAACCGCATGCCCGACTTCCTGTGATTTCGGCCTGGGAGGGATATAGAAAGCAATGGGGAAGGCTATACTCTCGTTTTTAAACACTGAGTGAAAATTCCAGATTACACAAATTAAGATACAGATCCCAGCAGATAAATAAAAGAATCCTCCAATAGTGAATGGAATGCAGGTGGTTGACTTACGAGCAACTCCCGTGTAAAAGTTCCTCAATGCAATGATAATGTAGACTTTTCCTATGGCCCCCAGAATGCAAGCAAACAGAAGGATGCTCTGAACAGCCCGAAAATCATGGGGGAGAAAAGTGTTGTATATGCCATAACTGTGGCAGATCTTGGCAGTCCTCCCTGGAGGAGAAAACAGGATGGTGCCGTAAAAGCATACTTTCCAGATGCCCACCCAAGCGATACCAGAGGAGATGATGGAAGTCGTATTGTCCAAATGCCACACCCTCCAATCCGCTTGTCCCATGGAGGCGCTCGCAAGGATCCAGCCGATAGTGGTTGAGGCGAAGCCTAACATTTGAAGGTTACCACTCGTGAGTTGGGGGTTCATGGCCAGGATAACTTCAGGAAATGTCAGGTATTTATAGCTGCCCTGGAAACAAACATAGGTAACTATTGTACAAGGTGTCCATTCATAGCAGCTTAGAAATAAAAAGAGATATGGCAGTAATAACTTGGATGGTGTTAAGTGTTCTTAAATGAAGTGCTAATAATGTCTTGAAGGAGGGTAAGCATGGGTAAGTCATTGTTACTGCTTTAACTGCTTCAGTCTGATCTAGGAACAGGACAGTAGGGCCTTTCAATAGGGCAGTAGAGAAGAGTCAGGACCTGGGTGTAAAGAGTTTTGAATGTGCAGTCAGGAGAAACCTGGGTTCAAATCTTACTTCCAACACTTAACACTTATTAGCTATGTGATTCTGGACAAGTCAATGCAATTGTCTGAGCCTCTGTTTTCATATCTTATTAGTGAAACATGGACAAGCGTACCCATGGTGTTGCTGTTCAATTGTGTCCAAACTCTTCATGACCCCATTTGGGGTTTTCTTGGCAAGGTTACTGGCAGGGTGGTTTGCCATTTCCTTTTCCAGCTCATTTTACAGATGAGGGAACTGAGACAGAATTAAGTGGCTTGCCCAGGGTCACACAGCTAGTAAGTATTTGAGGCTGGATTTGAACTCATGAGGATGCGTCTTCCTGAGTCCAGACCCTGCATTCTATCCACTGCATCACCTTGCTCCTTACTTCAAAGTACTATTTTTAAAAATACTGGCTCTGGTGTTAGAGGAAGAAAGTTTCATTTACATTTCTCACACTTTCTGCCGATGTACTTTGAGCAAGATAACTAATCTTTCTGGGAATTGTTTTCTTCATTAATAGAATAAGGGGGTTGGAAGAGATAGTTTCTAAGGTTCTCCTCTAGCTCTAGACCTATGATTTTATATGATCCTTTATCTGATCAATTAATCTGTAAACATTTGTTAAGTAGGTAGTGGAAATTGTACTAGATGTTGGAAATACAAAAAGGAGGTGGCTCCTACCTTCAAGGAGCATATATTCTAAAAAAAAAAAAAAAGAGGTACACCATCTTCATGGGTAATGTAGGTTATATAGAATATAAATACACTGTGACAGGGAAGGAAGGAAGGCGACACCAACAACTGACAGAAAGAGGGGAGGTCTCTGAAAGTACAGACTGAGCAGAGCCTAGAAGGGATGGCGGGGAGGGTTTAGGAGAGGTAGAGATAAAGAGGGAACCCATTCCAGGCAGGTGGGACAGAGGAGGCATCAAAGACTGTAGTCAAAAAAGATAAAAACTGAGAAAAGGCCACTGGATTACAGATTTCATTAGTGACCCTGAAGAAAACAGTTTCTACCAAGTGGTGGAGAGAGGAGTCAGACTGTAACAGCTAATTACAGAGGAAAATGAGAATGTGCCGGCAAAGCCTTTTTCTAGGAGTTTTGCTATGAAGGGGAAGAGACATACAAGATGATAACTCAAGTAGGGGTTCTTAAAACATTCGTGTGTGTGTGTGTGTGTGTGTGTGTGTGTGTGTGTGTGTGTGTGGTGGGCCCTTTTGTCAGTCAAGGGACTCCTCAGAATGGCTTTAAATGCATAAAACAAAATACATAGGACTGCAAAATGCAATATTTTAAATAAGTAAAGTATTTTAAATAAAATATATTTCATTTTTATATTTTATCTTCAATATGATTGGTTAATTATTGAAATACAGTTATGAAGATTTTTTTTTAAGTCCATGGTTCCCAGGTTAAGAATCCCTGGGTCAGGAGCCATCAGGATCAAGGAAAGGAGAGGAGTCAGTAAAGAAAGAAAAGGTTGAAAATTAGGGGAATAAAGGATGATTGAAGGGGTAGGTTGTTGGAGGAGACAAGAGGGAGTAAGATGAAGGATATTATCAAGGAGAAGTGATATCTCTTCTTCTAAAACCAGAGCAAAGGAAGACAGGATGGCAATAACACCAAGGTGATCTGAAGTGTAGAATTCAGGAGGTGGGGGAGCTTGCAATGGATGGCCACAGTTTTTTGTTCTGTTTTGTTTTTAGGTAAAATGTGAGGTGAAATCCTTTCCTGGGGCAAAGGGCTTATGATTAATACTTGCAAAAAGCTATATAAAAGTTAGCTATTATTCCCTCTTTCACACATTCTACTCCATGACACCTTTGTGACCAAAAGAAACATGTCCATATAGCTAACAAATACAGTTTCAAAGCAGAAGATGTCTCTAAGGATCATTTACTGAAGTCATTAAAATGTAAAGTATTTTGATTATCTTTCATTAAAATGTTTGAAGAGTTGAATTTCTTGGTTCTTTGCAAAGCAGGGAAACTAATTTTCACTTAAATGTATTATGTTTAAATAAAGTCTTCCATGTAATACAAATGGTTTTCCAGTCACTGGAGACCCAAGTATGAGCAGCAGCTGACCTTCAATTTCTCAGGCATACACTTCATAACAGAGTATCCCAACTAAAGCATATTTTTTGGAACCTTGATGATCCACATGAGAAGGAGAGATGAAGTGTTGTTTGTAGGTCACAAGTGGCGGAGCTTACCCACAACATACCAAGCGCTCCAAACTGAGAACTCTTCCCACTTCTGCCATGCCACCTTCTTCATTATATTTCAGACCTCAAAGCAATCTGTGATCAAATTAGCTTGAGACACATTATCTTATACATAGGTAATACTCAACGTATGTTCGCTCTATTTCACGTTCCTTCAACCTAATGCTCTACAGATTCTTCCATATCTTGCCCATTCTCAATCAATTAATTAACAAGCATTTATTAAGTGCCTGCTATGAAGTGAATTGGGCTGCCTTGAGAGATAGTTGGTATTTATTAAGCAGCACTGTGCTAGGCACTAGGGGTACAAATGCAAACTTATATTTTGACAAGAAAACAATATGTACAAAATTAATAAATACAAGGTATTTTAATTCAGGGGCAACTAAATGGCTCAGTGGATAGAACACCAGACTTGAAGTCAGACCTGAGTTGAAATCTGGCTTCAGATGCTTGCTAACCATGTGACCCTGGGCAAAGTCACTTACTCCTATTCGACTCAGTTTCCTCATCTGTAAAATGAACTAGAGAAGGAAATGGCAAACCACTCAGGTATCCTTGCCAAGAAAGCCAAAAATTGGGGTCAGGGAGAGTCTGACGCAGCTGAATGACAACAACATTTTAATTCAAGGTTGTTAGGGAATGGGTGGAGATGGTGGGAGAAGTGTCACTAGGAGCTGAGAGAATTAATAAAGGCAGATTACTAAAAGTGATATGGGAACTGTATCTCCAAGAAAGAGAGGTAATGGAGGTAAAGAGCCAGCATATTCCAGGAATGGGGGCAGCCAATACAGAGGCAAAGAAATAGGAGATGGAATGCCACGAGGGAAGAACAGAGAGAAGAACAGTTTATCTGCATCAGAGAGTAGAAAGGGAGAGTAATGTACAACAAGGCTAGAAAGATATTTTGGATTATAAAATGGTTTAAAATGAAAACAGGAAAACTAATATTTTGTCTTAGACTAGGGAGCCAGTGCAATTTATTGAGTAGGAGAGTAACATCCTCAAATCTGCTGTTAAGGAAAAACCATGTTGGTGGCTTAGTAGGGGATAGACCAGTGTGGAGAGAGACTTGAGGAAGGAAGACCCATAAAGAGGCTATTGAAGTAAACCAAGGAAGAGGTGATGAGAAGCTGAACTAAAGTGGTGACTGCATGAACCAAATCTACACATCCAATTCCAATTTTTCTCCCAAACTCTTGCACTACTTGTTCTTCTGTTGACAACACCAAACTGAAATTTCCCCACATTTGTAACCTTAGGGTGACTCTTCCTCCCCCCACCCCCAAACTCAGTTCTAATTCCACAGAATTACTTTATTCCATCCTCTCCATTTGGATATCTTGTCAACATCTCACACTCAACATGTCCAAACATGGGATTCAACATTTCCCCCCTAAGTCCCTACCTCTCTTCTAAACTTCCATATACCTTTCAACAATACCAACTAAGAGTCACCCCCCTCCAAACTAATAATTTTGCTTTTTTTTCGGAGGGAGGAAAGCACGGAAATTGGGGTTAAGTGACTTGCTCAAGGTCACATGGCTAGTAAATGTTAAGTATCTGTGACTGGATTTGAACTCAGGTCCTCCTGACTCCAGGTCCAATTCCCTATTCACTGTGCCACCTAGCAGCCCCCCCCCAAAATAATTTTGTTATCACCCTAGATTCTCCTCTTTTCTTCTACATCTAATCAGCAGCCAAATCCTGCCAGTTCTATCTGCAGAGTCTTTTGAATCTGTCCCTGGTTTTGAACTCAGATGTCCAGCACCCTAGTTCAGACCCTCAGCATCTCTTGTGTAGGCTATTCCAAAGCCCTCCCAATCCATCTTCTAGTCTCCCCTCTCTAATCCATCCTACTTACCACTGATAAAATATTACTCCTAAGGCAGAGTTTTGAATATACTTAAAATATCTTCTTCAGGTTATTTCTCCAATCTCCTTGTTGCTTCAGGGATAAGATACAGACTTCTGCCTGGTTTTTCAGGCCCTTCCCAATCTAATTCCAACCTCTCTAGCATTATTTCACATTATCTCCTTTCATATACTCTGTGTTATAGCTAAACTGGAATATTTGCTATTCATCAAACCTGACATTCCATTCCTCACCTCTTTCCATTCCCAGTGAGCTATTTCTCCCATTCAGAGAACCAACAGAGAACCAATTTTCCTTCAGTTCCTAGGCTATCTCTTCCTTTCCTTATTTCCTGATTCCTCTCTCTTTTTTGTTTGCATTTCAATAGTAGCTTTTTGTTTAATCTCTCCTTTTCCACTTTTGTTCCCTTCCTTGAATTATACTTAAGTGTGCTCAGACTATATTTCCCTCCCCACCACCATCATTCTCCACTCCCCAACTAGAATGAAATTCCTTGAGGGAACAAAATATTTTTTTTCTTGGGCTTCCCAGTGTCTAGTACAGGATATTGTAACTAGTAGACACAAATTTATTTGACGAATTTAATTGGCATAAAATGAACTTAATCTCCCCTGAAATGAATAGCATATTGATTGTAAGTTGTGGGTGTGTTCATCGCATTTTACTTTGGATTATCATTATATGCGACCCCTTTAAAATTACCCTTGCTAGATTATAAGGGTAAACAAATTTAAAATGATACAGTTCCTTCCCTCAAGGAGTTTACATTCTACTGGATGGGGGAAGGGAGGGAGAGTGGAATGTACAATTTGAACATACATAGATATAATTTATAAGCAGGAAATGGGGAACAAAGAGGGAAAGAAGGAAATCAGACAAGGGGTTAGAGCAATAGCTAGGAAAATCAGGAAAGGAGAAGATAGCATCTGAGTTGAACCTTGAAAGAAAAGAATGATTTTGAAAAGCAGAAGTGAAGAAGCAGAGATATTCTCTGAATTGCTTCTTGAGAGAAGCACCAAGACTTAGTCATCTTTTTATCTCCCTTAGAAATGAACAACAGTGCTTTGCACGTGATAAAGGATAAGCAAAAGACTGTTGTTGAATGAATGAAGTTACTGAGTTATTTCAATCAAAAATTGTCGGGGGTCTTTTTTTAAGACTCTCAAATCTTTTGGCACATCAGATTTGTAGTTTGCCAACTAATTTGCACATGGATTCCTTCAACTACCATAGGCCTAAGCTATAAACTCTATGGGGATATCATTGTTGACTACTGAATTTTAACCAGGAACCATGAAGCAAAAGTGGAAAACAACGGAAGGTCTGACTTGATAGTAATGGCTTTAAATTTAAATGAAGGGCCACTGAGATTAGATTACAATGTGAGCTCTCCACCTTTTTTGTATCTCCAGCATTTGGCACTGTGTTTGGCTCATAGTCAATGTTTATTCACTGACCAACTGACTGACTGGGGAATAAGATGTCATTTCATTCATAAAATACAAGCCTACTGACTTCCAAAGAAATTTGCTTCCAATTTTCATCTCACTCCTCTAGGGGCCTGCCCTGGCCTTCTACCTCTCCAAGGCTTCATTCTCATCTTTCTTGTTGCTCCTAACCTACCATATGGCCATCTCCAGACTATTAGCCAAAAGCCATTTGTTCTACATTTCCAAGGCTTCAAAGTCTGGATGTAGAATTTAATTAGAAAGTTAGGTCTATGATGGGCCTTGAATAGGTGGATAGGACTTAATGTTTTCATTATGGCTTATCTGCTTTGACAATTCATTTAATTCAATTTTCAGATAATTTCTAGTTTAGGTATCCCTTATTTAATAGAATTTTCAAATTTAGAGGCTTAACGACAAAAATCCCCCTGTCATGTTAAGTTAAAGCACTGAATATGTGGAATGCTATCTTGTTTCAACCTTCTTTTTGGTACTAGAAGGAATATAGAGAATACTGATTTTCCTAAGTATCCAATTTAATTAAACAAATATGTTTTGAGGCCTTCCAAGGGGAAAAGCATTGTGCTAAATACTAGCACTGCCCCTAAGATCAATCAGTCCAAGGCTTCAGTCTATTCAGAGAGGAGAGAGGAGGCTACCAGAGAGATCTCTGGATAACCCACTATCAATAAGAAGCAATATGGCAAAATGATAAAATTATAAGCTTTGGAGTCATATCCCAAAGCTATCCCTATCTGCGTGACTTTGGGAAAGTCATCTCACTTCTCTGAGTTTCAGTTTCTTCATCTGTAACATAAGGGGATAGGATTAGTTGGTCTCCATGGTCCTTAGATCTTTGAACCTTTGTTCTTAAGAGGTTGGATTCTTCGCAGAGAAGTGCAAAATGGGCCAGGTCTCAGGTGCACAAAGAGTAGAGTCCTACATTTTATGCCAAGCAGAGAGACCATTCATAGGGTAACCCCGTATCCCTTCAATTTCATGCATAGTGGTTCCTTTCTTCTATAAATCACATGGGTGAGTAGGGGCTTTCCCAAACCACCAATTCCTCTCTCAATATGCACTAAAGTAGTGGAGCTCTAAGGACAACAGGTATTACATGTACAAATGTAATATAATGCTCATTGAAAGGTCCATGACTACCCTAGCCATTTGGTTTCTCTTCCAGACCTCAATCTGCCTCTCCCACAACCTCATCTTTCTAAACCTATATTCACTGGCAGTTTCTATCCTCCCTGCTTCCCAAAAGAGCACATTTCCATCAAAACAGAAAAAAAAAGTCTCAAACCCAGAATTACAGCCTCCCTGCTTCCTGCCTGCAACTCCATGTGCCAACAGAATGGAGTGAGTCACCACCGCTAAGCTGGTGTTACCTCATTATATATAGGGACCTTACATTTTTCCAGGCAGAATATATCTCTGATTTTAATAGAAATCACTCCGGAAAAGAGGATTTACTTAAACAGATTTTAATTTTAGAACCAGTTTTGCCTTATGGTAAATATCTTTGAGGATATTTACAATAGTTCCCTGTTTTTCTTTGTTATAATTCCATGCATAAAAACAGCTGAAAAGTAATTCTTCATTTACAAAGCATCATAATCCGTGTTGTCTGTCTCTGATGCACTGGTAAAACAGGATCAGAGTACCATAAGTTTAGAGTTCAAAGAAACTTTTGCCACCTTCTAGTCTACATCAACATTTTACAGATGCAGAGATTAAAGCCCAGAAAAATTCAGTGATCTACCCAAGGTCACAAAGGAATTAAACTCAAGTTTTCTAACTCTGCATCAAGTGATCTTCCTACTGTATTAGAATAAGAATAACTAAACTTCTTTTGTTTTTGACAGTATTCTGTCTGTTTATGAAGCGAATGTGCCATGTTAAACTTACCTCAGCTCCAAAGACTGTGTTTTTGAAGAGGCGATGGTAAAAACATTTTAAAATATCAGTTTGATCCGTCATTAATGAAAATGATACAGGATACACTATAATTGTGATCTGCTAAGCTTCTTACTCCACCTCAGTTTTTTGGACATATCCTGATAGAACTGTGATTCCCTGAGAGGATATATGATAATTTCTATAAGTCAAATATAGAGTTAAAATTGCTTCAATAAACATTTATTAAATTAAATATTTATTAAATTAAAAATGTATACTATGTTCAAGGCTGGGTAGCTAAGTGGTACAGTGGATAGAATGCCAAGCCCAGAGTCAGGAAAACTCATCTTCCTGAGTTCAAATCTGCTTTCAGACAGACACTTAGTAGTTGTACAATCCTGAGCAAGTCACCGAACTCTGTTTGCCTCAGTTTCCTCATCTGTAAAATGAGTTGGAGAAGGAAATGGCAAACTACTCCAGTAAATTTGCCAAGAAAACCCCAAATGGAGTCACAAAGAGTCGGACACGACTGAAACAACTGAACGACAATGTTCTAAGTGTGGGGGTAGATAGAAATATGAATAAAATGCAATTCCTGCCCTGACAGAGGTTACCTTCTAACAGAGAGAATAAAATATATGTGTGAATATCAAATGAACCAGATTAGGTTAAGAGTATAACATTCATTCATTCAACACACATTTAACAAATGGTACGCTCTCTATGCTGGGAACTGAAGCTATAAAAATTAAAATGACATGGTGCCTGCCTTCAAAGAGCTTATATTCTCCTATAGGGAAACAACACGTATGAAGATAAGTCAATATAAAATATAGACAAAGTAAATACTAAATAATCTGGGGGAGGCGGGGTTCTAGCAACTCAGAGTGTCAGGAAAGCCTCATAGAAGAGGTGACAGGATTGAGTCTAATTGAGCTACTCATATGGCAAAGGAGAGAGAGACAGACAAAGACAGAGAGACAGAGAGAGACACAGAGACACAGAGACAGAGACAGACAGAGACAGAGAGACAGAGGCAGAGAGAGAGAAACAGAGACAGAGACAGAGACATTGAAAGAGACAGAGAGAGAGAGAGACAGAGACAGAGAGAGAGGCAGAGAGAGAGACAGAGACAGAGAGAGAGAGACAGAGAGAGAGAGAGGAAAAAAAGAAAGAAGAGAGAAAGAGAGGGGGGAGAAGAGAAAGAGAGAGACAGAGAGAGATACAGAGACAGAGACAGACAGAGACAGAGAGACAGAGGCAGAGAGAGAGAGAGAGACAGAGAGAGAGGGAGAGAGACAGAGACAGAGAGAGAGAGAGACAGACAGACAGAGAGAGGAAAAAAAAGAAAGAAGAGAGAAAGAAAAGAAAGAGAGAGCAATTTCCAGATTATGGGGATCAATAGAGCCTTCATGAAAGTAGTGTTTGACCTGAGCCCTGAAAGATGCATTTGGGAGGAGGAAGAAAGGAAGGTGTTGGAGTGAAAAATAATGGTAGGAGCAAAAATGAAGAGGGGAAAAATTGTGGTGAGTTGTCTGATTTGGTTGCAGTGTAGAATATACGATGGGAAAAGCGTATGACATAAGGTTGGAGATGTAGGGTGGAGTCAAACTGAAGAAGATCTTGAATACCAGTATAAAAAGTTTATATTTGATCTAGGCTTAGGGAATCATTGAAAATTTTTGACCAGAGTGATATCAAGCATGAGTCAAGGAGATGAATTTGGCCGCAATGTATGGAATGAATTTGACAGGGCAAAGACTGGGAGACAGGAAGGATCATTTATTTCCAAAGCTGAGGATCGTGGCACTCTTACATAAATGTGCACCCATACCTGTTGAGGCTGGCAGCTCTTTATAGCTGCCATTATCCCGTGGGCCTTTTTTAAAGAAGTATCAGGGCATACCCTCTATGTTAGTGTTAGAGGTAATGAATAATTGGGCCAGAGTTATGGAGTGTGTGGAGAGAAACAGTAGCTTTGGTGACAAAGTAAGAGAATTGGTTTGAGTCATTGGAACAAGTAAGGAGAGAGGTGGCATAGAGTTTGAAAGGTGTGAGTAGAAAGTATTGAATGGAGGGATTTGTGACCGTGATGGAGAAAAGAGTGCTATTCTCAGCCCTCATGTTTCTCATTGAATACTGACTTGAGGTCCCTAAGTCATAAAATTTAGCATTAGAGTTTAAGGGAACCTCCAAGATTATTTAGCCCAACTCTCCTCCCACCCACCCTCATTTTACAGATGAGGAAAGTGAAGGTTAGAGAGACTAAATTATTTACTGAAGGTCACTTAGGACATGAAAGAAGTGATATCTCAGTGCTCTTTCTACTATACCATGCCATCCATATGTGGGAAGCAGAATTCTGATTACATTTATTTGTTACACAATGAGACCAGTATTTTATTTTATTTTTTCTCTTTGGAGGGAAGGCAGGGCAATTGGGGTTAAGTGACTTGCCCAAGGTCACACGGCTAGTAAGTGTTAAGTGTCTGAGTCCAGATCTGAACTCAGGTCCTCCTGATTCCAGGGACCACCATCTCTATTCACTGCACCACCTAGCTTCCCAATACCAGTATTTGAAAGCCCCTTTGAGAAGCCCCAGGTTTTACGTGGAAGAGCTGAATGGCATGTTCGTGAGCCTCCTAAAGACCCTGTAAAGGAATAGAAAGTACCAGTATGGCACAAGGAAATGTAAAGAGGCTGGCATGTACGACTGCTTAGGGAGTCAGTATATAACCCCTATAGGAAAAGTCCCCACTTGAAGATCTGAATTTGGAGTCACAGAACCTGGGTTAAAATCTAAGCTTTCCCACTTACAAATTTTTGATCTCCAGCAAGTCAGCATCTGAGCCTCAGTCTCTTCAACTATAAAATGAGAGGATGGAGTAGGCAGACTCCAAGGTCCCTTGCTTGAGAACTATGATCCTACAAACTATGATTTGAGGGTTTCATAACATGTCAGGAGTTATTGTCATAGTCCAGGCAAAAGGTAATGAGTGTCTGTAGTAGAGTAACGACCCCATGTGGACAGTAAGGAGAAGAAACAAACAACAGGAAATGACTACGAGAGATGAGGGAAGGAAAGAGTGAATGATGATGCCAAGACCTGGAATCTCCCATCTGGGTGAATGGGAGAACTATGGGCCCATAAACAGAAATAAGGAAATCAGAAAGAGGGGAAGGTGTGGAGGTTTTCCCTTTAGCCATGTTGAGCCACCTCTTCTTTGATACAGGCAGGAAGGAGAGGATGGGTAAAGATTCGAAGAAGCTTTAAAGGTGGGAGGAAATTTGCAGCTAGTGAGTGAATTCTTTTATTTTTCTTTTAAAAGATACTATTTATTTATTTTTAGTTTGCAACATTCAGTTCCACAAGCTTTTGAGTTTAAAATTTTCTCCCTTTCCTTCCCCTCCCACCTCCCCAAGACAGCATGCAATCTGATATAGGCTCTACAGATTAGCCATATTTTCACATTATAACCAATGGAATGAACCACGAGAAAGAAGAAACACAAACAAAACAAAACAAAAAAGAGAGAGCAAATAGTACGCTTCGATCTGCATTCAGGCTCCATGTGGATGGCATTTTCCATCATGAGCCTTTTGGAGTTGTCTTAAATCATTGCATTGCTGGGAAGAGTCAAGTCTATCATAGTCATCACACAATGTGACTGTAACTGTGTGAAATGCTCTCCTGGTTCTGCTTGCCTAGTGAATGAATTCTTAATCAAACAAAAGATAGAAGTGGTTATAAAAGTTTATGTAAACAATTTCATTTATACAAAGTTAAAAGCTTTTGTACAAATTAGATCAATACAGAGAGAATAAGAAGAGAGTTACAGGAAAGAAGGGGAAGAGGGAGGGAGATAAGAAGGAATCTTTGTTTCAAACAGATCTTATTAATAAAAATCTGATTTCTGAGATGTATAGTGAATTGACACAAGGATAGAAGACAAAAGTCAAATAGATAAATGAAAAAAGTATATGAACAAATAGTTTCTAAAGAAAAAAAATGCAAATTATCAGCAACTATATGGGAAGATGCTCCAAACCACTAATAATAACAGAAATTCACAGTAAAACAACTGTGAGACTTCACATCACACTCATGTAGTTAAACAATCAGTAATAAAAAATGAAAGATGGAAATGGGCAATATTGGAGTTGCTGTAGAAATTCAGGCACAACACCACATTGTTGGTGTGGATTGTTCCGATGTGGAAAAGTAACACCATTATATAAAGAGCCAGCATAGTGTAGGGGAGAGGGCACTGGACCTGTGGTCCAGAAGATCTGAGTTCAAATTCTGCCTCAGATACTTACTAGCTATATGACCTTTTGTAAATTACTTAACCTCTCTCAGCCTCAGTTTTCACTTTTGTAAAATGAAAGAGTTAAGCTTGATGACCTTTAAGGTCCCTTTTAGCTCTAAATCTACAATATTGTAAGAAAATGTATTAAACTATGCCTCACCAGTGATCCCACTATTGACTATATCCCTAAAGGAGCCCAAAAAGAAAGGTCTAATAGCGATGCCCAGGTACTGAGAAGTGGTTGAACAAACTGTGGTCCATTGATGTCATGGAAAATAATTATTGTGCCATAAGAAACAATTAATGTAAGCAATTCAGGGAAATGTAGGGTGACTTGGATAAACGGGTACAGGGAGACTAAGGCAGAATAAGAACAATACATAAAATGACTCCCATGGTCTAAATGAAAGCAATTAAAAAGGCAAAAAAACTGAGCTTGAATGACATAACTAATATTGATTCTGGTGGGCAGATGATTAAATAGAGGTAGAGACAGAGAGGGAGTAATGCTAAATGGAGTAGACATGGACAAAAAAGGTTATATTGGTTGGTTATATTTGACAGTTTTACTTTTATAAGACATGGTTTGGGGCAAGGCAAGGCATACTAGAGAGTGATTCTGATGTAAAAAGCAAAGATGTCAACAGCATTTTAAAACATTTTTATCTTTAATTCATTTTTAGCATTCTTTTTTTAAAATTGAGTTCTGAATTCTTTTCTTTTCTGCTGCCCTTTCCCCACAATCATACACATGAAATCATGAAGTTTTCATATTGGCCATGTTGAAAAAAAAATAAGAAAAATAAAGTGGAAAAAAATATACTTCAATTTTCATTCTGCCTCCATCAGTTCTTTCCCTGCAGGTGGAGAGCATTTTGCATCATAAGTCCTTAGGAATTGTATTGGATCATTGCATTGCTAAGAAGAACTAAGTCATTCACAGGTGATCATCATAAAATATTGCTGTTATTATATGTAGTGTTCTTCTAGATCTGCTCATTTCTCTCCACATCAATCCATGAAAATCTTCACAGTTTTTCTGAAAGCATGCCATATCACAATAGTATTCCTTTGCAAGCATATACCACAGTTTGTTCATCCATTCCCCAAATGATAGACATTCCATTGATTTCCAAGTCTTTGTCAACACAGAAAGAGTCACCATAACTATTTATGTACAGATAGGTCCTTTCCCTTTTTCTTTGATTCCTTTGGGATACAGCCCTAGAAGTGGTATTGCTGGGTCAAAGGGTATGCACAATTTTATAGCTCTTTGGGCAGAGTTCCAAATTATTCTCCAGAATGTTTGGATCAGTTTACTCCACCAGCGCATTAGTGTCCCAATTTTTCCAACATTTTTCTAACATTTGTCATGTTCCTTTTCTGTCATGTTAGCCAGTCTGGAAGATGTGAGGTGGTACCTCAGGGTTGTTTTAATTTGCATTTGTCTAATCAAAAATGATTTAGAGGATTTTTTCATATGACTATTGATAGCTTCAATTTCTTCTTCTGAAAACTGCCTGTTCATATTTTTTGACAATTTATCAATTGGGAGGTAACTTGTATCATTATAAAGTTGTTTATAAATTTACAAATTACAAAAGTTCTTTATAAATTTAAGAAATGAGTCTTTTATCAGAGAAACTTGCTGTAAATTGTCCTCCCTCCCCCAGTTTCTTGCTTTTCTTCTAATCTTAGCAGCATTGGTTTTGTTTAGACAAAAACTTTTTAAAATTTAATGTAATTAAAATTATTCCTTTTACTTCCTGAGATCATCCTTTCTATCTCTTGTTTGGTCATAAATTCTTCCCTTATTTATAGATTTGACAGGTAACATTTTCCATTGTTTAAATCGTGTATCCATTTTGACCTTATCTTGGTATACAGTATGAGATGTTAGTCTACACCTAATTTCTGCCAAACCACTTTCCAGCTTTACCAACAATTTTTTAAAAATAGTGAGCTCTTGTCCCAAAAGTTTGGATTTTGGAGTTTATCAAAGACTAGACTACTATGTCTATTATTGTGTATTGTCTACCTAATCTATTCCACTAATCCACCACTCTATTTCCTAGCTTGTACTGGATTGCTTTGATGATTAGTGCTTTGTAATACAGTTTGAGATCTTTTACCATTAGGTTACCTTCCTTCACTTTTTTTTCATTGATTGCCTTGGTATTCTTAACCTTTTGTTCTTTCAGATTAATTTTGTTATTATTTTTTCTAGCTCTATAAGATAATTTTTGGTTGTTAATATGCATTCCACTGAATAAATAAATTAATTTACATAGGACTGTCATTTTTATTGTATTGACTCACCCTACCCATGTATTAGGGCCTAAAAATTTCAGAAACAAGTACAGATAAGGAGAAATATTAAATTCATCCTTTACAAAGCATAATGTGATTTAAAATTATTTTCAATAAGGGGTGATAGAAACAGAGATTAAAAGAGAATGAAGAATGAGACAGCATACGGAAATTTATGGGACGCAGATAAAGCAGTTACTTAGAGGGAATTTAATATTTCTAAATGTATATGTCAATAAATAAAAGAGGAAAAGAAGAGTTGAATGAGTTGGACATGCAATAAAAAAACCTAGAAAAAGAAAAATTTCGAATCCCCAATTAAACACCAAATTGCAAATCTTGAAAATCAAAGGAGAGATGAATAAAATTAAAAGTTAAAAAACCATTCAACTAATAAATAAAACCAAGAGCAGATTTTAGCTTTTTTTAAAAAAGAAAACCAATAAAAGAGATAAACTATTGGTTAATTTACTTTCAAAGAAAAAGTAGAAGATGAACAAATTACCAATATCAAAAAATAATAAAATTTAAGCAATAACTAGGAGCTATTTTGCCCAATTATATGCCAATAAATCTGACACTCTAAGCAAAATGGATGAATATTTACAAAAATATAAATTGCCCATACTGAAAGAAGTGGAAATAGAACATTTAAATAATCATCCCTATCTTAGAAAAAGAAATTGAACAAGTTATTGATGATAGAACATTTAAATAACCATCCTATCTTAGAAAAAGAAATTGAACAAGTTATTGATGATAGAACATTTAAATAACCATCCTATCTTAGAAAAAGAAATTGAACAAGTTATTGATGAGCTCCTATGAAAAAACTCACCAGGACAAATAATACTGCACTGTTTGTTCTTGAGGTCCTCTAATTCCTCCTTTACAGAAGCCTTGGAGCAGAAGAGGCACTTGCAGATTCACAACCAGAATGGTCTTTAAATATGCCAAAGAGAGATGTTTGTATCTTAACTTGCAAGTAACAGGAAACTGGAATTTTTTTGAGCAAGGGAGAGGCATGGTCAAGTTGGTGCTTTAAGAATTTTGTTTTAGTAGCTATGTGAAGGGGAAGGATTGGGGAAGAGAGAGATCAGAGGCAAGGAAACTAATTAGGAGGCTAAGGGATAGGTGGTGAGGGTCTGAACTAGGGTTGATCATGTAAGTTGAGAGAAATGGACAGATGTGAGAACTGACAAGATTTGGCAGCAGAGGAGGAGGTGGCATGAGAAAGAGTGGAGATGAATATGACACAGCTCACAAATGTGGATGACTAGAAAGATGGTGGTGCCCTTGACAGAAATAACAGAAGTTCAAAGGAAGGATAGATTTTGGGGAAAAGATGAGTTCTCTTTGGGACTTGTTGAGAATTTCCCAGTAGACAGTTGATGTTACAAGACTAGGGCTCTAGAATATAGATCTGCATAGGGATGATAATTGAACTCAATGAAATTGATGAGATTACCAAGAAAGTGTGTATAAAGAAAGAAGAGCAAAGAGCCCGCAACAAAACTTTGGAGTACACCTTAGGAGGTGGGATATAGATGAAGATCCAACAAAGGGGGAAAATGAACAGAGAGCTAGAACCAATAGTCACAAAACTAGAGAGGAGAGCTTCTATCAAGGAGAAGGTAGTTGAAAATGTCAAAAGCTACAAAGAGGCCAAGAAAGATGAAGACTGAGCAAAGGACAGTGGTTTGGTGGTTAGAAGACCAATAGTGACTTTAGAAAGAGCAATTTCAGTAAAGTGATGAAACCAAAATCAAAGAGTTGAGAAATAAGAGATAGGAAAGGAAGTAGAAAGCAAAGTATAGACATTTTTTTTCTAGGAGTTTGGCTGTGAAAGGGAGGGGAGCTATAGTATGAAAGCTGATGGGTCAAATGAAGTTTCTTTTTAAAGATGGGGAGAGGGAGCCAAGATGGCGGCGTAGCAGCAGCAATATATCGCAGCTCTCACATAGCCACCCCCAAATACCCATGGAATAGGACTCTGGACCAACCTAGAACTTCAAAAACGCACACAGATACTTCCCACTAAAGTCAGCTCGG
>CM053591.1:23855358-23870826 GCA_028646515.1 Pseudochirops corinnae | reverse complement strand
AAGTATATCCATTTAAAACCATCAGCTAGTCAATAGATAGAGCACTGGGTCTGGAGTCAGGAAGACCTGAGTTCAGATACTCACTAACTGTGTGACTCTGGACAAATCACCTAACCTCTCTTTCCCTCAGTTTCCTCATCTGTAAAATGAGCTAGGGAAGGAAATGGCAAATTATTCCAGTATTTTTGCCAAGAAAATCCCCAAACAACTGAACAACAGCAAAAAAAGACATTTGCAAATGGATAGGTCAGTGGTTGTCCTGAGAGAAGGTGAATTGAATGAAATGAGGGATGGTGTGTGTGGGAAGAACAATTTCAATGATATTTTAGCTCCAACCCTCACTGGCTATGTGGCAACCCCCCTTTTGGATCCTGCATGTCCATATCTCTAAAATGGAGATGATAGAATCATGAGATTTAGGGGAAGGAAGGTCCCCTAGAGATCATTTAATCTACCCTCTCATTCTATGGAGTAGGAAACTGAGGATGTAGGAGAAAGAAGGTGACTTATCCAAGATCACGCAAGAAGTAAAACCCAGATAGATACTCTAACTTTAAATCTAGTGTTCAGAAACTTGGAAAGACGGTCTCAAAGTTTACCACAAATTTCTATTTCTTCACTTAAAAATTAGGGGGTTGGTTTATATGATCTCCAAGTTCTCCCTCCAGCCCCAAATTCTTTTTTATAAGTGCAGGGAGCTCCCAGTGAGACACTGAGAAATTAGTCAAAATAATAGCAATAATAATAATGATAACTAGCATTTACATAGCATTTTAAGGTTTGCAAAGAGCGTTCCTTCTATTAGCTCATTTTATCCTCCTAATCACCCTGGGGGGGTATCGTTCCCGTTTTACATATGGGGAAACTGAGGCAAACAGGGCTAAGTGGCTTGCCCAGGGTGGCACTGCTAGTCAGTGTGTGAGGCTAGATTTGAACTCCAGGACATGAATCCCTGCCTTCAGACTTGACACTCTATGCACTATGGCACCACCTAGTGGCCATAGAAGAATACACCATTTTAATATACCTGATAATTAGGGTTAATCATTTCCAATAGAGAAATACATCTCATTCAACTTATCAGAAGGACTCATGTCACTTCTATTTGAACATAGACATGATTAGAAATAGAGTATATTCACAAAGAGGAAGGGGGAAAAACCAGGAAGCTAGAAATTCTGAATGTTTTTTATAGTGTTGGAAAAGTTCTGAGTGGAAAAAAGCTTTAATTATAATATTCTATCATATCATACCGAGACAGTCTTCTCCAAACTCAGCTATTGTCTTGTTAAAGATACAATAATGTGGATTTTTATTTACATCAGGGACTGCATTTCCCTCATCAGAATAATACTCTTAGCCACTTTTGGATGCCTACTCCTCTGGAGTGCCTGACAAAAATGCATTCTTTATCAGGAGCATTTCTCAAATTCCCTACAGAAACAACAACAACTCTAGGCACAGCTGAGAAGACTAGATAAGGTAGATGGCTTATAATTTTGCTGTGGCTAAAAATAAAAGCTTCAAAAAGCTTGAAAAAGTTATCTCTGCTCTGGACCTCCTTTTCCTGAAGGCAAGGGCGAGGTTTGCCTTGATAAGATAAGCTCAACTTTTCAAGATTGACTCCTGTGTCTTTGATTCTGTGTTTAAAATGGAGCCCTTCACATTTCCTGACTAGGAACACATTTCCTGTATTTTCCGACTTTACTGTGAGAGTACGAGGCTAAACCTAAAGCCAGAGGCCTTTACTGGTCAACAGGAAATAACCACGTTTTTCTTGAGCACCAAGTTTGTTGTGTCCAATCTGTTGACTAAATGGTATTATATCATTCTGTGTTCCAAGAATAAAATAAAAAAAAAACCCCAAACAACCCACAAAAGGATGGTTTAACAAAAGCCCAAACTCTCCTCATCAGCAAGGTTGACATACCATCTATGAAGAAGGAAGGAATACTATTCCTCACTGCTGCCATTTGGAAGAAAACTAAAGTCTTTTACTAAAGAGTTGTCAGCAGTCAAATTGCCAATGTGGTTGATATTTTAATGACATGATTTTTGTGGGCATGTGGTATTGACACATACTGACTGATTTTAATCACCCATGATGGTCCAAAACATATATGCTGAAATGTTCTTATATCCCTATCTTCCAGGGACCACCATGAGGAAAACAAGTTTTAATCTCTCCAAGAATATTCATCTATTTCTTCTTGTTTCACTGCCAGAGGAATCAATTAATCTTATTTAAGTTTTCTGTAGGGAAGCTAGGTGGTGAACCGGATAGAGTGTCTGGCTTGGAATCAGGAAGACTCATCTTCCTGAGTTCAAATTTAACTTCTGACACTTCCTGATTATATGGGCTAGTCACTTACCCCTGTTTGTCTCAGTTTCTTCATCTGCAAAATGAGCTAGAGAAGGAAATGGCAAACCATTCCCGTGTCTTTGTCAAGAAAACCCCAAATGGGGTGACAGAGAGTCAGACACAGCTGAAAAATGACTGAACAACAACAAAAAGCTTTCTGTACAAAGCTAATGAGGCAGCTGGGGGTACAGTGAGTAAGAGCCAGGTCTGAGTCAGGAAGAACTGAGTTCAAATCTCACATCAGACACTCATGTCTGTGTGACCCAGGGCAAATCACTTAACCTCTGTTTGCATCAATCCATTGAAGAAGGAAATGGCAAACCACTCCAGTATCTTTGTGGTTTTTTTGCTTTTTGGAAGGGGGAAGGCAGGGCAATTGGGGTTAAATGACTTGCCCAAGGTCACACCACTAGTAAGTGTTAAGTGTCTGAGGTCACATCTGAACTCAGGTCATTCTGACTCCAAGGCCAGTGCTGTATTCACTGTGCCACCTAGCCGCCACCATCCCTCCAGTATCTTTGCCAAAAAAAAAAAAAAAAAAGCACCAAAACCATGAACAGTATTGTCTGCCATCTGTAATAGTAATGAAATTTGAAGATCCTTTTGTATTGCTAAGCTAGGAGGTACTTAGCACCCAATTTCAAATTAAGCCTCTGTTAAAGAAACAGAAGGTATGAACCTCTGTTGCTGACATAACAGGAAAGGGGCTGAACAGGGAACCCCTGTTGCTGATGTAACAGGAAAGGGCTGAATAGGGAGGAGCAATAGTATATAAGGAAAAACACTAGCTGAGAAAGTCAGAACTTCTTGGGATGGGCTGGGCTAACAGCTGGGCTGCTGCTGCTAGACTGGAACTTCCATGGAGAAAGTGATTGTGATTTTTGAGAACAAAACTGCTGAAGACTTCTGAGGGCCAGCCAAAGCTGCTGAGGCTGCTGAGGATTTCTGAGGGCCAGCTGGAGCTGCAGAAGACTAAGGAAGCATGACTGTGATGCCAGTACTTTGCATGAACCTATTTGTGGCTTTGTTAAGCCTTGACTTCCTGGGAACAGAGACTGTGAAGGATTTAAGGTGGACTAGACACTGTGAGCTTCGCCGTGGAACAGGAACTGCACAGAGAGCTGGACAAGGAACTGGGAGCTGTCTGCCTTTGAACCCAGGTGACAGTTTGGTGAATCTGGGTAGGATCTGGAACCATGGGAGGGGATCCAGGGAAGCCAAAAGCCTGCCCCAAATCAAGACGAAAAGACTTCTCCGTGGGTACTCAGTAGTGATGAAATTGTAATTTACTTGTGACCAAAGGGTGGATGGCCTGTGTTTTTCCCACTACCCCTAAGAGGGTATTGAATAGTGACTGATGACTGAATAGTGATGGATTTGTAACTTAGTGTACTCCATGGGTGGAGGACTTTGACCTTTTGTGCTTTATGATTGAATGATTGAATGACTATGTAATTGATTGACTAAATGATTGTACTTTGTTCAAAACTATGTGACCACTGTGGGGAAAACTATGTGGCCATTTTAGTGATAAGTTGTTGAGTTGTGACATGATGAATGCTTTTGATTTTCTGTGATAAGCTATAACATTGTGAATGCTGTACCTTGGTTTTCTGTGCATGTTTTGCTCTGATTTGTTATTGAATAAATAGAGTGTTCACTATATTGTGTAATCAGAACCTTGAAAAGCTGTTCACAGCATCATTCTTCTGGAAAGCTGCTTGCGCATGGCATTACACCATTGTACATGAAATCTTGAAAAGTAGGACATGACTTGACAACAGCAACAACAACAACACAAGGGTGCGTAGCCCGTACAACAACAATAATTACTAGTGCATATGTGTGTGTATGTATATGTATATATGTATGTATGTATGTATGTATGTATGTCTGTATCACTGTGTATATTTAAAACTGAGTCAACATGCATTCATTAAGGACTTAGCAAGTGCCAGACATTGTGCTAAGAGTAGTAGATACAAAAAAAGTAAAATATACAGTCTCTGCCTCCAAGGACCTCCCATTCTAATGGGTGATACCATGGAAGATGACAAGCCAATGATTATGTATGTTGTGTGTTCACATGCACATGAGCACGCACACAGAGTCTCTGCCCTAAAGAAACATACGTTCTAATGGGGAGACATGTAAATAACTAGGCATATACAAGACACTTGGAGCTAAGATGGGTCTCGTACGGCATAACCTGGAGGCCATATTGGTCAACCTTCCCTAACTGATTTCCAATTTTACAATATCTTTACTAAAATGTGACACAGAACTGAACACAATACTTTAAGTGAGGTTTGACTTGAGTATAGTACGGTGAGACTCATCTCCTTAGTTCTGAATACTTTGTCTCTGTTAACACAACCTAAGTTCACTTTTTTCTTACTGATATCACATTATTGATTCATATTTTGATTTTAAAAAAAGTGTCTAGCCACACCTCCCAATCTTGTACTTGTAAAGTTATTTGTTTGTTTTGTTTTTTGGAGGGGGGAAAGTAGGGCAATGGGGTTAAGTGACTTGCCCAAGATCACATGGCTAGTAAGTCTTATGTGTCTGAGGCCCAATTTGAACTCAGGTTCTCCTGACTTCAGGGTGGGTACTCTATTCACTGTGCTACCTAGCTGCCCCAATAAAGTTGGATTTTTGAAGCCATGTTTAAGATTTTACGTTTGACTATATCTTAACAAGAAACAACTGATTGCAGATAAAGAACAATCATTTCATTGTCAATTCATAATTGATGAGTTAGATCAAAGGTCTTTAGAAGAAAGGCTAACTATAAATAATCAATTGACAAACATTTATTAAGCATTTACTGTATACCAGGCTTCACTAGGCACTACACAAACAAAAGTAAAATGACCTCTGCTTTCAAGGAGCTTCCATTCTACCCATGATGAGGTGTCTTTTCTTATATTACAGTAGCTCCAACCTAATCTGTTTAAGTAAGTTGTCAACTGTGAAAACTAGGAAATGGACAAAAGCAAAGACATTGCCATCATATTTTGGAGAATTTTAAAAGATGAAAAACAAACACCATATCAAGTGGGTTATAAGAGCTCAGAAGCCAGCTTAGTCAAATAACACTTAACTTCCATGCTAAACAGAAAGATAGAGGGGCTAATATGGGAGCAACATCATCACTTATCCCCCCGCCCCCACATGTGAGTTAGGCTAATTTTTTTTTTCTTAAAAACCATCCTCTACACCTAATAGGCTCAGGGGATTGAGGGCTCAGGCTACTAACCCCACTTCCTGGTCACTTGAGGACAAAACAGCCAGGAGGAGCTCCAGGCCTGCTCTGATGCTTGGCTGGTGGATCAAAACTCAATCTTAATTCAACTGAATTAATCCGATGTCCTCAATATTTCTCCTTGCTGAATATCCTCCTCTTGCTATAGCTAAGTAAATCTCCTTTTGTTAGTTGTTGATTAACCTACTAGTGTCTCATTATGTTCTAATATCAAATGTAAACTACCAGATGACTAGCTTAATTCAGGTCTGGTGCAGAACAGGAGCCAAAGGGAAGAAAAGGGAAGGAATGGGGTGGGGAGAGGGCATATTATCTCCTATAATTATGATGTACCTGTAGAAGTCTATACAAACAAGAAAGGGATAAAGGACAAAGCAGCCGTTATTTGAACATCACTTTAAAATGAAGTGAGCAGAACCAGGACAACAATTTATACCATACCAACAACATTGTAAGAATAATTTTGAAAGACTTAAGAACATTGATCAACACAATGATCAACCATGATTCCAGAGGACCTAAGATTTAGAATGTAATTCACTTTCTGTTGGAGAGGTGATGGACTAGACATGCATTTCTGGATATGAACAATATGGGAATGTGTTTTGCTTAACTATGTATTTGTTACAAAGGGATTATTTTTTTTTCTGGGCTGGGGAGGTAGGAGAGAGAGAGGGCAAGTGCTTGTTAATTGAATTCATCTCTCAAATGGGTGTGTTTGACCCCAAGACCTGTGATGCTCTTCCTCCTCATTTCTACCTCTTGGTTTTCTTGGCTTCTTTCATATTCAATTCAAATTCCACCTTGTGCATGAAGCCTTTCTCAGCAGCTCCCTGCCCCTCTCCCTCCCACTACTAGTGCCCTCCCTCTGAGACTGCTTTCTCTTTACCCTGTCGATTCTATGTTGTATGTGCCTACTTATTTGTATGTTGTCTTTCCCATTAGAATTTGGGCTCCTTCAGGGCAGGGATGGTGATCTTGCCTTTCTTTATTGCCTAGCAATTGTTATTGTTCTTTGTCTTCCCTTCTCAAAGAGGACCAATAACATCAGCAGGGTGATGTCTTGACTTGCAAGTGGGTTGGATTTGAGAGAGGCAGGGCTATGCAAAGTCCTCAGCCTCACTCTCTTCTCTAGGGTCATTTAAGTCCAGTGGCGAAACATAGATCAGGACAACTGGAGATAATACCAGATGCAGTGGGAGACCATGGCCAGTGTAAGCTAAGGTCTTTCCCAGGTCTCAGTTGTCTGAGGCATTATCCATTTAGTGATTTAAGGCTAGGTGGGTAAGAATTGAGGCAAAAGAGGAAGGAAGCAAAAAACTGGGAAAGAATTTTTACAAGTAATGTCTCTGACAAAGGCCTCATTTCTAAACTATATAGAGAACTGAGTCAAATTTATAAGAATACAAGTCATTCCCCAATTGATAAATGGTCAAAGGATATGAACAGGCAGTTTTCAGATAAAAAAATTAAAGCTATCTCTAGTCCTATGAAAAAATGCTCTAAATCACTACTGATTAGGGAAAACAAGACAACTCTGAGGTACCACATCATACCTATCAGACTGGCTAACATGACAAAACAGGAAAATGATAAATGCTGTAGAAGATGTAGGATAATTGGAACACTAATACATTGTTGGTGGAGTTGTGAATTGATCCAACCATTCTGGAGAACAATTTGGAATTATGTACAAAGGGCTATAAAACTGTGCATATCCTTTGACCCAGCAATACCACTTCTAGGTTTATATCCCAAAGAGATCATAAAATGGGAAAAGGATCCACATGTACAAAAATATTTATAGCAGCTCTTTTTGTGGTGGTCAAGAATTTGAATTTGAGGGGATGCCCATCAATTGGGGAATGGCTGAACAAGCTGTGGTATAGGAATGTAATGGAATACTATTGTGCTATAAGAAATGATGAGCAGGTGGATTTCAGAAAAACCTGGAAAGACTTACCTGAACTGATGCTGAGTGATGCTAAGGAGAACCAGGACAACACTCTATACAGCAACAGCCACATTGTAAGATGACTAACTTATATAGACTTATCTCTTCTTAGCAATGCAAGGACCTAAGACAACTCCAAAAGACTAAATGGAAAATGCCATCCATATCCAGAAAAAGAACTATGGAATATGAATTCAGATCAAAACATATTATTTACTTTCTCTTTTTAAAAAATTTCTCCTTTCATGTGGTTTCTCCCATTGGTTCTAATCCTTCTTTACAACATGACTAATGTAAAAGTAGGTTTAATATGAATGTACAGGTTGAGCCTATTTCAATTTGCAAGCCATCTTGGAGTGGGGGAGCAGAGAGAGATGGGCAGAAAATTTGGAACTATTGCACCAATGCAATACCCACAGTATCTGCTATGAATATGCAGGCGTAAACCCAGGTTTGAATCATAAGATATAACAGACTCTCTTCCTTGAAGATGAAAAAGACATTTATTCAAACACCATAAAGCCAAATCCATCATAATAACAAAGAAGTCTATACACATTGCCAGTGCATGGAGCACTGACACCCCAAAGAACATACACATCACCAATGCAGGAAACACAAACATTCCAAGCCCTCTCTCCTTTAGGACTGCCCACAAACAAGTTCCTTTAGGCAAAATCACTCCCTTCCTCATTCAGGCTAGCTGCTCTGCTTTACTCTGCCTGCTCTCTCTTTGAGTTCTGCCTCACTCCCACTTTCTGCTCCACCCCTTCCCACTCTACCTCTTAGGCAACCTCCTCCCATCATGGGCTCCATGTGATCACACAGGCCTATTAAGGGGCAGGGAAGATCTTCAAATTCCATTAACATTACAGGAACTCAAAATCTATGGAAGTATATGTTGAAAACTAAAAATAAATAAATTAAATTTAAAAAAAGAAATGAGGCAAAGGATGGACTTGTTTGACTACCAGAAAAAAAAATCAAACTGGGAGGGAAGACCCACACAGAGTTTCTGGCCAGAACAGAAACAATGACTATTTACACTCACTCTGAGCCATGAAAACTTAAACAATCCACATGAGATTTGGGCTGAGACCTACTGTTGACCAATCGGTGAGAGCCAGAGTGTTTGGGGTTAAAGACATGATCAAGCAGCTCCGTTTGACTCCGTACCACACACATAGTAAATGCTTAAAATGATCATTGTTTAGCTGATTAATGGATGGTCCCCATCCAGTGACTCTTCAGAAGGGAAAATGGTCCTGAGGGAGAGGAGGTCATTGTGGCTTCAGCTAGGGGTGGACACTGGGGCACGGGGCAGCTCTTTGTGGGAATTAGGTGGTCCAAAGGCTAGAGCAGTGAAGGGGAATGCATCCAGGAACTCAATAAATGCTGACTGAATTTATAGTCAACTGAAAATTGACAAAAGACCATAAGAACTATTATCTCCAAGGCCAAGAAACTATGGAAGAGTTTCTATATGCCTGGAAAACAGTATGATTTCAATTTTCACTCTTCCAAGTGCTAGATTTGGGAGCAAAAGACCCATATCCAAATATCAGCCCTGCTATTTGCTACCTGTTTGACCTTAAACAAGTGACTTCACACCATTGATTCTCAATCCCCATCATCTATAAAACAACAGAATGGGATTAATTGTCTCTAAGTTACTTTCTAGGTCTACATCTGTTACTACGACTGGTGAAGGAAGTATTTTTACTGAAGAAATTACAGAGCCATCAAAGAGACCATCTCTTGTTATCTAAGAGTCTGGTCTTTGTTGACAAATCAAATCTGCAAACACCTGGATACTTATACTATTTAGAGTGTGTGGTGGGGTGTTGATAGTTATATGCATACCCAAATCTCAATGGACTTGTAGAGAGTATGGAAACTATAAAAAAAAATAGCTTCCCAGATCAAAAGATTGTTTTCAACTCCTTTAGATTCTGCAGCTGTATTCTTCCCAAACATCCCGGACTCCTGTCTCATAGGCAAGACTCAGTGCACTTACGGAAGAGGCTGACCATAGCCTGAGGAGGTAGGCAGAAAAAGGAAAGTGAAGAAACGAGGGCCAGCGGAGGGCAGATTTCCTAATAAAAACTTCTTGGATGGTGAGGAACTACTATTTCATTAAATTCTCAGGACTTTAAACCAAGCCATAGAGAACCCAACACCTTATTTTTTGATGAAGCGTAACAAGGAAGAGACACCAGGAAATAAATCCATGGACTGTCACCCAGGTAAGTAACCCTATAAAGATTATCTTTATCTTTGATGTTAAATGGATCAAATTAACACAGGTTTGTTTTTTTTAAGTCATTAAAACTAGATTTGATTTCCTTGAAAGTTTCAGCTTGTTAAAGTGTTGTTTCAAGCAAGATGAAAGCTGACTTAGGTAGAAAATATAGTGTCTTGCCCTCAAGAATCAAAGCAGATTCTTTAAGGGCCCAGCACTTGGGAGAAAGGAACTGAAATCTGAAAGTAATAGAATGGGGGTGGGTGGGTAGAATTGTCAAAATTCATTCCCTCAATGGTCTTAGGAGCCAAAGTCTGGGAAGCAGCTCTCCAGCTGGGTTATTGCACACAACATCTTTTTGTATAGGATCCTATAATGATTTCTGTAGATCTGGAAAAGAACTCAGGGGGTTTTGCAGATGAGGAAAGTGAAACTCAGAGAGGTCACATGGGCAGTAAAAGGCAAAGCTCGTGATTCAACCTTTTCTTCTCTCTCTTTTTTTTCTTTTTGGAGGGCAATTGGGATTAAGTGACTTGCCCAAGGTCACACGGCTAGTTTTTGTGTTAAATGTCTGAGGCCAAATTTGAACTCAGGTCCTCCTGACTCCAGGGCCAGTGCTCTATTCACTGTGCCACCTAGCGGCTCCTTCTTCTCTTTTTTTAATGGGAGTTAATAATCATAAAGATCCGACTGTTAATCCCAGACTCTGTTTTGGAAATACTCTGCAATCCACTTGAAGAACCTAAAGAATTAATTAAGGAATAATTTTTTATGTGTCCACTGAAAGCAGAAAATAGATGCTTATGCAGGTTTTAGGGGACACTTCTGTGGATTATTTAATATGAATACCAAATACTGAAATATAGTATGATAGTAACCCCTTTTTTCACCATGTAGTCATATGTCTTCTGCTACTGCTATTCTTTCATAATATTCTCTTATCCCAGAGTTGTGTGGTTGTGGTTTGTCCTTCATTCTCAAAGTACACCTGGAAAGCAGGGCAGTGGCTGCTATTATCTCTTTTATTTTATTTTTAAATTTTTTTTATATTTTGCTTTTTTGGAGGGGGGAAGATAGGGCAATTGGGGGTAAGTGACTTGCCCAAGGTCACACAGCTAGTAATTATCTCTTTTTTTAAGTAAAATAATGTAGGACTTTTTTTTTTTTTTTGCACCTAAAATAACATATAGGACATAAATTCTTTAAAAAAAAACCCTCAGATTTATGATTTCATTTGTTAGGAAACTCCTGTTGAAATGAACCTTTCTCTTGTGATGTTGAACAGTACCTTTCCTGCATCTTATGGTCTTAGGGATTTGCCTATGGCACCAAGAAATGATGAGACTTGCCCAAGGTCACAAAGCCAGTATGTGTCTGTCAGAAGGGGGAATTGAACTCGTCTCCCCGCCACAAAGGTCAGCTTCCATGTGCTACCTGACAATGCCCCTTCCTTTAGTTCCCTTTTAATGATAACAGTTGGCCTAACTAAACAAGAGCTTGATAGTCTACAAAATGCACATTTGATATAAAAAAACTTGTGAGATAAGTACTGCAGATTTTATTGTCCTTTTTTCACATATGAGAACATTTAAGATTCAAGAGAGGCTAAGTAATTTGCTTTGGGGTCCCAGATTGAGTCAAGGGCTGGGATTTGAACTTTTGAATCTCCCAGCTCCAGATCTAGTCTTTCCATTAGGCATCCCTGCCTGAGTGTTGTGACAACAGCTGTCTTTTACACTTCAGGAAGGCTGATATGTGGCAGTGACTTGGGCAATCCTCAGTATTGTGGAGCAGAACCCCCATTCTGGGGAAAAGAGGGGCAAGGTTGAAAACAAAATCCAAGTGAATGGAAAACAAAGGCTGAGATGGGTTAGGAGCCAGATGTTCTTTGCATAATCGAACCTCAGAGCCCAGTGCTTGTGGAAGGTCTCTCCATTCTCCGTCCTCCTGGACTTCAGGTCTGCCAAGATCTTTTAGTCACCTTGAGACTCACTGGTCACCTCTGTTTACCTGGCATTTACAAGTCCTGCATTTGACTTCTTTATGTGAACAAGGAAAAAACCTTTCCAGATCTGACATTCCAAAACTTCTCCTCTTGACCTCCTTCCCCTATCTTGCACCCTTTTACCACAACCTCAGTTTCAAGTCTCATTGCTTTGACCCTTGGCAGTGTCCTGATGTGGCACCTTCTTTTTCTCTGTCTTCCTCTTTCTAAGACAGGTAGGTGGTGCAATGGACGGATAGAGCACTGGACCTGGAGTCAGGAAGATCTGAGTTCAAATCCAGTCTCAGATACTGACCCCTGGGAAAATCTATTTGCCTTTATTTCCTCAATTGTGAAATGAGGATCATAGTATAGTGAGGATTGAATGAGATAGTATTTGTGAAGCAATAAGCATAGTATAAGTGTTTAATAAATGCCTTTTCACTTCCTCTCTTTTTTCATCTCTTTCTCCTCTCTCCATCCCTTCTTCCACATGCACTGTCATGTGAAAATTTTTTCTTCCTCTACTTACTCTCCTAAACTGGTTATTTGAGTTACTCTCCTATTTGGGCCTACTGCCTGGGCCTAGGACCTTAGATTTCAAGTCCTCAGGTGAGCAAGCATTTATTAAACACCAACTGTCTTCCTAGGCACTGTGCTAAATGCTTGGGATACCAAGAAAGGTTAAAATCAGTCCTTATCATCAATGAACTCACAGTCTCCTGGGAGAAACAGTGTATAAACAACTATGTACAAATAAGACACATGCAGGATAAATCTGAGATATTCTCAGAGGGATATTCTTCCCTGAGCCTGACTCTCTCCATTTTATTTTTAGCAAGTCTCCCAAACTGACTTTATCTCCTACTGACTCTGTGCCCTCTGGAATCAATAACAGACCCGAGATAATATAATCTGGGGCTAGTAGAGCCAACTGTCCCCACCTGGACACCTGCCCCACTCACAGATGCTGTTTCTACCTGCCTCTTTGTTCTCCATTGGCACACCTGCCTCCTGACCCCATGACCAAGGGAGTGGTTTGTTAGAAAATAGACTCATTTACAAAATACCTTTACATACACATAATAAAAGAATGTTTTTGCCCACCCATAATAGCAGAAGCTGGCCTGATACCCTCTGTCCTGGGAGCTTTCTCTGATTCCATCCAGCTTGAGGCAATCTCTTCCTCTGAATCTGCATAATATTTTGTTACCTCTCTTACTACAAAGTTTTCATGAGTTGCAATCATTGGCCTATGTAGCTTACCTCTACTATTAGATTGCAAACTCCATGAAATCAATATGAGATGAATTCTTCTTTGATTAAGGAATAATTTCTTACGTGTAATATTCACTCAATAAATTTATTTGTTCAATGAACAAATGAATGAACACAGAAAAATCTGATATTGATGATTGGAAGAAAGATACTTCCCCATTATCCATGCTAATTAGTGGGTCCATAAAACAGATAATAGAAAATTAAGAGTTAAACTCTCTTCAGTTGGTAGGGCCTCTCTCCTTACTCTTGTAGCAAAATTACCTGCTGTTGACATAATCACAACTGCCTTCTGGGGCTTCCACTAAATCAGACTAGTTTACATGTCATTGCCTTCCTCACCATTACTGCCAGAAACAGCAAATCACAGACCAAAGATAATGCTGGAATAGAGAAAGGGTTTTTTTTTGTTTTGTCTTTTTGGAAGGAGGAAGACAAGGCAATTGGAGTTAAGTAACTTGCCCAGGGTCACACAACTAGTAGAGTGTGTCTAGGTCTGAGGTCGGATTTGAACTCAGGTCCTCCTGACTCTAGGGCCTATCTGTATAACGGGATTGTGAATGATCAAATACAGCTCTCTGGGGTAGGAGTAAGCAAGTCTCATACGGATAACTGAGAATTGGCTTGACTACATAAGTTGAAATAATAATAACAATTATTTATAAGCTCTTTGCCTCAGTCAACAGAGAGACCCCTCTTGTGACCACCAGTGTCTCAGGGAAGATGCCATCATCATGTGAAACAGATACCTACATGGTCTTTCTGTAGAGAGATACACCCCTATGCCTCTTGATTTCCAGAAAGCTCCTTTTTAATGAGAATATTACAGCATGACACAGTTAACTATACTCTGATAGTCTCTACAATTTGAATATTTAAAATTCACTTCTGTCATTAACATTTCCTTGTTGTTTTGTTTAGTCATGTCCAACTCTTCATGACCCAATTTGGAGTTTTCTTGGCAAAGATAGTGGTGTGGTTCACCATTTCCTTCTCCAACTCGTTTTGTAGGTACAGGCACTGAGGCAAACAGGCCCAGGGTCACATAGTAAGTATTTGAGGCAAGATCTGAACTCAGTCTTTCTGACTCTAGGATCTACACTCTGTCCACTGTGCCACCTAGCCTCCAAGATGGAGTTGCCGCTAAAAATGTAATAAAGATTCATTCTACATTTTCTCCATTCCCTTTTTTTGTGATATTTGAACTCCAAATCATAACCAAAGGGCATTAAGGAAATTTTATCTCCTGTACAACACTTTATTCCCCAAACACATTGCCTGTATAGAACAATTTGATTCGACTAAGATTAACCAACATTTAAATACCTACTATGTACACAAAACTATGCTAGAGTCTAGGAAAGATTAAGACAAAAATGAAGCTGTACCTGTCCTCAAAGTGCTTAAATTTTACTTGAGGGAAACATCATGTACACAAATAAATAGAAATCAGGTAATTTGAGGTGGTAGTGGGCGTAAAAATGGTGCAGGGAATAGGGGTGGGGGGGAGAACCAGGTTAGTATTGTAGAAAACGGTACCTGACTTGAGCCTTCAAGAAAGCTATGGATTTGGGCAGCTAGGTGGCACAGTGAATAGAGCACTGCCCCTGGAGTTAGAAGGACCTGAATTCAAATTTGACCTCACACACTTGACACACTATACTAGCTGTGCGACCTTGGGCAATTCACTTAACCCCAATTCACTTAACTTTCTTATCTATAGAATGAGAATAATAATAGCACCTATTGCTATTGCCTCTCCTCAAAAAAAAAAAAAAAAGAAAGCTATGGATTTTTAAAAGACCAAGAGTAAAAAGAGGGGCATTCCAAGCTCTGGAAAGATACAGAAATAGGAAATGGAATGCCAAAGTAGGTAGTAGTTTAGTTTGGCTGAAAGACTATGTAAAGTGACATAACATGAAATAATTCTGGAAAGGTAGGTGGGACCCAGATTGCCTTTAAATGTCAGGCAAGAAGACTGTAATTTATCCAAGAGGAAGGAATAGGAAGTAACCAAAATTCCATTGTCACGCATTTATTACAGATTTTTGCTAGTGGGGTTGACATGATCAGACTTATGTCTCCTATTCACTGAATGGGCATTGCCTCACTCAGAGTGAGAATCTGAAAAGACCTTACAAGGGCCAGAGTCTCCCAGTGCATTCTGAGCCATCTCCAGTGGGGGAAGAAAGAAGGAGGGGAAGGAAACAAAGAAGGAGAAGGAGGAAGAGAAGCAACAGCAGCAGTAGAAGTAGGAGTAGTAGTAATAGTGGTAGCATAGTAGTAGTAGTAGTAGTAGTAACAATATGGTAGTAATATAGTAGTAGTATAGCAGTAGTAGTAGGATAGTAGTAATAGTATAGTAGTAGTAGTAGTAGTA
>CM053591.1:23806823-23854858 GCA_028646515.1 Pseudochirops corinnae | reverse complement strand
GAATGTCCATTTCCCCCCTGAAAGACTCTGCTCAACTTTGATGGGTAGTTGATTCTTGGTTATAATCCCAGTTCCTTTCCCTTTCAGAATATCATATTCCAAGCCCTCCAATCCTTTAACGTAGAAGCTGTTTTAAAATCCTATGTTATTCCTCCTGTGGCTCATTGATATTTGAATTGTTTCTCTCTGGCTGCTTGTAGTATTTTCTTCTTGACTGAGAGTTCTGGAATTTAGCTATAATATTCCTTGGAGTTTTCATTTTGGGATCTCTTTCAGTGGATTCTTTTGATGAATATTTTACCCTCTGATTTTAGGATATTGGGGCAGTCTTCCTTGATAATTTCTTAAAAGACACTGTCTAGGATCTTTTTTTGATCATGGTTTTCAGGTAGTCCAGAATTCTTAACTTATCTCTCCTGAATCTATTTTCCAAGTCAATTGTTTTTCCAATGAAGTATTTTACATTTTCTCCTATTTTTTCATTCTTTTGATTTTGTTTGACAAATTCTTGATGTCTTATAGCATTACTAGCTTCTATTTGCCCAATTCTAATTTTTAAGGAATTATTTTCCTCAGTGAGCTTTTGTACCTCCATTTCCATTTGGCCTGTTCAACTTTTTAAGGAATTGTTTTCTTTTTCCAAGCTGTTGACTCTGTTTTCATAATTCTCTTATATTACTCTCATTTCTTTTCCCACTTTTTTCTACTTCTCTTATTCAATTTTAAAAATCCTTTTTGAGCTCTACAAAGAGGACTTTTTAGACTTGAGACCAATTCACATTCCTCTTTAAGGTTTTGCATGTAAGTGTTTTGACATTGTTGCCCTCTTCCGAGTTTGTGTTTTGCTCTTCCTTAATTGCCATAGTAGCTTTCTATGGTCAGGACTTTTTTTGTTGCTCATTTTCTAGCCTATTTTGTGACTTTTAAAGTTGAGCTCTGCTTTTGGGGTACAAGGGGCACTGTTCCAAGTTTCTTACACTGGGGACCAGAGGCCTGGTCACTGGCTTTCTACACTGGGGCTTCTGGGGGCTAGCAGGTGGGGTAACCCAGCTCACTTTGGCCTGTTGTTCTAGGGGTTTGAGGGGTGGCATTTTGCCTGTTTTGCTGGGGCTGAAGGCCTTGCAGCTGGTCTGCTGAGCCAAGACAATGGGGCTTCAGGTGCTGTGCTTAAGAGCTTCCCATTGGCTTGGTGAGATACCACCTTGTCTGGACTGCACTCCTTTTTTTACCGAAATGAGAGAGACCTTTCCTAAAGTCCTTCTAAGTTATCTTGGGTTGCAAAAGTGTTTTACCCAGTCTTTTTGTGGGTTCTGTCAGCCCAGAATTCATTTAGAGGCTTGATTTAAACTTGTTTCAAAGGAAACTTGGAAGAGCTGGAGCAGTTTCCTGCCATCTCAGCTCCACCACCCCCCCCCTCCCTACATACAGTTCTTGAAAGAACTTTTTTCCATCATCTGTTCTACGGTATCAATTTTCCTTACTGTTCTTTCCTCCCTTGCTTTTCCATTTTGACTCTCATTTCATTTCCTTTGATTATTCCTTCAATCAGTCAGGCCAGGGCAATTTTTTTCTCCAAGGCTTCACCTGGACTTGTTGCTATCATTTCCTCATGGTGGTTAGAATATTCTTTGGCTTACTCGTAGTGGGAGTGGGAGAAGAGGGGCTATGTATAGGTCAAACTCTGAAACTGAATTATGAGGGTCTGACTAGGCCCCTCCTTGAAGGGACTCCTGGGCTCTGTCTAGGGTCTTCCTATACTCACAAAGCTTCATTAGTCTCCTGGCCCTTGATAGGGCCTGGTATCATTCCCTCCTGCCACTGGATTGGGATGGGCATGGGGTTACTCCTCTGCTGAGTTCCCACCACATAATTCAGTTTGCTAAGGTTGGATTTTGCCTAGGATGTTTCTCCCACAGCTTGGCTAGGGTCACTGGTTCCTGAAACACCCTGAGATTGCTCTCTGTCCAATACGCTAGGACTGGGTTGGTATCCTGTTGGGACTGGGTCAGTCTCAAGTTCTTGTTTACTGGAGTGCTGCCTTGGACCTCTTCCCCCCACCCTATGCCCAATGCCCAGAGGCTGTCTCCCAAGCTGGGCTTGCTCAGCTAGCCAAGGGTTTTGGGGAGGCTTGGGTAGAGAGTCCCCCAGAGTTGTTCTGTAACCATAGGCCTTGGGCAAAGTCCAGGGTCCTTTAAAGCTCAGACTGGCAGTTCTGGGACAGCCTAGAAAGTTTAGACCTCTTCCTTTCTTCCTCCACCTGCCTTACAGGCCTATCTTAGATTCTGCAAAAGATTCCCAGCCACCCTCTGTGGATTTCAGGGATTGGATAGAGAAGTTTAGAGGTCAATATTTCCAGGCCTAGTAGAATGGTGTATCTATGTTCCATGCAATGTTTTGGAGAGATCGTTCATTCTCTGTTGTGGGAAGCCAAGGGAGCCTGATCCAGGACTCAGATAAAATCTCAGCAGCTAGCTCTAAATCCTTTGAGATATGGCTTTCAAAAGCTTGCTCCTAGAATCATCCTTTATGATGCACTGCATTTAAAAGGATGTTATTTGAGTTTTGAAATCAAAGGCTCTACCGTTAGATTTTAGTCACCCAGATGCTAAAGCCCTATTAGATTATGAATTCTGCGCTACTTCCAGTATATGACAGACTATCTAAAACCTTCCTGTACTAAAATAGTGATAAGAAAACTAGAGTTACATTTTCTTTTGTTTCATTACTCTATAAACACCTTGTCCAAAGAATCAATAAACGGAGTTCTTCCCTGAAGTACCCACATGGCCTGGTTCATTCTTTATCATATCTCTGACCATGCTTAGTGCTGGGCACTGAGCAGCTCGCAGCACTCTGTACCCTGGCCACCACTTCCTCCTCAACCCCCATCCTCACTCTCAATAGAAAGTCCAATTTGGCTGGACTATAGAGTACAGGAAGAAGAGGAATGTACAATAAGGCTGAAAAGGAACATTGGAACTGGGTTGAAAAGGGTTTTAAAATGCCAAACAGAGGGGTTTAGATTCTATTCTAGAAGCAATAGAGAGTGATTGGAGTGTAGAGGAGGATGACATGCTCAGACTGTGCTTTAGGAATATCACTGGCAGCTGTGCGTGGGTTGGATGGGGATGGGAAGAGACCAATTAGTCAGTAGTCCATGTGAAGGATGAGGGACAGAGAATTAAAGATAATGCAAAATTTGTGGACCTGGGATGCTGAATAATGGAGGCACTCTCGACAAGAACAAAGGAAGGTTGGAAGAAGGGCAGATTTTTGGAGAAAGAATGTTTCAGATGCTGCTAAGTTGAAGATTTCTATGTTCAAAATATCTAATAGGTAGATAGTGATGAAAGACTAGAGCTAAAGAGAAAGATGGGGGCTGGATGTAAAACTATGTGGGTCATCAACAGAGAGATGACCATTAAACTGATGAGGTCATTGAGTGACAGAGTACACAGAAAGCGTCGTGAGTACAAGCTCTTTATTAGGCTTCTGTTGTTCCGTCGTTTCAGTCATGTCCAACACTCTGAGACCCTATTTGGGGTTTTCTTGGCAAAGATACTGGAGTGGTTTGCCATTTCCTTCTCCAATTCATTTTACAGGTGAGGAAACTGAGGCAAACAAGGTTAAGTGACTTGTCCAGGGTCACTCAGCTAGCAAGTGTCTGAGGCTAGATTTTAACTCAGGTCTTCCTGACTCCAAATCCACTGATCTATCCATTCTAGCTGTCCTATTATTAGGTTGGCAACTCTCAAAAATCACCTAGTGCCTCACACATCAACCAGTAGGAATCTAATAAGCGCTGTCTGATTAGTCTACCAAGTCATAAAGACTGTGCTCTGTATTGATGGAAGGAGTCTCTGAACTGATGAAACAATGGATTCTTGAAGTATTGAAGCAAGTTACATATATAGAAACACCTACATATTTAAATAACAACAATGAAACACGGATTTGCTGAGAAAGTCTGAATTTCAAGGAAAAGGTGAAGTGGGAGGACCACTGGAGTGAATGTCAGGAGACGAAGGTCTAGTCCTGGGCAGGCCGCCAACAAGCTGTGTGACTTCTGTGACTTTGTCACTCCTCTTTGGGCCAGACAGCATCTAAGTCTCTTGCAGTTTCTAAAGTCTAATAGTCTTTTAAAAAATAACATATTAAAATTCAGGATCCTTCCCAGACTGCATCACTACTCGTGGTTCAGAAAACATAGTCACTGTGGGACAGATGGTTCTTGCTCCTTAGAAGTGGGTAATCATCACAGACAACTCAGAGTTGTCTTTTCTTCTAATGAATCAAACGAAGATGATTACTCTTGAAAATTATTTGGTGAGTAACCCTCTATGATGGTCCTTGGGCCTCACGCTGCTGTTTATAGATTGGCAGGGCTCAGATCAGCTCAAAAGCTAACCAATTAAGGAAACTAATAATTATATTACCTTCAGAAGATGAAGCAGACCCTGGAGACAAAAAGAGTACACTTGAAGATAGCTTTTTAAGGTAAGTGTTGCAGCAATATGTGAAATCATTTCCTGTTTGCTTGAAGCTGTTACAATCAAGCATTGTACGCTTCTTTAGAAGTGTTTCCTCTATTTTTTATTCAAAACTCCTAATGAGCAAGCATGACACAAATGACCCAATATATAGCCATGGAATTTTCTTTCTTGGCGTACATTCCTAGGATATCTAAAGTCTTTCTAGGCAAAAATTCCCACAAGTCAAATTCAAGGACCATTAAAAATGTATTTGCATTACTCCAAAGGGCCTGTGATTCTGCAGTTTCCTCCAAGGATGCAAACTGTGACCCCTCCATGCCTGCTTGTCCTGTGTGACTCTTGTCCATGTCATTTCAGTTGACCAACAGTGGGGCCCACCCACTTAATATGCTGGGGGCCCCTCTTTGCTCTTTTTTTTTACATTAAAAATTTTTTTTCTTAAATTGATCTGTGATTTTGTAGAATGGGGAAACTTCTAATTCTACTAATTCAGATCAATGACTACTCTTCAACTGAGTACCTTGGAAGAACTGCTTGGGACACTGAGAGATTCAGTGTTTAGCCCAGCATTCCATTTATATAAGCACTTACTATACTCCAAGCACGGCATTAAGTGTTGAGGATACAAAAAAAGGACAGAAAATAGTCCCTGCCTTCAGGAAGCTTAAATTCTAATTGAGGAAACAATACGCAATTTAACTTCCATCTGTACAGAATAGATGGAAGGCAATATGATAAGGGAAGAAATTAAAAGCTTTGGGAAAAGAATCCCCCAAAATCAATGCAGAATATGGAGTTTGAGATGAGTCTTGAAAAAAAACAAGAAAAATGAGGCGATGAGTGAGCAGAGCATTCTGGGGACTTCCTACAAAGGTTTGCCCAGATGAAGTAATTTGCGCCGGGTCAGCTTGTAGGTGTCAGAGCAGATTTTAACTTAGATCTTTCCCCGTCTCCAAAGTCAGCTTTCTATCCAGAGGCAACAAGATGGCACAGGGGACAGAGCACTGGGCCTCCAGTCAGGAAAACTTGTATCTTAGACACTTTAGCTGTATGACCTTGGGGAAGTCATCTGACCACTGTCTCAATCTCTTCCGCTGTAAAATGGGGATAAGGGCACCTACCTCCCTGGGTCATTCTGAGGATCAAAAGATACATCTGCAAAGTGCTTGGTGCAATGCCTGGCATGCAGGAGGCGATTAATAAATGCTTGTTTCCTTCCTTCTATCCAATGTGTTTTCTCTGTTGTCTCTCTGAGATGCTACCAGGTCTAATATTCTATGAAAGAAATAAAAATTTAAAGATTTAAAGATAAAAAAAAATGAAAGAAATAACAATTTAAAAGGGTGCCCAGCCCTCCTTTCCACGACGCATTATACTTTTAGTGGTAGATAATAGTGCTTGGTATTATTCAGTTCCTTTATGAGGAACAGGACTAAACTGCTACTTTTCTAAAGGACTAATCTTTCACTTGCTTGTTTTTGAGGCTAATAAGGAAGCCTCAATCCCTTCTCCTTAGCTCAAGTATTCCAGGCTCTTCTCACAACAGAGTCCTCTCAACCTGTGTTCTTTCTCTATATCCCAGATAATTTTCTTTATCCCTTCTTTTAAACAAAAATTGCCTTTGGATTCTCATACCTCCCTTCCTGCCAAAATCTTCCTTGTAACAAAGGGAGAAGGGAATGGAATAAGCATTTAAGAGCCTGCTACAATCTAGGCGCTGTTCCAAGCCCTTTGCAAATATCTCTTTTGATCTTCAAAACAACCCAGTGGAAGGAAGCTAAGTGCCTCGTCCAGGGTCACACAATTAGTAATAACTGAGGCTGGATGAACTCAGTTCTTCTTGATTCCAGGCCTGGCACTCTATGTACTGTACTGAGAGTGTCAAGTCATGTACCCTCAGTCTCCCACCTCCCTGTTGAGGAGTTCCCTGCTACTTCTGAATCTTCCAGTCGGGATAACCACATATAGCAGCAAGATAACCCAAGCCAAGTGGAGCAATAGCATTGCATCATACTGTGTTAGGGGAAACTAGGTGGTGTGGTGAATACAGTGCCGGGCCTGGAGTCAGGAAGATCTGAGTTTAAATCTGGCCGACACTTTGTAGCTGGGTGACCCCAGGAAAGTCACTTAACCCTGTTGGCCTCATGTTTGCCTCAGTTTCCTCCTATTTAAAATGAGCTGGAGAAGGAAATGGAAAACCACTCTAGTATCTCTGCCAAGAAAACCCCAAATGAGGTCACAAAGATTTGGACATGACCAAAATAGTGCCTTCCTTTATACACCCAAATATTGGTTTGGGTTGGTTCATTTAAGTACTGAGAAGTGAAGAACCATGCCAATTTATAATATCCTTGGGTTAATCTTTGTAGCTTTATTTTATCAACTATGTGGCACAGAGCTTTGGACTTGGAGTCAGGAAACTCTGAGTTCAAATTTGGCCTCAGATACTGTAAGGCAATTTGAAAATCTTCCCTGCCCATTAATAGGCCTCACATGGAGCCCAACAAGAGCAGCTTACTTAGGGGGGGCTTGTTTTTCAGAAAGGCCTATACCTCTTGTTACTTTGTAATTAGGCAGTGGGTCAACAAAGGTTATGATGTTCTCTGACCTTGAGGTGAGGTTTTGCTTTGGAGCTCACTTATGGGAAGAGTTATGTGATTTGGTCAGAAGAGACTCTGGGCAGCCATTGAACCCCCCGGCTTTGAAAACTCAGATGTTGGTGCTTCTTTCTCTGCTAACTATGTATGTATATAATGGTCAGACAGTCAGAAGCCCTATCTGTTGGTCTGCTGAATAGTGTTATTTTCTATGTCTGTATTTTTTGTCTGCTTATAATTTCTGTGTGTATTTTCTGAAGTTCAGGGTGCTGACTTTTTCCCCAGAACTAAGTGAATTTTACATATATATATATATATATTCATACATGCATATATAAAAGATTAAAATAAGATTGCTGACCTCTTTTGAGTTGCTTTCCTTTAGAAAAGATCAAAGAACCTGTGCTAACAGCCATCCTGGGTATACTAGGGTGCTTTACTAGCTATATGACCTTGGGCAAATCACTTGGCCCCTGTCTGCCTCAGTTTCCTGATCTATAAAATGGGGATGATAATAGCACCTATCTCCAAGAGTTATCAGGAGGATGAAATGAGATATTTATAAAATGTTTTTGCACCCTTGAAAATGCTAAATTAGTGCTAATTATTATTATCATTGAGGCAGTTAAGTTGCAAAGGAGGTAGAACTGTGGACTTAAGTGTAGTGTCAGAAAGACTCAAAGTTCAGATTAGGTCTATGACACTTACTAGCTAGGTGACCCTGTTTACCTCAGTTTCCATAACTGTAAAATGGGGGGGTGGACGGTGGGGTAGGAGAGAGACACACACGTATGTATATGGGGTCAGTAACAGCTTCCTTCCAGAGCTGTTATGAGTATCAAATGAGATAATATATGTAAAGCACTCAATGTATTTTCTGACAAATAGTAAGCTCTTAATAAGCCTTTCTTCTTTCCCTTCCTTCCTTCCTTCTGCATTCAAAATGTGTTGGTAGCAGGGATGGAGAAAAGGGAGAAGAACTTTTGCCCTCCCTATACCCGACCCTGTGAATTCCACTGGTTAGTGGGAAATAAGAAGCAGGCAGGGACAGCAGTTCATATAATAAGGATACCCAAGTTAAAATCATCGATAACAAAACTTAACATCAGTCAGTCAACTAGCATGTACCAAATGCCTACTACGTACCAGGCATTATGTTAAGCACTAAGTATACAAAGAAAGGCAAAACAAACAGACAAAAAAATCACCCAGTCTAATGGAAGAAGACAGCATGCAAACAAATTGTGTGAAACCTAGAATATGTGTGTGTATATTCACACACACGTACACATGTATGTATGTTTGTATGTATACATGCATGCATGTATGTATACCTCCAATATTAAACTACTTTGATAAGGACCAGTCGTGCTTCCCTTGGAACATCTCCCCATCTCCCCCCACCTTCCATGCCACCTTATAGCAATTATGACTGAGGCAATGGGCTATGAATTCTATAATTCAGTTTGCTTGTATATCAGAAGGCTTTCCAATCATTTTAACAGACATTTTCTTTCTCTTTACATAGTTTTGGACTCAAGGATGACATTCTCTCTGGGTCTACAATTGTATGAAATAAAAATAAATCTTAAGTATATAGGTAGATAGATAGATAGATAGATAGATAGATAGATAGATAGATAGATAGATAGATAGATATAACCTTGAATTTCTCCTGAGTGTAAACTGGCTGGACTTGAGTAAATTAATCTTTTTTTTTTATTAAGTTACCTAAGAAATGCAGAGACCAGGATATAAAAATACTTAGGTTTTCACATCTGAAGGATATAAATCAAAGCACCTTAGGGTCAGTGATCCTGGGTTCAAATTCTAACCTCCCTGGTATCCTTGTGTGTAAAACAAGGAGGTCCCTGAGGTTCTGTCCATTTCTAAAGCTCTACTCTGATGATCTGTTTCTTCACTGTCATAGAGAGGTACCTCTGGGCTTTTAAAAGACTCTGACAGTAGAGTACTGATATTGTCAGTCCCTACCGAGCTAAAAAAGTCTTTGAGCCTATTGCTATCAACAAACTGCTTTGGTTGTCCTAAGAGGAGCATGGGTAAGCTCACTGTTCATCAATTGAAGGTTGCCTCTAGCTATCCACAAAACTATTAACTGAGATGTAAAGAAGTTGTACTCTGTATGACTAATAGGAGCCCTTAGACCAACAGAATTCTGAATCTTTTAGTAAAAAAACCACTGACAAGCATGTGATACACTGAAATAGACACTATTTATTTCCTTTAAGTCAAGCAGTGTAATTTGCCAATAGGTAAGTGTTAAGTGTCAAGCATGAAATCTGTACACATTTTTCCACTAAAGGCTGCAGAATCCAAGCTGCAGCCAATAACCAGGACGGAAATCTCACTATACAATGAAGTCTATAATGGAGCTATTACATAAGGTGAAGAATTAGCCATCACCTAAGAAATGCCAGAGGCAAAACATTAGCACCAGATTTTTCTTAAGCAATAATATAGCTATTTACAACCTTTGTACACGGAGACACAAGAATCTTTGGGTCCCTTCTAACCAAACATTTAAGAAGAGGCAGTGAGGAACACAATGCTGCTTTGCCAAACGGACAGGAGGGCACTCTGTATTGCTATGTGTGAGAGAAATGCCTAAAATCCAAGTATTAGATACGGACACAAAGTAGATTATTCACATTACACACATATTTGTCATCAAAACAACCACAATACTGTACTGTACTCTGCATCACCAAAGCGAGTACTCAGACTGATAAAATCGTGGATCTTTTAGTAACAAAATCAGCAACATGCTCAAGACACGGAATTTCCTTAAGGGTGGGGGACAGGCAAGAGGAGAGGGAATTACAGACAAAAGGGAAAACATCCTATCTTTGTCTTTTTCTTTTTTTTGGAAAAGCACACTGAAATTCTTTAAGTTAGCTTAGCCGCAAGGGAAGAGGTGGAGATCAAGGACAAATACATATCATTTGCCCTGACATAACTTGTTATAGCAGCAAATTAATTCTGGGCAGAAGGGAGATGACTTCATTAGAAGTATAGGGACTTTCAAACTGAAGAGGGGGTGAGAGTAGGAGGTAGGGTAATTTAACTTAATAGGAATGAAAACTCTGGAAAAAAAATGATCTACATTAGGGTAGAAGGACTAGCTTATATGTATGTATACACATGTATACATGTATGTGTGTACTCATATGGATCTATGATCTATCGATCTGGAAGGTTCCTCCAACAATGCAGACCGCCTGCCCATATGTATACAGGTATTCTGGTTTGTACGTATTTCCGTATGTACACATCCAAGTGTGTACATATTACGTATGTGTGTGTATTTTCCTCTGACACCATTAAAAAAAATTTCCTAATTAGTAACTTCATTCTGTTGGAAGTTACACATTAAAACTGACAAAAGACAGAATTATAGACTTTGAAGTATCATGTTGAAGAATAGATTTCCTTATCAGCTAATTTAATGTGTTTTGTCACTGTTCTTTTAAAAGTTTGTGTGCGTAGGTGTGTGTATATGCAGTTCTTCTGATGGATGCTGAAAGGAAGATTGGCTGGCCTAATTTGGGAAACATTCTGTAGAAACACAACAATTAAAAAAGCATTAAAATGGTTCCTTAACAATTGTCGCACCAGGATCTAAAATACGAAGTTGTTCAAGATTTCCTCTTGCCCTGAAAAGTGCATCGAATTAGAAAATGATTTCCATGGAAGCGCACCACTTTTAAAATGATCTTCTGTGAAAATAATGAGACGACTGGAAACATGGGGTAACAGCCTTTTCTTTTGCTGGAATTTTGTTTTTCAATGAATGAAAAAAGGATGCAAACTTTTCGAAAACAGCTATGAAAAGATGCTGCATGGGAATTATACATTTCAGGTGGTCACTAAAAGTAGGGGGAGGCAAACAATGGAATGAAATGTGTCCAAAATAGCTTTGGTGACACACTGAAGTGGATGGAAGGAGGTAAGCGGTATTGAACATTATTATTGTAGTAACTGGGTGCACACAAAACGACTGTGAATACAGACTATGTTAAGACGTTCTGGTGAAACACCAACTCTTTAATCCTAATGGTCATGCTATGGCTAGGGACATTTTTAAAAATAATGAACTTAGTCTGCAAGGAAACATCATTTGGGTTGGGGGAAGGCAGACATACCATTTCCTTAAGTGGTATTTCAGTCTCAGGATACCTGAGCCAACCGTTTAGGTAATCAACTTCACACCTGGTTCCAAACCACTAACAAACCCTTCACCTTTCCAAAGTGTTAATAAATTATTATCATCTGCTAGGACCAGATAACATTATTATATCATATGATAAATTAATGCTAATAAAGTTAAATGAGATGGAACAGATATGAAAATGCAGCCCTGCTCCCTGGATGAATGATTAGAGATCTGCACCAGACTCTTCTCCCCCTGATATATCTCGTTTCCTTACTAAGGCGGCACGCTGTCCACATACTCCTTTAAATTGGATTCGTACAGCATCTGAAGACAGGAGAAACAGTAGCTATTTCATTAAAAGAGTATCTGCATGCTCTACTGGAACAGACTTCACAACACACTGAAACTGAAGCTTAAAATTCTCTAGTTTCTTTGCAGTCATTTCTAAAGACGGAAGGATAACATGAGCCACCGAGCTCGGCAATTAGAAGGAACTAAAAGAATTTAAATACATCATCCAAACAAAACAAACAAGGAAGTTATTGCTCTTGTAAAATAGCAATTTTGCTATTTTTTTTTAGGACTCTATCCACAGGGCATAAATATAAGCTGGGTCCCCCTCCTCACCCCCACTTTGCACACTCAGAAAGCGAGCCTGAAAATGCCCATTCTGGTCCTCCACCGGGGTGCTTCTTCTCTTACTTGGCCCGTTCTGGCGGGAGACTTTCAGTCAAACACTTCAGCTGCTCCTCACCCAGCTTGATTTTATCTTCTAGTTCTCGTTGCTCAATGATGAGTGCTGACTTCATCTTCACGAAGTGCTCATAGTCAGCCAGGCTTTCCCCGCTCAGGTAGCTGGCCAGAATGTCAAAGACGATGCGCTCCCGGCGGTCCAGATTCTCCTTGAGTTCTTTTGCATCTTCATGCTGACGTGTGAGCAGTTTCTGCTTCTCGAGGAGCGTTCGCTAGAGGTAGAAAAACCACAATATTTAAAGACTAGGCATCGAGATGAATAAGGGATGTGGCGGTGGGCAAAGCTTGAGGAAGAGAGATCCCACAAGTATTACTGTCATCTCCTCCACTGGCCACATGTGAAGACATTGCTCCCTTTTCTGCCCCATTCCCCCTTCCCAATTTTGACTTCTGATTGCTTTAGGGACAGGAACTGGATCTGAAATTTCATCATTGTACAAAATCTCTAGAAGAGGAAATTCCTTCTACCAATGCCAGTAAACAATTTGTTTGAATAGGCTGGAAAGGAATTATGTTACTATGCATGGAGACAGGGATTGGTTTTATGATTTCATCAGTACAAAGAATATTCAAAGGAGGAAGTTCTCTACCATAGGCTGGTACTTATAATCTTAAAAAGTGATTTGTATAGAATCAGTAAGCTAGAATATGTCAGAGTGAGGATTTGAACTTGGGGCTTCCAGGCCAGCTCTCTGTCTATTACACCATGTTTTCTCTCACAATATTTGCCTTATAGGAGAATTAATTACAATTGCTTGAAAAGGAAGACCCTTTGGGGGCATTTATATGGAAAACAATCTTTAAGGTGACTTGCTTCTCCCTAAACTCCCTTCTTTGTTAATGGCACTACCATCTTCCCACTGGATAAATCTTTGAATCTTGGGATTATCTTTGATTTTCACACCTTGCCTCACCCTGTTATCCAACTAGTTGTTGAGTCCCTTTATAAACTTCACAGGGTCAACAATTTGTATTCCTTAAAAGGGCTCTATTACATTGTACTGTTACTAAACTTAAATTATTATTATGACTTTTTTTAAAAAACACATCTGCATCTAGAGTCTCAAACCAAATTATAAATTCACTGTCAGCAATGGTCTGTACTTTCTGGTATCACTAACAAGTATTCAATATTTATGGAAGGACTGAATTAGATTCAGAAGGGATAAATAGAGATTTTAAAATTAAATAATTTTTTTTAATTAAATTTAAAAAATCAGCTGACCTGACAGATGAGAAGACAATGTTATTTTTCTAAATGAAGTTCATATCTTCAACTTTTAGATCATAATTACACATATTCTATGGCCCAGATAACTGGCCTTTCAGTTGTTCCTCAAAAATAGCACTTCACACCTCCCTCTAAATGTCTTTGCATTGGCATTCTATCCCATCCCTGGAATGTACCCTTTCCTCAATCCCACCTCTTAAAATCTCTCCTTTTTTTTAAGTTCAGCTCAATTGTCACCTGCTACATAAACAACCCATGTTGTATTTATATACATATATACATGCATGTTCTCAGATAAAATATGAGCACATCGAAAGCAAAGACTGTTTTTATTTTTGCCATCGTATGCCCACCCAATGCCTAACACAATGCCCGCCATATGTACAGCAAAGGCTTAATAAAAATGCTTGTTGAACAAATGCCAGATAACTAAGTAGTTTTTTTACAGTTGAAAAATGAGGGAAGTGGATGAGATAACCTCTAAAGCAGTGGTTCACAACCTGTGGGTTGCGACCCCTTTGGGGTCGAATGATCCTTTCACAGGGGTCGCCTAAGACCATCAGAAAACACGTATTTCCAATGATCTTAGGAACCTCCTCAATCCGTCTCCAGGCGTGTCTGCTCACATGCAGACATGCCCACATATGACTATTAAAGGGTCGTGGCATTAGGAAGGTTGAGAACCACTGCTCTAAATCCTGATTTCCATGGTCCCCTACAGAGAGTCTTCTTCTGGCTCTAAAACCTATGATCCCATGACCTTATTCACACATATTTCACAGTTAATATTCATGATGCTCCTAAAAAAGAATGCAAATACCCTGAAGAACAAAACCTTTTCTCCTTACTATGCCTCCCTCCCATCAGTAATGAAGAATGTGTGTAACAGAAACACCACCAGACTTGAGAATCAGAAGCCCTAGGTTTCAGTCCCATCTTGGACACTGACCACGGGAACATGCTTTAACCTCCCTGAGTCTCTTCATCTGTAAAATATACTTAAGAATACTTGTACCACCTAATTCCTGTGGACACTGTGAGGAAAGCACCTTCTAAATCTTTAAAGGTTTATATAAATTTGAATTGTTATCTATTACTTCAATTTTTCTAAAGCTCTAGATGTGGGTTATTTCCTTCTCCAATATGGTGAATGTATGTAAATCTAAATTTATATAAATTTGAGTTGTTATTACTTAAATATTTCTAAAGATTTAGATGTGTGTATTTCGTTCCCCAACATAGTGAATTTATATAAATTTGAGTTATTATTATTATTACTTTAATATTTCTAAAGATCTAGATGTAGGTTATTTCCTTTACCAATGTAATATATTTATATGAATGTGAGTTATTATTATTATTATTTTAATATTTCTAAATATCTAGATATGGGTATTTTCTTCACCAATGAAACCCCTCCTTGTCTTAGTTATCTTGGTTGCTGTGACTAAAACCTCCCCCACAAAAAACAAAAACATAAATAAACACAAAAAACTGGACCAAAAAACACCCATCATCACCTGCCAGAACAACTTTAGGTGATGAAAATCTTTGAATGTAGCCAGACTGGCACTCAGAGGACAGACATAGGTCCATCGTTCAATGCCTTTTAAACTAGCTCTTCCAGAGCTTAGACTCTGTTGGTATGGCCTCCAAGGACCCAAGATCAATTCTGTGTCATGAGAAAAGGCATCTGGATAGTGGTATGTGGGTGAATGTGAAAACTTCTCAGAATGGGTCTTAGAATTTGGTGTCAGGTTTGAGGTCCCCTTTTACCCTTCCCCCTTCACTGCCGCTGTCAATCAGCAGCAAGCCCTTTTAGGAGCCTTTTGACTCCCAACTAGCTTCAGTTCTTTGTCTACTTTCCCGCCTCTGTGGGCCCTGCCTCCCGGCCAGTGGGAATCAAGAACAGCCCAGACTCTCCCCCCAAACAATGGGAGTGACGGACAGTGGGGGAAATATGACCCTACTGTATTAGGGTCTAAAAACTCTGTTCGCCCCATATTGCGCACTTCCTCTCCCTGATCCGTCATGGAGAGAACCACCCTCTTCTCCTGGGGGAAGAGAATAAAATTTCCTGTTTATATCCTGAGAAGTCTCCATGTCCTTGATAAAACTTTAAATGGGGCTTTTCATCCCACACAGTGGCTTCGGTGAAGGATGGGTGTGTATGTATTCTCAGTGTAGGTATGTGTGTGTATGTATTCTCAGTGTAGGTGTGTGTGTGTGTGTGTGTGTGTGTGTATGTATTCTCAGTGTAGGTGTGTGTGTGTGTATGTATTCTCAGTGTAGGTGTGTGTGTCTGTGTGTGTATGTATTCTCAGTGTGGGTGTGTGTGTCTGTGTGTGTGTGTATATATATTCTCAGTGTAGATGTGTGTGTCTGTGTGTGTGTGTCTGTATTCTCAGTGTAGGTGTGTGTCTGTCTGTGTGTGTATGTATTCTCAGTGTAGGTGTGTGTGTCTGTGTGTGTGTGTGTATATATTCTCAGTGTAGGTGTGTGTGTCTGTGTGTGTATATATTCTCAGTGTAGATGTGTGTGTCTGTGTGTGTGTGTCTGTATTTTCAGTGTAGGTGTGTATGTCTCTGTGTGTGTGTGTGTGTGTGTGTGTGTGTGTAATTACCTGTTCCTCAGGTGATGCATTTTCATCCAGGTTATTCAGGGCATTTTCTACCCGGGCCAGCCTCCCAGACAGGGACAACAGGAGGTTCACCACTTTGTCAAGGTCTCCAATGAACATCCTGAACTTGTCAAATTCGTTTGGTTTGCAGACGTCTTTCACAACGGCTTCCACCTCATCCCCTAGAGCATTGTTGTTCTGAATGTCCTCAAGGAGAGTCTCTCGGGCTTCCCGTAGAACCTTCAGTTTTCGGCTGATACTGTCAATGAGCTCCTGCTGTGGTGGAGCAAGAACGCACAAGACGTATTAACACACTCTTCCAAAGAGATGAAAACATTAAGTGCTTTTACGAAGCTTCATTAATGTGAAATAAAAGAGAATCTATGAATGGGCTAATGTTTATCTTTGCATTATCTAAAAAAACTGGATTATGGGAAGGACAAAGACTAGAAGTCAAAATTATGCTACCACTACTAAATTAGTTACCATTTCTATGGTACTTTATAAATAATATCTCATTTGATTCTCACAAGAACCCTGTGACACAGGTGATATTATTAGTCCCATTTTACAGATGAAAAAATGGTGGCTAGGTGGCGCAGTGAATAGAGCGCCCCTCTGATACTTAACACTTACTAGCCATGTGACCTTGGGCAAGTCACTTAACCCCCAATTGCCCCAATCGCCCTGTCCTCCCCCCTCCAAAAAGAAAAAAAAAACTGAGGCTAAGGAGGAAAGACTGTTACTTGCCAAGGTCATATATTTAGTGACAGGAATTGAATTCGGGTCTTCCTGACATCAAGTTCAGTGACTCTTCTACTATAATACCTAGCTGCCACATGGTGTACTCTAGTTGGATCAATACCCTTTTATGATTATGAAAAGTCGTAACTCTAAAGATAGCAGCCATCTCCTTTAATTAGTGACAATGTGGTACAGAGGGAAGAATGACCCACTTTTGAATTTTACCTCTGAAACTTAGCTTTGTGACCATGGGCAATTTCCTTAATATTTCTAATATTTGCTTCCTCCCGGAAGATAATAATACCTCCCTCTTAAGTATGTTGCGAGGCTTAAGTAAGATAATGAACGGAAAGTATTTTGTAAATCTTTAGATTCTATCAAAACATTAGGTATTATTTTGATTTTTTTTTTTAAAAACAAGACTATGGTGTCCTCCTTAGTTCTGAGTACTTTTGAGACTTCCAAATGAAACATAACACATGAATAAAAGTTATTTAAATCTGATAATCCTATTGTTTTTCTTTATTTCATGGGTGGATCTCTTGTGGCAGATTTATGGGAGGACAAAGACAAGGGAAACATGGAATAAGACAATTGGAGGAAGTACCCACATCAATGAAACCACTGAAGTATTAACCCCATTACTAAGGTTTCTTGCAAACACAGAGAAAAGTAGAGACTTAAAAAAAGGATTATGAATGAGCTTGGAAGATGTCTTTTAATGAAATCACTTCTACCATTCAATTCTTAAATAATATCTGAGATTTTTTTTTTATATTAAATCCTGGATACAAAACCACGATTAAAAAAAAAAAACGAAACACCTTACACCGAAGTACCAAGTAGCGTGATTCAATTGTTACTACAAGTCGATGCAGCTACACAGTAAATGCAGATACAGGGCAAAATGTCAACACTTTGGGCACTTTCAGATCTGTCTTTGCCTTGTTTCTATGGCTGATGTTGAGTACAACAAGATCTTGAGTAGCCCAGTATCTTGGTCTCATGACCGAGATATTCTCCATCTGTGAACATTCATTAAGGCCCAGTGTACCTAGTCTAAGACATGTACAGTACAGATCACTTGAAAAAAAAAAAGGTCAAAGACACCACACACTAAAGTACTACTGGTACAATGATTGTTCCCATTTCATAAATGGAAGGAAGGAGGGAAACAGAGCCATGGAGATAACCACACAAAACTTGAAGTCACTAGATGAGTCATCCACACAGCTTAAACCTGAAAATCAGAAAAGGCCACAGTCCCCCTTTTTCAATAACCACATCCTGGGTCTCTGAGGTGCTGTGGGATCCTAGCCTATTATATAAACACAGAAGAAATGCTGACTGAAAACATGTGGCTGTTGAGCTCAACAAAAGAACGGATGCAAATTAAGCCAAGGAAAAAGGAAAAGATCTAAATCTCAAAATTCATTGAGTTTAAAAATCAACTCATATATTGGGAAAAAAAAAATTCAACATTTTGTTCAAGAATGGAATTGTAAAATCCATCTAGGCCAAGAGCAAAACCACATTTCAGCAAGAGGTGAGAGATGTCATGACCTTATAAACCATGTATGTGAAATTGGACTCTCTACCCCTCTAAACTAATAATTAATACAGGAAGAAGTAATTAAAGGTAACAACTCCTGTTTCTGTCAGTGGGAAACATACCAGAATTATGAACAAGTAGGATGAGAACTGCTCCTAGATTTGGCCAACTAAACACTCTTGACCCTCTCTGGCTTCTAAGATGGAGATAAATAATTCTTCAGGAAAACTGAGATGCAGCTTTTCATACAGCTCAAATGAGAAGACAAAAAAAAAATGTGACTCCAAAGACCTGAACTTAAAATCACAGGGAGCGAAAGGGCGCGCCTCCTTCAGGTTAAATTTATCTTAGGCTTATCAGTGTGCTGAAATACTCAAAGAGATTAAAACAGTAAGCAGTTTTATAGGATATACATTCCTAACCGACTGATTAATCTGTAGAGCTTTTGTCCCTAAATACACATGGAACTTCTAAATTACTATAGATTGACCAGGTCAAATCTTATTTGCTCAGGATGCTTACCCATTTCTCTCTTATTAGTTTTAGCTCTTTGGGAGCTCCCATGCTATGATCCATTCAAACCTTAGGGATCTCGGGTTTCTTATCTATCCTTTTCTGTTTAGCAACTGCTGCTTTTTTTTTTTTTTATGCAGCCTACTTTAAATCAACTTCAGAATCCCACGGTTATGAACAGCACTTTGTTTTTCAAAGCACATATTATTCAGGTAACAAGTAGAAGACAGAAAAGCAGAATGGAAGACTTCTGTCCCTGTTTTCTCTTTCCATTCTAAGCCTGGGGAAACACTTCAACGGTAAGAGCATATTTTCATGACCATATATACTGATGCACTCAGCCAAGCCACTCACTGGTGGGAAACAATTCTTCAGTGTCCTCACTGCTGTTTTAAAAAATATTGCCAGAAAGAGGGGCAATCCACAGTCAGCCTAGGGCTGGTGTATTTGAAGGTAACAGATTGATAGTTATACCAGTGTTTGCATTGTAAGAAGACAAAACAATAGACTGAGACAAAGGGTTTAGATAGTAGATAAGGGATGGAAACAAAGAATGGACAGAGAAAGTGTGTGGATCCAGAAGAGTTGGGGGGAAAAACATCTAACAGGAAGAATAGGGCAGTACTTTTTAAGCAGGTCTAGCTCAGCAGGAGATTGTCTGGATGAGTTACTTATACCAAGAGAAAAAAAAAAGTCTAGTTTAGAGCAATGCTTCAGGTAGAAGGGGGAAGTGGAGGAAGCCTCTTGAATGTTGGATAGTTCAGCTTAATGGAAAAAACGATAGACCCAGGAGGCAGAGGACTTGGGTCAAGACATTCCCTTTCACCTCAATGCCTGTTTCCTCCTTTGAAAAAGGGGATTATACTCAATGGGGTCAGAGGTCTCTTCCAGATCTAATTCTATATTCCTGTGAACTAGATAACTTCTAAGATTCCTTGCAGCACAAAATCTTAAGATCCTAAGCTTAAACCCAGAATATAGCGGTAGATTTGGGGTGACAGAGAGAGAGAGTTGCTTAAAAATGATGAAGGAAATAGCTCTAGCCTCTGACTTGTTAGAAGTAAACATTGAGGGTCTTTCTCTGTTGAGAATAAAATTTAGAACTTCTATTAAGAAGGCCATAAAAAAAAGAACTAAGTTTATTTTGTTTTAAAAAGGGAAGAAGGAAGTAGCGTAATTCTTAGGATCAAAAAAGGGTTCTGAAGTCTGGGTTTGGCATAAGCCCAGTTGAAGTTTGTTTATTTCCTTTTATTATAGGCCCATATTTTGTGTAAGGATATTAGATATTAATTTAATGAATGTTCAAGAAATGAGAGGGAAAAAAGGCCAGTTGAGTGTAGGGCAACATAGGCCATCTTATGTTCAAAATCAGAGAGGGAAGGATAACCGATCAATCACTAAGTCCTGGATGGAACCCCGGTCCAAAGTGACATGAAATAGGTAAAATTACAAAAACATTTATGAGAGTGAAAATAGACATTTACACAGAAAATTAGCTGCTCTACAGGCAGAGGATGTTAGAAGGAAAGCCTCTAATGACCTATTTACTACTGGACTGCAGTCATCTTATGATAAGATAGAAAGTGAAAACATTTCAATAGCTCCCCTTCATTGAAGCAAAAGGATAAATGCTAAATGCTAGACGGAAGAGTGAGAACAGGACTTTGCGGAAAGCTTTTAAATCAAGGCGTGTTTTTCTAAGGAATAACATAAAAATCCTTACGATTATCATATAGCATTTATATAATGCTTTAAGGAATATAAGCCCTTTACAAAAGTGTTACCTCACTTCTGGCCTGCCACCCAGGCAAGTAGGTACTATTACTATCTTTATTTGAGGAAACTGAGGCAAAATGAAGTTAAGTGATTTGTCTGGGGTTATGCAGCTAGTGTCTTAGGACAAATTTGAACTCAAGCCTTCTTGACTTGAGTTCTAAAGCTAGCTGTCTCTTATTTGAGTCACACAAGAAAGGAATACAAAACTATTATTCATACCACATATATAAGAAAACTTGAAAATAATCTGATTTGTGGGCATGCAAGGGAAATAAACCACCAACAGGGCCCAGAAAGACTGATGGAATTATCTTTGGACAAAACTAACTCGCTTTTATTCCCCTAATCACAAACTGGGGGATTCTGAAGAGAAAAAACATTTTCAAAGCCATCCTGGCACACAGTAGCTGTTTACCCAATGCTTGTGGACTTAAATACATCAAAGACTTTCCTATCACAAATTTCATATTGTGTTTAAATCTGAAACCCAGTAACAAATACACAGTGAATTTAACATAAACATGAGAGTTGTTCCTGAATCCATGCTAACAGAATGAAAATTTTTAGAAGTTAACATTATCTCATCTCTTTGTCTCCTAATTTGGTGGTGGCGAAGGGTCACTAAGGAAACTGAAGTATGGGCATAAGCAGGACTGTCTGGGAGTTGTGACATGATTTGCTTGGGTTATTTTTTCACTTTTATTATTTCTATAAACGTAGAAAGTCTATTTCTTTAGCTCAGTCATCGAGTGCCCAGATTTTTGACGAATGTTAAATACAGATGAAACTCATGTGATATAAGAAATGTCTCCCCCCTCCAAAAAAATCCCCCGAAAAAACAAAGGAAAAAAACCAAACAAAACAAAGAAATGAGCATGGGGGAAAATACACACTATGATGGAGTCAGAAGATCAAGCTAGGTGAGGGTCAAGCAAAGCCAAGAGCTTTAAGAAATCAATAGAACTGATTTGGCACCTGTTTTCATCATTACACGATAGCAGGGATGTCCCATGGCAACGACACCCAATGCCGGCATAGCCGAGTTAACCTCAAGTGGCCTAACCATAAAGAGTTAAAGGTTTAAACTTCAAAGTACCACATACCAGGTGAACATCATACCACTGTGTTGACTGTACCAAATAAACAGGGTGCTAACGTTCAGGACATCGGTCAGGAACCCTCTGTTTAAGAATGTTAAATACAAACTTAACACAGAAATTGAGCTCATTTTGGGGGAGGATGGTTATTGTCCCACCCCACTACCCCCACGTAGAATTCTACCTTCTTCTCTGACAAGTCATGGTCAAGTTCATCTTCAGAGTCCTCTGTGACCTGCTGCTGCTGCTCCTGCATGTCCTTCATTTTAATCAGAAGCTCAGCCTTGGGTGCAGATGTACTGTAATAAGTGGAATTGGTTGTCAGGGAGACAGCAGATGGCACGCTCTGTTCTTCTTTCCTGGATTAAAAAGCCAAAACTTTAATTAGCTGACAACCAGTGCAATGGATGTTTCTCCTCAATCCTGTCCCCTGAGTGATGACAAGTACAGTAAATGTTGGCTTTGATGAGGAGACACACAAATGGTTCTGGAGAACAAGGAAAAAAGGGCCCCCCACCAAAAAGAAATGCCAGTCATCAAAGCCTATAAATGTTTGTAATTAAAGAAAAATAAGTCAAACATACAGCTGAAACATCTATTTTTGGATGGTATTTAAATCATAATTTAGATTTAAATAGTCTCAGACTGTTAGAGCTAGGAGGAAACTTTGATAATATTAAGTCCAACCTTTCTCATTTTACATGAGAAAACTTGAAACTGGAAAATTAAATGACTAATCCAAGGTAATTCACCTTATAGAATGAATGAAGGTTGGAAGGGAGCTGAGGAAAGTAAGGGGTGATAGGGACAGAACTGAACAGAAACTCTGAGGAAGGCCCTCAAAGCACTGATCCGATCTGAGAGGGAGTATTTTATGAAAAAGATGGACAAGAATCAGTAAAGATAAGAAGATGTGGGAGATCTCAGAGCTACATTAGTAGAACAACTCACAGTGGATTTAAGCTTTAAGTTAAAAACTTTTTCAACCTATAAGCCTGATAAAATGAAAGCTGACATGCTGACAAAGAGAACTAGTCTATTTAAAATGTACCTGTAGATCTTCTTTTTTTAAAAAAAGAATCCCATCTAAATTTAGTTTTTAATTTCAAAATTTCTAAAAGCTTCCAGACCTAAGCAGTCACAGTCCTAAGAAAACTAGGAAAGAAGCATCTCTGGTAGAAAAATCAAGTGAATGACATGCTTTGGATTCCCTTAGCGAATGGTATCCATGGATGATGTAGGTTGTAGGGTAAGCAACCCCCTAATCCTACCAGTTGGTAGAATTTGGCATGGTAATTCATAGTCACTACAGTATCTAGCATAGTCTATTACACACACAGGAAAAAGTCAATAAACATTGATTAAATGCTCACCTCCATTTTTCAGTTAAGGCAACTGAGGCAAACAGAGGTAAAGGGACTTGCCCGGACCTAGTGAGTGTCTGAGTCTAAATTTGAACTCACAGATATTGGACATGAACATTCTGGGATGATCTACATTCCTGAACCTAACCTAGTCTGGGCCCCAAACCACTTATCACTTCTAGAACCAATTCATCCCTATGGAAATAGCCTCTGAACACAAGATTCTAGGATACATTAAGAAAAGTACTGCTGACATCCTAAAACATGTTTGGAAAGCAAGAAAAGTGTATATATGCTTACAGTATCTCCTCTCCCCTTGCCTCCTTATTAGCTTTGGTTGTAGGGAAATCATTCATTGTAGAATCCCTGACTGAATTTGTTACTATTAAATAATTTCTAATCCTGTTAAAATATTTATAGATTAGTGGGGCCAAGTGTTTTCAAATTGTATCTTCACACAGATCATCATTTATTTACATCCGCTTGGAATAAAGAAAATCTAGATTTGTAAATGCCTTTATGTCCATACCCTGATTTTTCTGACCAGGAAAATAAAATTCAGAGAAATTTCTTGTCCAAGCTCATAAACCTTGACAGATTGAGACTGGAACGTATTTCTCTTGAGTCCCAAAATGTTCTTTTTTACATAAAGGAAGGGGCCAAGTTTTTAAATCTTGTATAAAAGAAATGGAAAATGAAATAATTACAATCTCAAAATTCCTCAAGATTTCACCTCTTTTACAGCAGTGACTGTGTAAGTGGCAGCCCCAGTGTTTTCATTGTGGGAGACCTCTCCTTAGATTTAGAAGCTCTATTATCCACTTTTTCTAAATGGATCTTGCCAAGCCTGCTTCATTTCACTGACATGCTACAAATTAGCCTCAAGTCTTTAACAATAAACGAGTAGATAAATCATAGGTAGAATATTACGATTTTTATGTTTTTAAAGACTTAGAATTTACAATTTACCAAGCAAAATGAACTAACAGACAAGGAAAGCACATGATGTAAAAATCACTTTAAAAATCCTCAATTTTCTTTACTCACCTATGAAGGGGGAAAAATAAGGTTCCAGAGTACTACTATAAATCAAATATCATAAGCTAGTGAGGCATAATTAGTGACGGTGTTTACTTTTCTACATTCCTATCCATCTTACCTATACATCTCTGCCAGACACTAAAGTGTGTCTCTCAGGATGAGAGTTAGCCCTTGGCTTCCTTTCTGAAATTTAATAAGATGCATCAAACAGTGGTGACCAGCCAGAATGTTGGTCTTCATCAAAATCGATATAAGACCCAACCCGGTTACCATAAGATATAAAATACAGAAAAATGCCTATGGCCAACACTGCACCAAAGGGAGCCATCGAATGTGATTCTACTCACTTTTCCTCCGTAATTTTAGGAGAAGGAACCTTTGGAAGCAGCTTTCTACGTTGCTGAGCCTCTTCTAAGAGATGTTCATCTTTAGGGAAGATTCCCTCCATCAGGTCCATGGTGGTTTTTATTTTCGCACTGGGATCCAGAATATCTGCCAAAGATTTATCCTTTCCTACAATTTCCCTGGCTAGTTCCTCTGACTTCAAGTCTTCCAGTGTCTTCTCTTTGGCCTTCATGTAGCTGACAACAGGAGTGGATGCATCACCGTCTTTCAAGTTGTACCCCAAGGCTTCAGCTGGTTCTGAGTCAGACACTCTGGTTTTATTCTCAGCCTCAGGCTCCACACCCTGCCTGGTATAGGCACAGAAGCGTGAGTAGGACTGCTCAGAGGTACTCAGCGTCTTGATCTGGTCTTTCTCCAAGCCACTGGGCAAAGCAGGAGGTTCCATGGTGCTCACAAGGTTCTGACGACTCTCTTTTTCTGCATGGCTTTCAGAGTGGACGATTTTGATGGGGACCATCTTCACCGTGGTGTTCTTATCTATGACCCTCTCAATTCTGAAAAAGAAAAAGTAAGTTTTGCTTTATTTAAATGCAAACTGTCACTCGGGCATACCTTAAGGCAAAAGTTGAGTTCAGAATCCTCTACCCTGTAGGTTTCTCCTATATGTAAAATCTGGACCTTAGATTTAGTCTCCAAAATCTGTGCCAAACATACCAGGCATACTACTGTTTTTATAAAGCTATGAGAGCTAGCAACTATTTTTTCTAGAAACCATGGTTTCTAATCTAATAAATGACTTAAAGTCTTTTAAACTACTCACAAATGGTACACATTAATTTGTTGGGGTTTTTTTTTTAAAGCTTCTTAGTAGAAAAATCTGGATTTGTACAAAAGGCAGGGGGAAGAGGAACAGAGGGAAGGAGAGAGGTATGAAGGGAGGAAGAGAAGAGAAGAGAAGAGAAGAGAAGAGAAGAGAAGAGAAGAGAAGAGAAGAGAAGAGAAGAGAAGAGAAGAGAAGAGAAGAGAAGAGAAGAGGGAGAGAAAGCATAAATACATCTATTCAAAGGAGAATTGTTTTAATCGTGCCATCCTGCAGTTGGGATCCCCTCACAGTATGCTGCTAAGCCATTTGTATGAAAAAACAATACAGATGTATTCAATCAAGACAAGAGAAGTTGTAAGTAATTAAAAAAAAATTAAAAAATGCTGGATAAACAACAGCTGTTTCCTAGTTTACAATGGGCCCTGCATGTACTGAAAGGAAAAAAAAATTAAAAACCAGGAACAGATGCACAGAATTTGTTTCAAGCTCAGGGAGCCGAGAAACTACTGCCATGATTTTGTGGGTTTTGGTACATTCAGACCCAGTGAAGCTGCTCTGCTCTAATTTAAAATATCTGTTTCTCATTTTTCCAATGGTGACTGAAGGACACCGCTGGCTTCCCTCACCGTGTGCTTGGGTGTGGTCCACAAGGCAAAACTTGCTTGTTCTGAAGTTTCCTCCTTCTCTCTCATGAGCAACAAATCATTGAGGATATAAGTATTTTTCTGAGTTATGTGTCAATATATTCCACCATCAATCACCATCCCCTCCCCAAACATACAAATCGTCTCTTTGTCCTCCCTGGAGCCTGACTGGCACACTTGAATAAGACAGAAAAGAAAAAGGGAAAAAACCCAATATTCTATCCAGTCGAAAACTTTCATTCAGGATCCCATATTCATTATGTTCATATTCATCACTTCTCATTTCCGTTCACGTGGAATATAGAAAATCTGGATGTGGACAGTTCTCTCACCTTCATTTTCCTGGTCTATAAGACAAGGTTCAGAAAAATGACTTTTACAGTAACTAATGACAGACCTGGGCCTCTGGGCTCTAGGAACATTCCCTTTTTCCCCCATCAGAGAAGGGGGAGGAGGAAGGAAAAATGCCAGCTTAGGGTTGTTGGGTTTTTTTCCTTCACTAACGTACAGGAAACAAAGAAATGAGAACAATAAATCCTTAAGATTTAAAAATCTTAATTTAGAGTCATGTTTATTATTGATTTGTATATTCATTCATTCATTCATTTTCGTGGCTATTTAAAGTGTTCAGTTATATTTCTTTCCTAAAAATGGGTCCTCTTTTATACTAAAATACTTACCTTTAATCTAAAGTAAGTACAAAATATACAGTTAAATTTTTTTTATTATTTTAGTTCTTACCTTGCAAAAATCTCCAAATTCCAGGAAATGACGACAAGCCTTTGCTTTCTGCTAAATCTTAATCCATTTCCAAACACCACAGCTGTCTTTAAAAACTGACAACCTGCTCCCAGGTAACCTTTTACCTTAAAGCAATCTAACCCTCATCCTTAAACAATCCAACTCACACTAATCACACCCTCTTATCAGGGGCCCTTCAACATCAAATGCCTTTCTAGACCTGTTTAACTACATTACCAACCAAAAAGATATAAAGTAAATAATGCGAGGAGAACAAATCATCGTTGAGAGTGTGCTCTGAGAATTATTAAGATTCTTAAAGAGGCAAAAATACCCACTTTGTATTTTTGTTTTATAAAAAAAGATACATGTGCTTTACAATAAAGAATATTAAAGATCTATCTATTAAATAATTTAAATTGCTTTGACACACCGTTAATGTGATAGTGTTGAATACAACTAGTTCATATCAACAGCACCTCTATTATTTGGATTAAAAATTAATGATTAAGATGGGTCACTCTAATATTGCACTGGAACCCATGAGACATCTAAAGTGTGTCGGGTGGATTCTTTTGGTAAGATTTTACTCTGTGTGTGTATGTGTGTGTGTGTGTGTGTGTGTGTGTGTGTGTGTGTGCGCACATGTGCACACATACATCACATAGCAATGGTAGTGATTCCTAAGAGTAGAAGTAGACAGATAGATGAGATCGTGGATATGCTGATGTAACAGAATAAAACTTCCTGGGAAGCTTAAAAATAGATTTTAAAATCAGTCTATGTTAGAGGCAGGAACTAATGAAGCCCAACTGAAAAAGAACTGTATTTCCCTCAAAAAAAAAACAAAAAAAGAAATGAATCTTTGAACAAACCATGCGTATACAAATATGGTTCGTGATAAATGGTAGAAGCATCAAAGGGATATTTTTCAAATAATTTTTTTCAATAAGAAATTAAATTTTAAAAATATCACTTAAAAATCAAATTGGGAGATGAAAATTAAAATACAGAATGACTCTTGCTCGGTGTTATCTTTGTGCCAGACAAACAATTCTTGCCATAAGCCTCACCTTGGAAAATGCAGCAATAATGTACTCAGTCCAGGATTTTAAGATCCGTTTAAAAACTTTTACCACTTATTTTCAACCAGTCCCAGTTATCCAGTTATACTTGAGGTTCCAAACATTTTTTTTTAATTTCTGGTTTGTTGGTTTGTTTTTTTTTAATAGAAAGGATGAGAAGCCATGCAAGGGTAGTGATCTCTAGCAGTGGAAGAAATACTCAACAAAATTAACTCCACCTGGGAATCTTAACAAAAAATTGACTGCCATGCACTATAATGCTTAATACTGCACAACTAAGTATATTTCTCTCCAGAAACAAAATTCCAGGGAGGCGTGACTCCTGGGCAGGTGGATAGAATGCCAAACTTGGAGTCAGGAAGACTTGAGTTCAAATTGGGCCTCAGACTAGCTGTGTGACCCTGGGCAAGTCACTTCAAAAACAAAAAAACAAAAGCTGTTTTGCCTCACATTCCTCATCTGTAAAACGGGGGTGATCATAGCACCTACCTCCCTACCAATCAAATGAGATTATAATAACTGTAAAGCGTTTAGCAGTGTCTGGTAAATAGTAGGTGCTATAAAAAGCTATTACTGTTATTAGTTTTACCATATTCCTTCAGACAAGCCAAGAGCAAACATGTACCTTGAGTACAGGCCATCCAGAATACTGCAACCTAGTCTAACAGGGAATCATTTCTACCAAGCATTCACAAATCATGACACCTAGTTAGTATATATTACAGTCGGTTCCCAGTTAGTACAAATAATGGATCCCTGAAACGGTCATATGTATTTAGAGTAGCACCCATGGAAGATATAATGGTATAACATGTGGTAAATAATTCTAGACCAATGGAAATATGCAGGGTTAATTCAAATAATGTGGCAAAAGCAGGGGAATTCATTATTTGCATTCATCTCAACCTAGCTATAAATCCTACCCCTTAATGTTTCCTTCCTACAGCAACTTAGTGGTATACTGCAAGACCAGTATTCTTTCTTATAGGCAGGATCGAATGAGCTATTTTAAATCTGACCAATGATGGAAGAGAATAAAATAAAATTTCTCTATCATTTTTATGGGACAGGTAATGAATTATGTCTATCATCCAAAGAATAGTATGGCAAAATTTGGAGAGACATACCACCATGTTGGCTACAGGGTGATGACTGTTTAAAAAAAATCGAAATAACCCTGAAGTACCATTTACATTATAGAGGTACTATGATAATAAAGTTAGATGAAGTAGCCGAACTAACAAAATCATAGCTTCTTATATGACTGAAGCAATATTCCCTTTATATAGATACATTCTTTAAAGTATTTAGTTGACATTTTTTTCAGAAATTAATTGACGAAATTGGAATTTCTGAACTTTCTACCTGATGATGGGACCCATCAATTTAATGCAAAGTGCTTTACTATGAGGTTTGATGCTGACACTAATGAAGTTGAAAAGTTTCTGCTTTGCTCTGATAAAAAGATGGATCCTGTCTTGGTTCCTTGGACAGGTGGTTCTATGTTCCTCAAATGCTTACTCTAGAGGAAGTTGGTAATAACTTATCAAGACTTTAAACCACTGGGGTGGCTAGGTGGCACAGTGAATAGACCAGCCCTGGAGTCAGGAGGACCTGAGTTCAAATCCAGCCTCAGACACTTAACACAAAAACTAGCCATATGACCTTGGGCAAGTCACTTAACCCCAATTGCCCTGCTTTCCTCCCTCCAAAAAAAAGACTTTAAACCATCATATTTTTGTCTTGATGACAAATGACCTTTTGACGTCATTTAAGCCCAATTGCCCTCTTAAAAAAAAGACTTTAAGCCATCATTTTTTTTGTCTTGATGACCAATGACCAATGATCTTATTAAACAAGATTCAATTTAAACAAGACCTTATTAAACAAGATTCTTAATATAAATATGATGCAGTAGCAATTGCTGAGCTTTGTGGTATTGTTCAGTTGCTTTCAGGCATGTCTCACTCTTCCTGACTGTACTTAGGGTTTTCTTGGCAAAGATGCTGGAGCAGCTTGCCATTTCCATCTCCTGTTCTTTTACAGATGAAGAACTGAGGCTAACAGGTTAAATGACATGCCCAGGGTCACATAGTTCGTAACATTCTGGGGCTGGATTTGAACTCAGGTCTTCCTTACCCCAGGCCTGGTGCTCAATCTGTGCCCCTACCTGACTGGCTCTTTGTTGAGTTTGAACACTAGCAATATGTGCTTAGACAGAGCTGACAAAATGCTCTAGAAGCCTGTTTTGGTTTTGGATTACTGTTTTTGGGGGGGTGTTTTGGGGGGCTTTTTTGCACATCATAGATTTGTTCGCTGTATCAAATTCAAATTCAAAGCCCTGGAAAGTCTAACATGATTCAGCCTCAGCTCTTGCACATTCTATGCTCATAATTATGTGTATGTTGTTTCCCCATTAGAACGTGAGCTCCTGAAGCCAGGAGCTGTGTTCTTATCTCTGTAACTGTAGTTCCTGGCACATATTAAGGGCTTAATAAATGTTTGTTGAATGACTGACTCGTGAGCTTTACAATGTTCCTGAATTACGTTCTGCAAAACCCAGGTATTCCATATGAAGTAAACTGAGGTGCCATAAGAAAATTTTCGTGGATATTATTTTTCTGTCTAAAATATTAAATGTGAAATAATATACAAATATAGATTTCACATGGCAATTTTTCAGTATAAAAATTTAATTTCATCTATTTTGCTTCAAAGTTTCTGTGATCAATGAGCTCTCCTTTTCCCCTCCCCTCCTTTTATATAGTGGGATATGACATATTCCAGCATCCTAGGGAGGCAGCCATGGCAAAGTAGTTAAAAAGATGTCCTTAGATCAGAAAGACCTGGGTACAAGTCATATGCTGATTGCAAAATCCTGGGCAAATTACTCCCATTGCTCCTAAGAAAACATGTAATTTTTAAAGAAATTGCTGATCTGTATTGACAGAGAGAATTCCTTTCTTCTAGAGAAGTTCCCTACATCAATGAAATCATAGATCTTGACCACAGAAGTCATATTTACTGGTTTTGTCAATTTTTAGAAGTGTTCCCTGTGGCAGAATTGATTTTGGAAAGGCCGTTATTAACGGCGTAAAGAGGTTGTAATGTGTGTGCCTAATGGTATATTGCTACCATCACCACCCTATAAATTACCTTGCTGAGTTCTCATCCTGGAGCAACAATGGAGGTTTATCAGTCAGTTTCTGTGGAGCGAACTGCGGTGAAGGAGACCGAGACGATTCCATTCCAGATTTTGGAAGATGACGGTATTTTGAAGACAAAACAGCTTCGGGCTTAAGATTTGATGTCTCTTCATTTAAGTGCTGGCATTCATTCTCTGAAGAAGCAGGCTGCCTAGAATCCTGTGGCTGAGCACTAGCAGTAATCTTTTCAGTGAATGTGGAAGGACTCTGGGGAAGAAGGGTCGGGAGATTCACATACACATCAGGAGAATTAGGGGACTGAGACTGAACAGGCCTGCTGGAGACAGCTAGCAGGTATTCAGAGGAGCTCCCAACAGAGGACATGGAGCAGTCCGCACGTCTGTATTTACTGGCGTCTCTTTTGGGTGGGGGTGGCCTTTGAGGTGCTGGCTCCCGTCTTTTGCTGAACGGTGCTGAATCTATCCACCACGAGTCTTCCTCTCTGCCTTGCGTGGAAAGAATGACACTGTCCTTCTTAGCGTGAGCTTCAGAACAGGTGGAAGGGGGCACATCAGAACCCTGGGTCTCTTCCTTTTCGTTTCCTTCTGAATATCTGTAATCACTAGGCAATGTCCCAGACCTACCCCGGCCCTCTTGGGGCAAAACTGGAGGTTCTCTAGTGTGAGATGGCTCAGTGGATTTTAAATTGCTGCTTAGATTTTGATTCAATGGATCTCTTTTTTCTCCTGGACTTTCTCCCCGATGTTCTATATCTGCTGGCCTAAAAACAAAAGTAAAATAATCATTAGCGAACTACTCTGTTCAACATCATCCCCCACGTATTATCACGCATGCGATAGTAACTTTCAGATAGTACTTGCCAATAATAACTGCTCTGACCCACTTAAAGGATCAGAACCTACTCCCCTCATTCCTCATGTAACATGGTGAGTCAAAACTACATGTAAGACTGCAGCACACATGCATATACATATATGTACAGTGTCATGCAATGCAACAGTTTTATATAACTTAAAACATTCATTCAATGTTTTAAAAAATTTTCTGTGAACAAAACTTAAATTTCTGTGAATAAAATTCCAACAGAACAAAATGTGACTCAGTGGATAAGTTTATGAAGAGTTCTTATTTACAACCTACTGGAAAATATTTATTAAAATGTGTAAGATTCACAAAACTAACTTAAAATTACCTTGGAAGATTTCTACTCTCTTTCCCAAAATGTATATTAGCAAAAGAAACTCAGAGGCAGAACTTATAAACTTACTGATACATTAGAATTGGGGGAGGGGTATAGGAAATTAAAAGAATACTATTTTAACAAATAAAGACCACTTGTAAAGAGAAATATTTGTACAATTTACATACAAATATATACATGTATTTGTATACACACATACATGTGTGTCTATGTGCATATGTAAGTGTATATCTATGTATGAGTGTCTATGCACACATATTTTGTGCATATGTCCATGTCTGTCATGGCTGATGAGTCAGCTAATTAATGTTCATCAAATCATCAACCACCAGTAAGTAGACTGGGCCTCTATCAACATTTCTGCTACCTATGGTTTGTTCTCTTATGGCCCCCCAAATAGAAATAAACTGGGTTCCCTTTAGTTTTTTATTCCCAAACTTAACTACTAATTTAGTTTATTATTTTTGTTGTTGCAGTTTTAACTAAAACTTTTTGATTTAAGAACTTGCAATGAGGAAACCAGCCAACAGCTAAAGATCAGGAGGAGAACCAAAGCTTCGAACTAATTGGCCAGCAATGCAATTTTACTGTTATTAGGCATTAGCCATGAACATTCGTGCAAAACATGTCCCTCACCACACTGTCACCCTCCAGTCTCCCTGCAGTGAGAATGTCTTAAAATCATAGATGCTGGAGATGAAGGAGAGACCCTAGAGATCAGACAGCCTTACCTCATTTTCCAAAGGAAGAAACAATGATTTAAGTGAAATGACTTGTCTAAATTTACAAAGGGATTCAGGGTTATAGGTGACATTAGAACTCAGGTCTCCTGGCTCCCATTTGCCAGACTTTCTAATAAAACACACTGTCTTATATACTGATTCAGGAATTAAAGCCATCTGGACAGGGTCTAAGATGTTCCATCTAATCCCGATATTCCATCACTTGATGGTGACTAGTAACCGGGAAATGCTCCCCTTTATTTCTTTTATTTTCACATTCACAAACTACACAAGGGGAAAGAAACCACCACTCCTCATGTCGCATGAGTGTGTGAAATCCCCAATCTTCTATTTTACTTATTTTCTGTTCTGCAGGGGTCATGGTTGACAAGCAATTCAAGAGGACAGTAGGGCTCAGGTCACAGACTCCATTCATATTTGCTTATCAGTCTTCCCTCATCTTACTGCACAGGAGGGGTGCTCATACCACACCAACTACTGAAGGTCAGTGGCATGCTAATGGGAGAAAGAGGGCAAGTAAAGATACCTCTGAGACCCTGAAAGAATGCACGCTGGCTCTTTGCTTAGAGGAGGCTGAAGAGACACAGTGAGCTTAGAAAAGAGGCTGAAACAGAAAAGCAAAAGAAAAGACTTAAGATCACATGAACCCAACTCAAGGAAGTCAGCTCTCTTATTTGCATTAGGAAATACTAAGAGAGGCTGAAAGTTATCAAAACAACACTGGCAAAACAAAAGGTGGTTCTGAGAACAACGCATAATCCAAAGAACGCTCTCCTTATAAAAATACAGCGGAACACTTACACACTGTGAAAATGACAATACACAAGGAGGGACAAGTCAGGTTTATAACACATGTGGGTAGAATTTGATTCACTTCAACATAATGTACCTCTTGTCTTTAAAGAAAGTAGTTAGTCTACCTCACAATAAAATAAATTAGTATAGGCTAAAGGGACTGAACGTGTGATTTCATTGGTATAAGGAACTTACTGATGAGGAAATTCCACCTTCTAAATGCAGGCTGGCATCTTATCTGAAACTGAATGGTCTTAGAGGGTTGCCTAGGGCACAGAGAGGTTAATGCCAGGGACACAGCCAGTACTGTTTCAGAGGTAAGAAGCAGGGTATTCTATCCACTATGCCAATTCACCATCAGTAAATTATCACCTGATTTTAAAAAAGCTCCTTTATTAATTATAACTATGATTTCTACAGACCATGATAAACTATGGTTCAATATTACTGCCCTTTAAAAACACTTGCTTAAAAAAATTAGTGATTCAAAATTATAAGATCATAACTTTAATGGATTTCACCATACATTTGCATGTGCGTGTATGTGTGTGTGTGTGCACGTGGAAAATCTCTTCAAACTGATCATTCTAAATATTTGCTCACAGACTTTATAAATAAAACACTAAATCTACTGCAATTTATAACCCCAAATCAGGTCTGTGTGCAAATGTCCATTCAAAAAGTACTTTATTAGCAAAGTGTTTCCCTGCAAAGTCAGAAAAATAAATCTTTGGATTCTTTTGGCAAAGCAAAGGAACTCACCTTCGGGAAGAAAGGCAACCATGGAAAGCAAACAGGAACACAATCCCCAGGTTTGCTAACCATAGGAAGAAAGAAAAGTACCGTTTCTCAGTTTCTCATCAGCACTTTATCATATCAGAATGCCACCTCTAGGATTTATCACAAGAGTACTTGATCTTCATTTTAAGTGTTTTGATTAATTATACTTCAACAGGATTGGCTTCCTTTATAATCCTGCGCTTATTATTTTATGTATTTTTAAGGCATTATTCTGAAGAGGGATTGGTAGACTTCACCATACTGCCGAAGAGGTCTACAACCAGACAAAGGGCTAAGAATCCAGGATATATCCCATTTCTTACAGCTAGTGACTTCCCAGTTATTGGAAGACAATCCCATTACCCATGGATCACCAAAGTTTCTGGGTACTACACATCTCTAATTGGGGAATGTCATCATAAATTCAAATTCAATACCCATTTTTCCAATAAATAATAAAAGTATCTACTATATAAAAGCTACTGAAGAAGCAAAGTTAAAAACACAACTGTCTCTACCCACAAGGAGTATACATTCTATTGGAGAAATACATGAAACACAAAGTTTTTTCAACAGGGAGAGAGTGTTAATACCTGAGGGATCAAGAAAGGCCTCTTATAAATAGTAGCACACACGTGAGCTCTATTTTGAAGCTATCTGGAAATTTTATTTGGGTGGAGGAGAGGAAAAAATACATCCAAGGGGGGAATACTTATGCAAAGAAACTGGGCAGGAGATAGCAAAGTCCGACTGACCAGAAACTAGGTGCATGACTGGGAGTGATATTTTAAATCGGCATTTCTCTAATTATTAGCAATTTAAAACATTTTTTATATGGTTAATAGCTTTGATTTCTTCCTCTGGAAACTGCCTATTCATATCCATTACCATTTATCAATTAGAGAATGGCTGTTATCCACACAGTTCCCTATATATTTTACAAATGAGACCTTTATTAGAAAAACTTAATGCAAAGATTTTTTTTCTCCCAGTTTCCTGCTTTTCTTTGAATTTTTGCTGTACTGACAATGTTTATACATCTTATGCTATCTAAATTATCCATTTTACCTCCTGTGAAATTCTCTATCTCTTACTGGAACATGAACTCTTCTCCTAGTTGTAGATCCGACAATGTAATTTCTTCAATGTTGCACTAATTTGCTTAGTATATCTCACCTTAAGTACCTATTTGGAGGTTACCTTGGTATATAATATGAGACGTAGTCTATGCCTAGTTTCTGCCGGACTACTTTCCAATCTTGCAAACAATTCTTGTCAAATAATGAGTTGCTGACCCAATAGTTGGGTCAATATTATCCACTGATCTTTTCTTCCTCCAGATGAATTTTATTACTTTTTCTAGCCTTATAAAATACTTCTTTGGTAATTTGATTGCTATGGTATTGAATAAGTAAATTAATTCAGGTAGCATTGTCATTTTTACTATTTTGACTCAACCTACCCATGAGCAATTAATATTTCTCCAATTATTTAGATCTATTTTTGTTTGTATGAGGTGAAGAATGTTCTGTAATTGTGTTCATATAGTTCCTGTGTGTGTCTTGGTGGGGATAAACTGAAGTTGTGATGTGGCAAACCATGGCTGATGACAGAACAAGGGGGTCTAGGTCTAGGATTCAAGAGTAGTTGCTAACATGTGGTAGACCTATTCAATGACAGGTCAAGGTTATAAAGGTAGAGAAAGGAGACCAGAACAGAGGAGATGGAACTGGGAGAAGACACTGGGGCAGAGGACTTGGAAATTGCAATAAGGATGAAGGGTAGTTTCAGGAAGAGTGAAAGGGAATGTAAATTTGGAAGGAGAGCAGGCTGCAGTCAGAGAATAATTTCAGAATTCTAGAGCATGGATGTAGAGCAATTTGGGGTAAGTGGTTAGATCAAGGGGATGACCACCCTTCCAATGTGTTCCTGAGGTGGAGGGAATGCAGAAATAATGGGAGTTTCGGAGGTTGATTGACTGGAAAGTCAGGTGTTTGAGAGGACAATAACATTATGTTGAAATCCCTAAGAATGTGGGTGGGGCATGGGTTAGAGAAAAAAGGAAGACTGAAACAGGTACTGAACTCCGTGAGAATGGAGAGAACATAAAGTCAGAAAATGACAACGTGGAGTTGGTTGAACTGGGAGATAAAGAAAAGGGTTAGTGATGGCAAAGGGAAAGGTTGGAACTGGGAACGGAGGAAGGAGGTTTATTAAGTTAATTCCATCTTCTGGCCAAGTGCTCCAAGAGTATGAAAGGAGTATTTTCCTCAGTATTTCACCAGGAAAATCAGAGCCTAAAACAGCATCATCTGCTCGCAATGCAAAGCACCCTAACAGTGTTGAGCAGAGTGATACAAATTCAGTGGGTGCTGAATCAATGTCTGCTAACTGATCTGACCCAAAGTTGGTGTTTTACCTGTTTTACTTCTATTTGTCCTGTTTCCATCTTGAATTATACTCACTGAAACAAAGTGTTTTGTTCTGTTTTTAAAAGGAGAGGCAGGCTGCTGTCACCGACACAGTCCAGGACTCAGAATTAGAAAGCATTAGGTTCAAATGCTACGTCAGGCACCTGCTTCTAGCTATTTGACGAACCCGGGAAAGTCGCGGACCTCTCTGGGCCTCAGTTTCCTTATTGGTAAAACAAAGATTCAGTGACCTCTGAAGCCTCTTCTAGCTCTCAATTTGATCCCTATGACCATACATCAATAAAGTACATCTTATGAATGCTTATTATCGTTTGGGTCCTTTTGACCTGACCTAAAACAACCTGAAGAAAAGATTGATCAACTGTCTTAACATAAACTTAAGTTTCTAATAATATTTAAATTGATTTCTTCTTCCTCAAAAGCTAAAGAAATACAATGAGAAGTAGCTCAAAAATTTCACTGCAGTGTGGTGCTACCTTTGTTTGAAAAATTACATTAAATTATGTGTGAATTTGGTGGCTGCTCTTGGGAGAAAACATTTTATTTTACAGTTAATACAACTCCCTACATTTCATTTTATTATTTCATTTTCTCAAGCTTGAAATTAACACAGATTTTTGGAACAGGCAACTGATGCATCATTGCTAGGTTTCTTTTTGCCTAGTCAAGACTTCAGTGCTCGAGACCAACAAATTTATTTTTATTAGGGCAGATTGTGGGAATTCAAAAAATCAAGGTCACAGAAAATAAAGAGCCAAAGGTATAGGTTACAATCAATGTGGAGTCTATTCTGCAAAATGTGTTTTAACTTGCAAGCTAAAAATGACTCTCGTCAAAATTATGTGGACAACGAGCATCTCCAACTTGATTCAGTGAGATTTCTTTCTCATTTTTTTTGTCTGTCCTCAAGAACAAAAGTATACAATAAACATGGCATTAAAAAAAATCTAGACAAAGACAACAGAATACTCCCAAACCCCTCAAGGCAGGGATACGGACAAGCTTCTCTGAACATTTTAGACCATAAGGTAAAATTATACAAAGAGGGGGATAGCTGCATTCCAGAGTCAGAGTCATTGACATTCAGCATGGGTTGGTTGCTTCATTCTCATGCAAAACATGCTAATTACATGTTACCACGGAGAGAATCAGGCTCTTACAGTTCAGAAAGGAGAAAGAGAAAGCAAGCTTCAGAAAGCAGCAGAACGACCCAGGAAAAACCTGTGAAATGGTATAACAACATCCTTTGACTTACTATTTGGAATTTTAAGGTCCATATATTATGAAAATATGAAACCAACGTAAAAAAGAAAGACCTCTTAGGAAAAGAGAGAGACTGGAAAAAATGCTCCAGATTTTAAACATTTCATAGTAGATAAAAGAGGGAACAAAAATTATGGATACTTTTCTTTTCCTCTCCACATTTTAAATGTCTTTGGATAAACTCTCATTTAAAAAAAAAATCGAATACTAAGAGGAAGCACATGCCTACCATCCATCATTTCCAATAAATGACATTCCCTTACATTTATTAACACAATGACTAGGACCAAGGTTACTCTAGGAAATTATTGGGATTTGGGTATAGACCCTTTCCTCCAATAGATATTTTCCCAAACTCATTGTGCCTCAGTTTTCTCATCTGTAAAAAAAGGTAATCCTGGTTATTTCCTTTCATTTGGAGTGTTGTAAATCTAATGTGAACAATTATTGTTGCCAAATAATTTTCTAAGTCTTTGAAAATGAGATCTGTGTTTCTGGGGTGCAATTAGGCACTGTATGAACTTCATTTGAATGAGAATAACATCACCAACTAAACATCGTTTAGAATCTACTTAACATTTTATATTTTGACACTTTACCATCATCAATTAAACCCAAGAAATCTCTGTGAATAAGACTAGCATAATTATTTCCATCCCAATGTAAACAAGACTTACTTAAGCAATAAAGCAAACTAATGAGTAGGAAGAGTTTTTAGGATCTAGTCCCTAAGCCCTTCTTATATTATCAATGACAAATTATACACAAATAAAGATAACGTGGTAAAAGATATAATTAAAAAGATGCCTATATGAAAAAGGAGATGGGATAGTCATGTAGACAGAGCGATGGTAATAGATGTACGGCCTGTGTGTTGCAATATTAGTTCTATAACATGAAAAAAAACCCCAAAAAACAAAAACCTAGAGAAAGTCTCTCAGCACACTCAGGAGGCCTACATTTGGAGGATTTATGGGAGGACAGGGATAAGAGATGCAGAAGGTAAAAAAGTGAGGATGAATTTTAATCTGTAGGTTGGGGTCAGGTTGTAATGGACTTGAGAAGAATTTATATCTGATTCTCAGTGCAAGAGGGAACTACTGAAGTCTATTGAGGCAGAATGACATGGTCAGACCTGCATTTCAGGGAAATTGTGTTAGCAGCTGGGTGGCAGATGAACTGGGATGGGGAGAAACTTGAATCAGGAATAAGAATTATTATTCTCAAAGTGTGATCCAAAGACCCCATGAACACTCAAGACCCTTTCAGGGGGTCCAAGAATCAAAACTATTTTTGTAATGATACTAAAATGTTTTCATTTCTAATATGGCAAATACCAACAGAGACAGCCCACATAAAAGTTATTTGGGGGGAATGTACTCTTCAAAAACTTTTAAGAGTGCAAAGGGGTCCTGGGACCAAAGTTTGAGAACTGCAGAATTAGGAGGTAAATGCAGTAGAGAAACACTTTGAGAATCCTCTCTAGTAAGCCTTCTTTTCTTAATGCCACACCCTTGCAGGACCTGGGAAGGAGGCAGCTAGAGAGGTTATTTAAACAGCAGAAGTCCAAGTTTCCTTCTTGGTAAGATGGGGGTATTACTCATAATTCTACTTCACAAGGTTGTGGTGAGGAAAGCAATTTGTAAACTAGAAAATGCCATATTTTTTATTATTATTATTATTATTATTATCATCATCTCTCTTCTTTTTTTTGCTCAATAATCAGTAACACCAATATGTTTTAGGCAGATTAAGTACTTATAAAACCACAGATCTCAGCTTCTCCCGTCTAAAGAAATTGAGATGGAAGGGGAGTATTTGGCTCTATCATCCAGAAAATGGCCATGAATAAATACCATAACATAGATTTACAGCTGAAAAGGAACTTAAAGATCATCTAAACCAGTGGTTCTCAATCTTCCTGATGCTGCCACCTTTAATATTCGTATGTGGGCATATCTACATGTGGACAGACCCGCCTGGAGACGGATAGAGGAGTGGTGTCTCGGTTCCTAAAACCATCGGAAATATGTGTTTTCTGATGGTCTTAGGCAACACCTGTGACCCCTGTGAAAGGGGTGGCGACCCACAGGTTGAGAACCGCTGATCTAAGCACAAGACCAGAGAACAACAGATTTAGCACTGGAAGTGATCTTGGAGTTCAATCTTGCCATTTTACAGATGATGAAACTGAGGCCCAGAAATATTAAGTGTTTTGCCCAAGAGATAATATGCAGAAGAAGTAGGATTTAATCCCAGGTCCTCTGATGCTAGAATTATAATAATAGTTAAAATTTATATAGTCTTTAAGACTACTAAAGTCCTATAATAAAAATAAGCAAACAAATCAGTAAGTTAGCCTTTATACAGTGCTAACTAATATGTCAGACACTGTGCTATGTATTTGACAAACATTATCTCATTTGCTTCTCTCCTCACAATAACCTGGGAGTTGGGCGCTATTATTATCCACATTTTACAGATGAGGAAACTAAGGCAAAAAAGTTAAATGACTTCCCCAAAATATGTCTGAGGCCAGATCAGACATGTACTAGCTGTGTGATCCTGGGCAAGTCCTTTCACCCTGTTTGCCTCAGTTTCCTCATCTGTCAGATGAGCTGGAGTAGGAAATGGCAAACCACTCCAGTATCTTTGCCAAGAAAATAAATCCTAAATGGTGTCAGGAAGAGTAAGGCACAACTGAACGACTTATGACTCCAGCTAAGTCCAACACTACCGTCTATCATCAAGCTTCCTCTAGCACCTTGTACTACACACCACAATAAGACTGGAAGAAAATTTAGAAATTTTCTGCAAAGATATTTTTCCCAAGACCCACTATATTCAATAGATATACATGTATATATGCATTCAATTTAGATATGTAGAATTACTAAGAAATTAGAGAAAAAAAATTTTTTACAAATAGTTTCCCCTGAAAGTAAATATAAAATGATTATAAATAGAAAAGCAAAAGCAGCAGACATTTCAAAAAAGATTTATCACATTAATGTGATAAAAAAAATCCAAAACCAGATAAAATAATTAGCTTTTCAACATTCAATTATTATCAAGCACCTACTGAAATGCAAATGTGAGGCACTCCAATAGATAATTCCTCCAAGGAGAAGAAATGCAAAAATGGGCCAAAAAAAAATCTAATCCCTTAAGGTACCTATAACATAGTCAGCAACATTTGGTAAGGACACAAAAAGTTATAATAAAAATCAAAATGCAAAGACAAATGAGAGGATGGAGATGATGGGATCACAGAGTTAGAGGCAAAAGAGACCTTAGAAGCTGCCCTATATTTCACAGATAAGAAAACTGAGACCCAGAGAGGCAGAGCAGTTAAGTAAGTATCTAAGGAGACATAAGAGATTATGTCCATTTGCTAGGGGTGGAGGGGAATCTCAGAGTATATTTAAATTTTTAAGGAAATCAGCTTTCATTGAAGTATACGTAAATGACTTTCAGAAAAATCTGCTGTTAAATAATCTCATGTTAAAATAATCCTACTTTCCCCCTCTGAATGCTACTTTAAAAACAGAGAGAGATGTGACTGAAAAAAAAAATTGGTTACAATAAAATCATACATTTGAAGGAAAACATCATTTTTTGCTGTTTTAACGATGCTATATCAGACTCAACTTAAATGACCATATATTACCAGAACTTTTAATGATAAAAGGACCATGGATTTAGGTATGGAAGGTGCCCAAGAGGTCATCAAAACCAATCCCTACATTTTGAAAGTGGGCAAAATGATAATAGGGAGGTTCACATATCTAGTAATTACCTTAAATGGAATTTGAATTCAAGCCCGCCAAAGTCAAAGGCTCTATTAATTATACTATTTTATCTCTCATTTTATATGCTTCAAAAATTGTTAGTGGCAGGTTAAACAGAAATTTGGCAGTCTTTGTTTTTTATTAATACAAGCCTAAAAACAACTTTATACCCAAGGCAAATTTGCTTGGGGGGGAGAAACGGGAGAGAAGAAGAATCCATTCCATTGCCCGACCTTCCTTGACATTATTTAACACCCTGAAACTGTAAACAACATTCTAATATTCTTGGATGATAGGTACCATCAGTACACAAAACTAAGGACTGAAATGTACAAATAAAATTATTAATCTATACAGTAGGAGCCTAATAAATGGTTGCTATGGTAGACTGGGTGGGCAACATTCTGATGCTACAGGTAATGGATGGCAAAACTCCTTTTGTAATTCCATCCCATTCCAAAGCACACAATTTCATTCTAGGTGCTTAGTAAGTATATGTACATTCAACAACAAGTCCAATATTAAAAGAAAGTAATTGATATTTTCTGCATTCAGTCTCCTTATGAAACAGGACCTCAGAATATTCTACTTCTAACTGGAATAAACCATAAAAATTAATCAAGACATACCAACATGTACCTACTTAAACTCACATCCACCTTGACTGAAGTGGTCACCCAGGAGGAAAACAAGTGTAAGATTATAAAAATATCTAGAGGGATTTAGCTTTTATTCCCATAAGACAACGATGAAGAACACTGGAATGTCTTTCCATGGGAGATTAGCATGCATACAGGCCTACTTTCACCTTAATTTTTTTTAATAATAATTTTTGTTGTTATTGAACTGGATAAACTTCTACAAACATAAGCACTTTCAGACAAAAAGAAGAAAAAAATCATAGTTACACATGGAAACCCACAGTTCCATTATATCCAGCTTGCATTTCTTTTCACAAGTATATAATAAATTCAATACATTAATTTCAATGCTGTCCTGCTTATGTCTCCTTTTGAACCTCTATTAATCTTCTGTACATTTTTCTTTTCTTTTCTTTTTTTGAGAGAGGGGAAGGTAAGGCAATTGGGGGTAAGTGACTTGTCCAAAGTCACAAGGCTGGATTTGAACTCAGATCAATGAAAATGGATTAACACATCAGCCTTATGAAAAAGATATCTGACTCAATCTATACTCATCTTTGTCAGGTGGTAGGGAAATGGTATGCTTCATTATTAGTTCCCTAGATTTGTGGTTAGTCATTGCAATGATCAGAGTTAAGTCTTTAAAATTTGGTTTTCTTTATAACGTAGTTACTATATAAATTGTTCTCCTGATTCTACTCATTTCACCCTGCGTCAGTTCCGACACATCTCCCCAGTTTTTTGAATCCATCCCTGTGTCATTTCTTATGGCACAAAAAAAAGTTTCATTATATTCACATACCATAATTCATTCATGCCATTCCCCAATTGATAGTTATGTCCATAATCTATCGGACTATTTTTAGGCATTCTTCTGTATGAATACAGGACAGTGGACCAGGTCAATACTTTTGAGAACTAAAACAACACACTTGAAAAAATATACTTGATGCTATTAGTTTTTATAGTCATTTCTGGATATATCAATTCAAATCCTACCCTTAGCTTTCTTTAGAACAAAGAAAAAAAGAGTCAAGCAAAACCAAACAACACAGTTACAAGGTCCAAAAGTGTATGTGATGCTCCATCACTTCAGGGTCCTATCCCTACTCTTATCAAAGAGGGGAGGGACATTTCATCATCTGCTCTATGGGGCCAAGATTGCTCATTTAACATGCTTTATTGTTCATTCCTAGTAGAAACAAATAGATCTCCCACCTAACTATTGCGGGTTGGGGATAAGAAGATAGGCTGCCTAGATCATATTTGCATTAATATAAAAACATATTAATATGCTAAAATATGACTTGTTTAGATTACTTTGGAAGGGATGCTACATAAATAGGTCTGTTTTACTGAGGATTCTGTCAGCTTCCTAGTTCTCAAAAGAATTTATTATCTCATCAGTTCAGAACTTCATGCCCACCCCTATCATTTTTATTAGGAACAAGGTCAGAGTTAATTTGAATTTGATTCATGGCTTGGCACTGAGTTAGAAAAAAAACAGCAATATTTGATATAAATGATAGCAGGAATTTGAGTGGATTCTACTTTTGTACAACAACCATATGGAAAAGCATACCACAGTCGGATTATGTCCTAGAATTTTAATGTATCGGATATGGTATCTGCCACTCCCCAATAAACAATTATTTTTATTACTTCAAAATCTACAATTGTAAATGTTACTGCAACAGATCACAAAATTGGTTAAAAGATGGAGAGACTACATAAAAAACTGCTAATACACTATGTCGCTCAATTATGTTTTTTAATGAGAAAACTATGGAAATATTGATTATAATTAGTTCACCAGAAATTTTAGGTACAAATAAAAACAGTGACATTGTTAAAACAAATGGGCCACAAGAACCAGGACTCCCACAGAAACATAATGACTTAGAAAACCATATACTAACATCATCTACATTTTACTGTATTATTACTTGTTAAGTATTTCCTGGTTACATTTTAACCTGGTTGGAGCCACACCAAGGAGTGTTTCGGGTCTTGTGCTTGACATCTGTGGTTTAATAGACAGTGAGCCAACCTTTCAATTAGAAATACTTTGGTTCAAGGCCTTTCTTGGACACATCAGCTGTTTCAGTTGTTACTTAACCCATCAGTGTTCCAGGCAACTGTTTGGGACCATAAGTCGCAGGTGAGTCTCCATCCAGAGAATTCCACCCCCCTGATGAAATCACAGGCCAATCACAACCCCACTTCTCAAATGAGATAAGAATTGTAAAGAACTTAACACAATAACTGGCCCGTAGTAAGTGCTATATAAATGTTAACTATTATTATTTCTATTAAATTAGGATTAAGCTATTTTTTAAAATTTTGTACCTGAAACACGTATACCAAATATTCAGAAAAATAATTATGATGTAGAAAAAAAATATTAGCTTGTTTTTAACTGGGAAATTTTTGCAGGGCTTTCGAAAATCTCAAGCTGCTCTCTGCACAAATCCTGTTACTTTGCAATGTTTTCCTTTTGATGCTTTATGGCTATAAATCGCTGGAACATTAATATCCAAATATCCAAAATATCCAAATAAAATATATTTGGATATATTTCACCTTAATTTTTTAATATCCAATATCCAATATCCAAAAAAATCAACTTTACAAGTGTTTGTTTAAAGGGCAGGTGAAAGTTGCACAGGATTTCACGTTTGCTTCATATCCCCGGGACCTAGCACCTACTCAAAGAGTAGGGGTTTAACAGGTGCTTATTGACTGATGAAAGGTGAAAGTACGTTATGTAGTTCGTGTAACTTGAACCCAAGAAGTGCCATAAAGCTAGGACAGGAAAAGGAAGCAGAACAGTCACAAGTCAGAGAAACAGGCAATACAATAGACTATCTAAGGGTTATGCTGGGGCCAACAGAATTTTTGAAGACATAAGGGAAGCCCTCCATTGTTTCTGACAGCTTTGCTAGGAAGAATGAACCTGATACCATCACACAGGATGAGAAAGTGTGAACACTTTCTTCAAGAAGTGAGCTGGGTATGCCCAGAGGGCTATAAAAAAATACATACCCTTTGACCCAGCAATACTACTTCTAGGGCTATATCCCAAAGAGATCATAAAAATGGGAAAAAGACTCACATGTACAAAAATATTTATAGCAGCTCTTTTTGTAGTGGCAAAGAACTGGAGATTGAGGAGATGCCCATCAACTGGAGAATGACTGAACAAGTTGTGGTATGTCAAACATAATGGAATACTATTATGCTATAAGAAATGATGAACAAGCTGACTTTAAAAAATCCTGGAAAGATTTATATGAACTGATGCTGAGTGAAGTGAGTAGAACCAGGAGAACATTGTACATAGTAACATCCACAAGTGTGCGATGACTGATTTTGATAGAGTTAAGCCCTTCTCCACGATGCAAGGACCTAAAACAATTCTAAAGGACTCATGATGGAAAAATGTCATCCACACCCAGAGAAAGATCTATGGAGTCTGAATGCAAAGTGAAACAGTCTATTTTCTTTCTTTTGTTTTGGTTTTTTTATTTCTCAAGGTTTCTCCTACTTGTTATAATTCTTCTCTACAACATGACTAATGTGAAAATGTTTAATAGGAATATATATGTAAAACCTGTATCAAATTGCAGGCTGTCTTGAGGAGGGAGGAGGAAAAATTTAAAACGTAGGGAAGTAAATGTTGAAGACTAAAAACAAATAATTAAAAAAAAAAAAGAAGTGATTTGGAAGGTACTGTACAGGGTAAACATCTCAGATGTTAGGTAGACCTCTTGTGTAAGATAAAGTGGCAAGGAATGAGAAGGCAAATTCCTTATTACTATAAAAATGTTGTATATGATTGTGATGGAATACTACTGTGCTATAAGAAATGATAATCTCAATGATCTTAGAAGAAACATCGAAAGAATTGCATGAAATAACATAGAGCAGAATAAGCAGAACCAAGAATACACTGTATACAGCAACAGCAATATTGTTTTAAGACTTTGAGTCAATAAGTCATTTTGACTATTATAAATACTCAAATTAACAATAAAAGGTATATGAAGAAGGATGCTATCTGCATCCAAAGAAAGAATGATAAACAGAAGTACGTATAGAAAAATTTTACATATATACCTATTTGTGTCTAATGGTAGGCATCTCTAGGCTGGGGGAAGGGGAGAGGGAAGGAAAAAAGGGGGGGAAAGAAATTTATATAACTTTATTATATATTTAAAAGAAATAGAAAGTTGTACATAATAGATTTGCTGTTTTATGTACAATTATCTTTTTTATTATACTATGTTATGGAAATGCTTGTTTTCTTCCACAATGTAAATTTAAAAAAAAAGGACACCACCATCCTCTTAGGTATTAAAGTTTGCAATTTCAACATCATCCTCAACTCGTACTCATGCTAAATATCCAATCTGCTATCAAATCTTGTTGTTTTTTTTACTAAATCTCTTGTATATGCCCCGTTCTGTCTACTCACACACCCTCCACTCTTATTCAGGACTTTTATCACCTCTCACTTGCACTACTCCAATAGCTTCTAAATCGCCCTCTTGCTTCCTCATGTCTGTCCCCACTCCAATTCATCTTTTACTTAGCTGCTAACACAATTTTCCTAAAGGGCAGGTAGGACTGTGTCATACCCTATTCATAAAACTCCAGTGTCTCCCTATTAACTCTAAGACAAAATAGAAAATCCTCTGAATGGCCTCTCTCATGCCACTCCCTTCCTTAGCTACTTGTCCCTTCCCCTGTACCTTTCATTTATACCTTATGGTTATTTTTATGTTTTCTTAGCATTAGAATATGAGCCCTTTCAGAAAATGGACCATTTCTTCCCCCTCTCTTTGTGGTTAGCATAGCGCCTCTTAATAAAAATATCTGTTGGCTGACTGCTGGAGAGAGTGCCCGCATCAATGTGGTTACTAGTTTTCTGAATTCTTGAAGTGAACTGGGAATCAAATGGGTGAGGATTTTAAATGCTAAGCTAAGAAGCTGAGACTTTATCCTTTAGGCAACAGGAATTCCCTGAAGATTTCTGAAGAGAGACTTAGGATGGTTATAGCAATGTTTCAAGAAAATGAATCTGCTTATGGAAACATTAGTGGTAGAGAGAACACTTAGAAGTATTTAGCAGAGATAATGTCTTGGACAGTACTTTTCTCAAAAGAAATGGTTTTTAAAAAAAAAAAAACACTTTTAGTCCTCTAAATAAAGTTTTCAAGGCCCAAAGTGGTCAAAGCAAGAATACCTACATTCCTCCTTTTATCTTCATACAGACTCATTAAGAGGTATCACAATCAATCTCTCTTGAGCAATCCTTTCTCACCAGGCAAATATCCACCACGATTGATCTATAACCTGGTATTTTTATTCTTGGTACTCAACAGAACCCTCCAAGAAAAGGAAAGTAACTTACAATTTTCTCTCAGGTTCAGTTTCCAATTATTTCATTATTCCCACCAAGGATTTAAATTCACAACAAGCCCAAATAAGCCACTCGACACCTATAATAATGTCTGGAAAAGCAAGACCAACATTGCGCTTGCTTTAACAATTGATTACTTTCTGGAAGTCAGAATGCTTTAACTTTTTCAATGTATTATGTAGAAAAAAAATAGATGAAAAGTTC
>CM053591.1:23789946-23806323 GCA_028646515.1 Pseudochirops corinnae | reverse complement strand
GTATATATATATATATATGTGTATACACACACACACACACACATATATTTTTTTAATGATCTCTACCGGAATAAAACAAAGTATATACTTTCTGGCTACCTTCAGCATAATTTATCTATACCAAGATGGAACATATTAACCCAAATCCCTATAAATATCAAGTCCCAAGATGAAACCACCAGTGCGGACCACTTTAACGACACTAGCAATAATAACAACTGGCATTTACATCTCTGGTTTCCTTAAGACTCAGCTAGAGAACCACCTTCTGCAAGAGGCCACTGCTGCCCCTCTCTGCTGCCAATGCTTTCCTCTCCAAGGTTACCTTGATCCTGTTTTGCATGTGTTTTGAATATTCCTGCATACATTTTTGTTGTCTCTCCTTATAATATGAGCTCCTTCCTGGCAGGAAGGCATTCTTGTCCTTGTATTTCCAAGTACTCTTGCCTCTGTATTCTCGGAATCTAGACCCAGGTCTGACATAGAAGAGCTGCTTAATAAATTCTTATTGGTTGATTTGATTTTCTGTTCCATCTCATTTGATCTTCATGACAACCCCTCCCCAAAGAAGTTAAGTACTACATGGATAGCCTATACCAGACTGCATGCAGTCTTGGAGCAGAGGAGTGGAATTTATCATTCAAAATCTTACATGGCGTCAGCCACTTCAAACTTACTAGCTGTGTGATCTTGGGCAAGTCACTTAACCTCAACTGCCTTGCCTTCCCTGCCTCAAAAAAAAAATTTTTTTAAGTGAAGGTTGAAAGCTAAAAATAAATTTTTAAAAAAATATACTATAGATATTTTGGTCAGGAACTGTGATTTCATGGATGTATGAAAGTCCTTTGGCTAAGGCAGAGGTTAAGTGACCTGGTCAGAATCACTAAGGCAGTATAATGTTACAGGTAGGACTTGAACCCAGGTGTTGCTGATGATACTAATTCCAGTTCCAATACTCCTTCCATTAAAACACACTGACTTCAGTCAAATGACCCACACAAAGATTTTATTGGGTCTGATTAGCAACTGGAGGAATAACAATCCTAAAATCCAGTAGCAATACGCACACTTTAAAAATACTTGGTTTTAAAAATGAAATAAAATCAAGATAGCCAGATTTTAGATCAGAAATCAAATGTTTTCATAAGAAAGAGGGGATTGATTTTATGCTTTAAAAAAAAGCAACATTTGAGAAGATACAGTGGGAGAAACACTATACATCATAAGCATTAAAAAATAGGACAAAGCTGAATTACTGGATAAATATCTATAATTTCATATTGAGGACATCTGTAGTTCAATTCATTTACTAAGACAGAGTCAGAAGGGAAACAATCTTTCTCTGTAATTTTTTGTTCAGCCTGCACCTGAGGCTGATATAGAAAATGCCTCAGTGAAGAAACTCTTGTCTGGTACCTACTCAGAAACTTAATATTGGTTACTTGGGGCACTGAGCCCAGAGCCTGAGAGCAGGTAAAAGGTGACACTTGAACTCAGGGCCATCTGACCTTAAGAGCACTTCTCTATCCACTAGGCAAGCTGCTTCCATCTTCCACACATTGGGAGCAAATGAGGTGACATGTGTATTTTGCTTTTCATAAGGCAGTTGTGTAATGCAGAGGATAAAAAGTACAGGAACTAGAGTCAGGTAGACCTGAGTTCAAATCTAACCTTATATGGCCCTTATATAGAAGCAAGTCAATGAACCCTTGTCGGCCTCAATTTCCTCATCTGTAAAATGGGAATAATAAGAGCAACTACCTCATAAGGTTGTAGCAACTATTAAAAGACTGTATATATGTAATGTGCTCTCTCATTCTTAAAGTCCTATACAATGTTAGCTGTTATTATTTTTATTATTATAAGGGTTATACGTGACCTATAAAATCCTAAAATCCTTAAAAGGATGAGTATATCCTTTACTAAGCTGAAGTATGTTTGATCTCTTAAACAGATCTCAGAAATTCTGTACCAAAACTTATTATGTGAATCAATCAGGCTTGTCAGATCATCAACTGCCACAATGAAACATCCTATCTAGAACCCACTGCCAATTAAACACTGCCAATTTTTCCATAATCTATAACACTTAGAAAACTGGGTTTGATGGTAAGCTGTATCACTATAGTCAGAATTAGATTTAAAGCCTGAATCTCTCAAAGATAGTGTCATAGTACCAAAAAAATTTGGGCAAAAAACTGATCATCAATGAAAATTAAAAAAAAAAAAATTTTTTTAACTAAACAAATGAGAAGCAACTAAAAACAAACATGTCACAAATGGTTCAGGAAGATGAAATAATTTTAAATGCATTTCAAGTTCTTTGCCTCTCTCTACAAATATATTTCCAAAAGCATTTGTTGATTTGAAAATGTCAGAATTCTGATCAAGTTAATTTGTACAAGATACAACTCTCATCTATTCCTCTGATCTGTTTCTAGAAAATAATTTGTGAAACTAAATAATTAAACTACTCTGGTAATAATTCAAGGGTGAGGGGAGGTCTGCAAAGTGCAAAAGTGGTAGAGCTTTTCAACCATGCTTAGCAATCCTAAGGGTCCAAAAAGGGGTGTGGGGGGAAGAGAGGTGTTGAGTCAAAGAAAAAAATCAACACATGAAGACAATTATCCTACTGTCCTTTCTTTTTCTGCGTCTTCCCACTCCACCCCCACCTTTACTAATGCTCCCTTGTATGAAGTGGAGAAGGGTTAGAGAAAAATTGGAAATTAGGTGTTTTCCAAAAGCCATGTGAAATATCCATTAGGTATTAAAACTACTGAAATCCAAAAGGCAGATGTTGTCTGAGCAGTCAATGAACAAATCCTACAGCTGGCATGTATTTAATATGATAGAGAGTCACCCCAACTGGGCTGCATAAACCTTATGTAAACCACAGCTGTTAATGCCGGTGCGTGATATATGGTTATTGTTAGCATCTTTCATTAGAACAGCTTTTTCTGTGCCCTATTTCCATGCTTCTACAAATGAAGAGTGCCTGTGATCAGATGCTTTCATTTTATAAGATAAATAAAAATAGCTATTCTTTCAAACTGTATCACAACAGTAAGCTTGGGGATTTTTTTTTCTTTATCTAGGTATCTACAGAACTTATTTCACAATAATCTAGGAAGCTAAAACATTTCCTCCAACCTGACCTATTTTGAAGGGGAAAGAATTATAGTCACCATAAAAACAAAGCCATCCTAAATCTTTATTTTGTTCCGAATGAAATACATTAGCAGAATATTTGTACCCAATTATTTAATAAATCTTAAGCACAACATTCAATTAAATTGCTAACAGAATACAATTAGGCAACCCTTTCTTTTCATCCTCTTCCCTTTCATCTTTCAGCTGGCAGCATAAGCAGCAAGCATGGACTCCTACTCACAGAAAGAAGCCAGTTACATACCTAAACAGTCCATTTACATCTGCAGCAAATCTTGACTATTTAAGAAATGGTGTCCATTGTAGACATATAAGAAAGAAAATGTCATTTTTTAACACAGCAGGCAAGAGATATGTCCAAAATAAAGACTTGAAATGTTTCTTTTATCGGAACATAAAAGGCAAAAATTCACGTGTATTTTTTTAAATTAAATGACCCCAAACTGTCATTAGACACATTTTCACACAGAAGAAACTAAACTGAACCCAACAGCTATAATAGAAAATGAAAGGGAAACATTACGAACGACAATGATTTGATTTTTCCCATTATCATTTTTGGTAAAAAGCCTGCCTGCACAAAGCTGTCAATGCATACAAACAATATTTTTTGCATTAATTTTCATGCACACCTTTCATTGAAATAATTGTTCATTTTGATGTGGCTGCTGACTCACCATTCTTTCAATATTCACATTCAGAGTTCCCAAGAGTCAAAATGCCTGTTTGTGAGTGCTGTTACTAAAAAAGAAAGGGAAGGGAAGGGAAGGAAAAGAAAAAGGTCTTCCTTCATCTGATGCTGGCGTTCTTTACCCAGTCTGGGGGGGAGACTAATCTGCAGGGAAGCCAGCTCTGCAGAAATCTATTTCACACTGTGCAATGCTGAAAAATACCAGAGCTACCAGTCACATAAGTGAAGCGAACAGGACTATAGATTTCAGCCCAGAAAACAGTTTTAAAAGGCATTGCCTTCTAGTTCCAAAGCGCATTTTGCCAACTGTGAAAACAAAAGGTGCTAAAAATGATTGGCACATCACACACACACACACACACACACACACACACACACACAGAGTCTCCAGCCAGAACCAACACTTCCACCTGCATCATTTTTTCATTTTCAGAAACCACAGGCAGAACAATGAACAAGACTGCAAATCACCCTACATCATACCCACTGTGATGCGGTGCAGCAGTTTTTGAGGGGAAACAACTGACAGGCAGCCTCTACTTAAAGAGAGGAGAACAAAAGGAGTATTCGTTCCGATGGTAAAATAGCGAAGACACCCGAGTGCTCATTAAACCTCATTTCCCATGACAGAGCCAGTCCTTTAAAAGTGAAACACACAGGAGTTCCTTACCTGCTCCTCACCTCTGTGCCTGCTGCATCCAGGAGCTCAGCACGCTTGCAGACACAGCAGTGAGATTCAGGACCGTACAGAATGGATTTTGTTTCAGCCTCTGTATCTCATTGCCTGTCACACAGAGGATTTTCAAAGCCATGCCTCCCTCACAACAGCTAGCTTGTTTTTGCTTGCTACCACATGATTGACAAGTTCATACAAGCTCTGTCAACTTTAACCTTGATGGCTGAAGGCTCAGTTTGTATTCCATGTTACATCATTGAGGACTTCTGACCTCAGGGAGAAAGGCTCCAAAGACTTCAAAGTTTAAATTGTCTTTTTAAACCCCAAATGACTTCTGTGTCTTCCTTTTTAGAATACAAAAGGGAAAACTATATTTTCAATTCTAACAGCACCAATAATTCTAGAAGACTTCACACTATCCTGGCTTTGGTACCTAATAGGTACCACTTGATATTAAAGCCAATTGGTGAAATTAAGTGCAAGAAAAATGAAAACACTGATTAACTGAGTCTTCTCAAATCTGTACCCTTGAGTTTATTATGAATCCAATCACAAATATTTCTTTTGGGTGGGAGAGATTTCGAATTAGACATAATTAAACAACTAGCTGTTGGACGGAATAATAGCATGTGCCAAATACTGAGCTAGGTGATGTAGATATGCTTTTGAAAACAACCTATGATCAGTCAGTTTAGAAGTGAGCCCTATAAAGGAGCAGCTGCTGTAATTCTCCTGTTCCTGTGGGCAGTCAGCCTCCTCTTCTGGCTTCCCCCAAGGTCCTAACCTGTGGATTTTTGTTCATGATGCTGTCATGTATCCATGTCCATATTGCAAACTTCCTTCAAAAAAAATCTAAGTAAATAAGGAAATTCAATGCTGATGGGGTTGAGAAAAACAGGTAAATTATATACTGCTAGTGGAAATTGTAAAATGGGGGTAATCTTCATGGAAAACATTCCGGTGGTAAGCTACAAAAGTGGCGAAAATTATCTTACCCCTAAACCAATCATTTTACTGCTGGACAGCTCAGCAGTGAGCAGTTCTCAACCTGGGGGTTATGTTCAATTTAAATACATCCCGCATAGCAGATATTTACATCACAATTCATAAGAGTAGCAAAATGACAGTTATGAAGTAGCAACGAAAATAATTTTATGGTTGGGGGTCACCACAACATGAGGAACTGGATTAAAGGGTTGCAGCATTAGGAAGGTTGAGAACCACTGGCTTAGTGCCATGGGGAAGGTGGGGAAAGACGGGTGGTGCACCTTGGAGGGAAAGCTATCTGCTCAATGTTTGTAGCAGTATTATTTTTAAGGGCAAAACTACTGAAAATCCAAACATTTACAATCATAATTATTATAAATAAAAAACCAAAATTTACAACATTGAGGGAATGGTTGAATAAATTCTGGTGTTTTAACTAACAGAATACTTTAATGTAATTATTTTCTCCCAACTCTGTGCCTCTAGACAGGATTATCCTCCATGCTCAGAAACATACTCCCTCTTCACCTCCGCCTCCTTGCAATCAAGCCCTTGTTCCCTTTAAGACTTGGCTCATGTCATCGACATTGAGTTTTTCCTAACCCCCTCAACTGTTGGTGCTTTCTCCGTCACCAAATAACTAAGTTATCTGTACACATGTTGTCTCAGTTACTTGAGGGAAAGACTGTGTTGTTTCTGTATTCCTATTGCCTAGAACAGCAAGCATATAGTAAAAAGCTTTCTCAACGTAACTAAGGGAAGGAAATATAAAGAAATCTGGAGAAAACTTTAAGAAATAATGCAAAGTGGGGGGAAAAAACCCAGACCCAGAAAGGCCCAGAAAGTATACAATTTCATCCATGAAAACTTCTTAGAGCAATACTGTTCCTCTCAGAACTTACTGTCCATCATTATTGAACTTTTTCATTTGTTTATGTCCTAGTTTCCAAAGCAGATCTTAAGCTTTGTGTCCCCCAAAGAGCCCAAGCTCATATGATTATGAAATGAAAAAGTATTTATTAATCTGAAGCAGCAAGGTAACCTGGGGGAGAGACAGAAGGTATCACATGTCAGACAAGCCACCGTTGTCCGCCATAATGGAGACCATCCAGCACCCAGAACCCAAGAGCTTGGGCATAACAATGTCCCCTGTCCACCAGATATACTTCCAGCCCAGTCACTACAGCCATTATTGTGGAGAAGGGGCAGACTTTTCCTCATATCACTAGCAATGGTTACTGACCCACTGACACCAATAGGAAGCCTGGGAGCCTCTCCCCCTGACCCCACCAATCCAGCTTCCAGTCCAGCCCTCACATCAACCATCTGCCAACTAACTGCCATTCACAGGAGAGACAAGGTAGCCTACCTGAACTAGCAAAATACCCCGAGGGAGAGACAAAAGGCAGCATGTACCAGGCAAGGAAAGCCACTACTCTGACCTTGACTACCTACCATCATCCATCAGACTTTCCCAAAGACAGCTCAGGACCCTGAACCTAAAAGCCCTGGGAATAACAATGATTCTAGCATCCATCATCTTGGGAAGAAAACACTGTTAAGATTTAACTCATGACTAAAAACAAATGGTCCTGCCACCAATGTCCTTGATACTGTCAAATGGTTCAACATCACAATCTTCAACATATTGCATAATAGCTCAAAATCAGATCCAATTTTATCAGTGGAAATGACATGAAAGAAAAGACCCTATTAACATGTTTTGCTGCTACATCCTAGGTTCCAACTGATTTAAAGTTTAAGCTTTCATTAGAATGGGAGCTCCTTGGGGGCAGCTAGTGGTGTACTGAATAGAGCACCGGTCCTGGAGTCAGGAGGAGCTGAGTTCAAATCTGGGCTCACACACTTAACGCTTACTAGCTATGTGACATTGGGCAAGTCACTTAACCCCAATTGCCCGTCCAAAAAGAAGAATAGGTGCTCCCTGGGAAAAGGATTATCTTTCTTTTCCATGTGTATGCCCAAAGTTAAGCATAGTGCTTTGCCCATATGAAACTGTAATCATTTTATTCATTCACTTATTATGGTCCAAGCATGTTGCTAGCTGTTGGGGATGCAAACAAAGGCAAGTCAGACGGCCCCTGTCCGCAAAGAGCTTAAATCCTAACAGAAAAAACCAGCACATATGGGCTAAGGAGGAATATTTTGGTGGTGATGATTTGTTTACTGTTCCTGGAGGTAGAGTAGGAAGTGGGGGACAGGTATGAATGACATCAGGGCATGAAGATGGTGAGGGAATATTGAGGTGGGTCTGGGAACCTGGAGTGCTGGGTCTCCGGTGAAGGCTGAGACACAGGAACACAGTAGCATAAAAGCTGGGGGAAGTGGGTAGGACGGGGGTATATGGATCCAGGATGTATATGGTGAACGATCACCAATCAGAAGCCATGTAGAAGCTTGAAGTATCAAATAGTAGGTGAAGGTTGGCACTCAGACGGCAACATGAAGATAGGAAATTCAAGCTAATAATGGCTTTAAATGTTTTAAATAAATTCCATTCAAATTTGCTTTTTATTGCCAAATTATTCTGATGCTGCTGAAAATGCCTCGTAAAAAGGGAATAAAATAATTATCACAAGAATAACAGTTTATATACCAACATGAAATTTCCTATAAAGCTTAGAAGTAGCTGGTTTTTTCAGTATTAATGGACACTTCAAATTGGTGACCCTTGAACTATTTTTGTGACATGGGCACCTTTGGCAGTATGGTGAAAACTATGAACCCCTAATCAGAAGAATGTTTTCAAATATAAAATATACATATATATTGTTTTAAAATACAAATATATATCATAAAATATAATATTGTAACAGAAAGGAAGTATTTTAAAATAACTATTGAAAAAAGAATTTAAGTTCACAGACCTCAGGTAAAAGAATCCTTGCTCGGGGGCGGCTAAGTGACACCAGCCCTGAAGTCTGGAGGACCTGAGTTCAAATCTGACATCAGACACTTAACACTTGTTAGCCATGTGACCTTGGGTAAGTCACTTAACCCCCATTGCCCTGCCTTCCCCTCTCCAAAAAAAAAAAAAAAAAAGAACCCTTGCTCTAAAGATTTTACTGCATTTAGCATAATGCCAGTCACTTAATGATTGATGCAGTATAATCTATAGGTAAAAAGAAAAATACATCCAAGTATTTACTGAGTATACACTTTGTGTAAGTACTATGCAAAATACTCTGCAAGATACTCTGGGACATAAAAAGATTCATGACCTTTGAGGTCTTTACAATTTTGCTTGAGAAAGACAGGTGGAAAATTGCACAATGTGAGATATAAGTAAGTTTTATGCAACATTATAAGAGATGAAAAAAGTAATATGATGTAACTATTTAAGTGAAGGATAAAGACAGACTACTCTAAGATATTTTAAAAGGGAATCCAACTTCACCACAAGTAAAATTGATTTGGAGGAAGAAACTCAGAAAACTGAGCCAGAAGAGCCCTTAGACATCTACTTTAGCTGTCCACCTGAACCAGTAATCCTAAGTGTCATCCAGCCTCTCTGCTTGCACATTTCCAGGGTAATTTCACCATTTCATTGTTGGACAGCTCTAGTCATCAGAAAGTTCTTTCTTATGAATATACCCAAACTGCATATTCTTTGATCCAGCAATACCACTACAGGTCTGTATCTCAAAGAGATTTTTTTTAAAAGGGGTGAACAGGGGTGGCTGGGTGGCACAGTGAATAGAGCACCGGCCCTGGAGTCAGGAGAACCTGAGTTCAAATACGGCCTCAGATACTTGACATACTTCCTAGTCGTGTGACTTTGGGCAAGTCACTTAACCCCAATTGCCCCTCCAAAAAGTTAAAAAAAAAATTGCTATACAAAAATATAGCAGTTCTTTTTGTAGTGGTAAATAATTGGAAGCTGAGGGGGCACCCATCAATCAGGGAACTGATGAACAAGTTGTGGTATGATTGTAATGGAATATTATTGTGCTATAAGAAATAACAAATAGGATGATTTAAGAAAAACCCAATCTGTAAATACTTACATGACAGGACTCATCATGAAAAATGCTATTCACCTCCAGAGAAAAAATTAATGGAGTCTGAATGTAGACAAAAGCATATTATTTTTCACTTTATTTTTTTCATTTGGTCTGTTTCTTTTTTCACAACACAACTAATATGAAAATGTTTTGCATGACTGCACATATATAATCTACACCAGACTGCATACTCTCTGGAAGGGGGGAAGAGCGCAAGGAGAAGGTTAAGAAAATTAGGGAGAAAATTTGGAACTCAAAAAAAATTTTTTTTAATGAATGTTAAAAATTGTCTTTATAGGCAATTAGGAAAAAGTAAAATACTATTTTTTTTAAAAAGTTCTTATACCAAAATCTGCTTCCTTTTAACTTACAGCTGTTTGTCCAAATTCTGTTCTCTGGAATACTCCCTTTCACATGACAGTCCTTCAAATATCTGAAGACAACTATGATGGAGTTTTTTTCCCTAATCTGTTTTCTCTTTTCTAAACTTGCTTAATTATTTTAAAATGTTACTGATTTGACACGATTACCAGGTCCCTGACAATTTTGAACATCTACACCTAGATAAATGTTGTTCTGGTCCTCTTGAAAGGAAAAGTATTTCAGATTTGATCTGAAGAATAATTTGGACAGGTCTTAAAAATGGTTTGTATCTGCTTGGATTTCAGCTTTGAAAAATATCTAAAGCTGCACTAGTATTTTAATTATATTCTAGTAGCTAATTAGGTCAACTGAGATTTCCATTTAAAAACAGAAATCAATGCCAAAAATCTGTCCCTCACCAAAGCTGAACTTCAAGGTTTCACTGGGGCTTGGAGATGACCCTGGCAGGGTTCTCATGGGATGTGCCAAGGAAACACAGGAGCTTTCTGGTAGGTTTTACTAAGTAGAAAATGGAAGAAATAAAGAAAATTCTCCTAGTGAATACAAAATTGGACTACTTAATGTAATTATACGCATGTACGGATTTTCTAAAGTTAACTGATAACTAAAATTAAGCCATATTTATTTTAAAATATATCATTTTAACCTTAAACTGGGGGAGACATGACTTCTGTTTTTTAAGAACTTAAAAATTCTCACTATGGCATTGTAAAAAAGATAGCTAGATTTGTAGTTAGCAAAGACTTGGGTTTGAGCTCTACTTCAGATACTTCCTCTGTGACTATGAACAAGTTACCTTAACCTAGCCATGCCTAAATTTCCTAATCCATAAAAACTTACTGCATAGGGTTGTTGTAAAGATAACTTAAATAATCATATATAAAATACTGTGTAAACCTTAAAGAGCAATCATAATTATTAAAATCTGCTGAAACACCAAGAAAATTCTTCCAAACCAATCCATTCTTAAAAGTTAACTTATTACTGAACACTACCAATGACAAGTGTTTTGTAAACCTTATAGACAAATTATATTATAATTACTGAAATTTGTTATAGCATTGTAATATTAAGGGAATTTGAAGATCTTCCCTGCCCCTTAATAGGCCCATTGCTTTGAGCTCTGGTCCAGCCCACAGAGCCTGAGTCACATTGCAGTCCCATTGTGGGAGGTTCTTGCCCTATGGCTAGAGCAGGAAGAGAGAATGAGGGAGGGCTGGGAGAGAGCTGAGGCAGAGAAGTAAGCTTGAGAGAGGGAAGAATTTTGCCTAGGGGAGCTTGTTTGTGGGGAGACCTAACAAAGAGAAGGCTTGGGGATGACGGTGCTCCCTGGACTGGTGATGTGTATAAACTTCTTTGTTACCATGGTGGAACTGGCTTTCTGGTATCTAAATAAATATTTTGATTTTTGAGGAAGAGAATTATTTCTGTTTTGTGAATTTACCCTGGAAATACGCATGCATATTCATAGAGGCTGCATTGGCGATATAAGTACCAACAAGAAAATCCCTCCAAACAGTCTATCTTTAAAAGCTGATTTCCTACTGCTAACCTCTATTAATGACTTATAAAAGGCTTAAAACATAACTTGATATGTAGCTTCTGAACATAATATAATTTATGATTTAACAACAGACTAGCAAAACTTAAATTACTGGCATCGCATTATTAAATGTCTATCTATCTATATATATGTGTGTATGTCTCTGTGTGTGTATGTGTGTGTGTATATATAAAATTTACTACCTAGAAATTTTTTATTTATTACTTATATTATCTCTTATATTACTACTTGGGAATTTATATTTAGGAATACAACTAGGATTTTACTACCTACCTAATTTTTATAACTACCTAGGAATTTATATTACCTTTACTCTCCAAAGAATTAATATTTTTTCCTAACACACTTGGCACTTTTTTAAAATAACAGGCAGTCTTGAGCATATATAAATATATATGCATATGTGCATTTATAGATAAAGATGTATGAACTGCAATGTGCATAGAGAGCTAGCCTCCAAGTCAGGAAGACTGGGTTCAAGTCTGATTTCTGATATGCACTACACATTTCTAAGACCTTTAGTTGAAGAGCAGGTGCCAGTCTTAATTGGTTATATGGAATTTTTCTCCAGGAACCTCATATGTTGATGAAATCAGAACTCTGGTACTTTTTAAAAATAGTGGCACCAGTCAAAACTCTCTCGCTACTACAAGGGCTCCCCTTTCGTTCTTTCTTTCTTTCCCACCTTTTCTTTCCCTTCTTTTTCCTACTCTTCTTTCCCAGTTCGTATTTCATCCATGTGCTAGAACTCCTGATCTCTTTCAGTAGCTAAGCGTAAGATGATCTAGGTATCTGTTTCAAAGATGTTTTTAATATATTTAAATATAAAAATATTAGGCCCAGGAACCTATTTACTATTTTTGATAGCATTTTGATAGGACGATGCTTTTCAGTTTCTACTCCTGAAAAGTGACCTATTCAAAATTGGGGATGACGTATCTATTATTTTAAGGCACATTTCATTTGAGAATAAATTCTTATAATTTTCCTATGTTGTTTCAAAAGAAAGTAACACCTGCCGTAAACACAAATCAACGACAACCACAGAGTCTATTATATGTCTGTAAGAAGTCACTTTGGGAGGATGTCAGTATGGGATGATGATGGGATAAGCATCCAAGTTCCCAGATCCAGGTCGGTGACTAACTTGTACTATTTCTACAAAACACGTAAGGCCTCTGGCCTCAGTTTCCTGTTGGGTAAAATAAGAGGGGTTAGACTATGCCCCTTCCAGCTGTAAAAAAAAAAAAAAAAAAATACAATGCAATAACATGACATGATAAAATAATATTAATTATTATGTTAACATATTATCATATATTATATGATATAGATGATAAAATAATATAATTATGTTATATTAATTTATTATATGTAATATATTAATATTATATTATAATAAAATAATAATAACATAACATGATAAAATTTTAATAAAGCCAAAATAAGTATTAAATGAGATAATATTTATAAAGCATTTAAGACAGTTTTTGGCACATAGGTGCCTATTAAATGCTCGTTTCCCTCCCCTCTTTAACACACTTCCTTTTGTGCTTCTACGTTCTCTCTCTCACGTGCTGTATGTAATATATATGGCATTCATTGACATTTTCCATTCTTTCATTCATTTTTTGTATTACTAGCAATCTTATCCCTCACATTCCTGTTCCACAATGTGCTTCCCACAAAAAAATCTCACGTCACAAATAAGTATATCCAAGTAAGTTAAACAAATTTGTGAAATGCACACTCATAAACACACACACACACACACACACACACACACACACACGTACAACGCTGCATTCTGGAAGTGTATTTCTCAATCTGTACCCATAGCCCACCGCCTCTCTGCCTAGAGTGCGAGGCATGCTTCATCATCTGGCTCCTAGAGTCAGGACTGGTCACTGAATTATTCTATGTTCTTAAGTATTCCAAAGCTGTTTCCATTTACAATATTATCATCCATTGTTCTTGCTATAAACGCAGATCACATTCTTTCCAAGCAATATATCTCTCTGATGAAAATCTTCAAGTCATTTTTCCAGCTACCCTCTGTGCTCCTTGTAGCCCCCTTCTTCCACTGGTGAGTTCCTTATCACATAACAGTACTGGAGGGGCATGGTGACAAAGTCCAGAGAGGGATGCGTGGTGGTCTGGGACCTTCCTCAGAACGAAAGTCCAGCTTACACCAGATATGCTTCACACTCCAGACTTTGTCACCATGTCCTTGCAACACTACTCTGTGTTGTGTTGTCTTTCTTCATTCGAATATTAGCTCCCTGAGGGCAGGTACTATATTAATTTTGGTTTACATTTATATCTTGATCATTTAGTACAGTGGCACATACTACACAATTATGCTTGTTGATTTGATAATATGTTGTAGACTACCCAGGTCCTCTATAGTCTTCACCACTGCCCTTTGAGAAATCTTCCAAGGTAACACTTTGGAGAATATGGTGGTCCATGATTCACATTCATACAACACTGCCTGAAGATAATCACATTTTAAAAATATGGACTTTTTGTTTCAAGGAAAAGCTTAGGGTCACTAAAAGAACTGTACATATTTCCAAAGGCAATACACCCTTATATTCCTTATTCAATTCTGTTTTGATTTCATTGTCCATAGACAATGTTAGGAACTATTCATATCTGATACATCTCAGATACATACAACTATAAACTGTATTTTGAACAGTTATTCATTCATATGTGTTTGTGTATATGTGTGAAGGGGTGGAGTAAGTGAAGAATCCCCTTTTTGGTGTGTGTGTGTGTGTGTGTGTGTGTGTGTGTGTGTGTGTGTGTTGGGAGAAAAATCCCTTTTTTCCAATCCAGATTGGCAACTATTCTCCAAATTACAGTCTTAGAGAATTGCCTGGTGCAATGAGAGGCTAAGTGACTTCCTTGAAGTCACAGAGCCAATATTTATCCTGGGTGGGACCTGAACTAGGTCTTCCTGTCTCTAAGGCCAGCTTTCTGTCCCCTGTGCCATGCTGTCTTGCTTTGAGAGACTTGAAACTCTGCAATGCTCTGGGGCTTGAGACAATCTTTACGATAACATTTGTCAAGAGAAAGACCTCATAACCTAAAAAGAACCCCAATATTATTTCGGAATCTGAAACATACATCACCCATATGGTGGCAAGTATTATATGCCCCATTTGAAATTAATAATGAAGAAAGTTGAACAAAGTTATCTTTATGGTTACATCTTTTAAAGAATTTTATATGATTGTGTAATATACACGCATATGGAAAATACATAGTTGGTAGTTTGTGTTACTGGATCATGTGTGTGTGTGTCTCTCTCTTTCATTTTATACGTGTATATATATGTATGTGTGTATACGTATACATACACACAGACACACATTCTTATGCATTCAACCAACAACCAACACAGTGGGAACCTGTATTTTTTTATGCCAATCTGTCAGCTGTAACTGTAGAGATACGATCTTGCCCGAACAAATAATGATAAAGAAAGGGAAATTTGCTTCCAAGTATGCTGTCTGTCCCTTAACAAGAACAAGAACAAAATCCACTATCTGTTTCAGTTACCTCTCTAATGCCTAGGTAAGTGGGTAACAAAATCAACCCCATCCCAAATGTGTTTTCAAAAAAAGTGTCAAGGGGTTTATTTGGGTGAGAAGGGGCACCTTTTCACTGGGTACTGGAACAGTAAGGGAAGAAATAACGAGGGACGATGTCAAGGGGTTTAAAGATAAAGGGGGAGAAGCAGGAGCAGACAACAAATGGTTTCCATTTCTCGATTAAGGATGAGGCAAAGTCCTCAGTTCAGAGAGAACATGTGGAAGGCAATGCCGTGGGAGGTTTGAGGGGGGAATAAAGGTCTGGAGCAACCATTGTGGTGAGTGAATAGGACAGGACATGCCTTGGGGAAAAATAAGAACTACTACCTCGATGCACTGAGGGTCCAACTGAAATTAGATAAGATAAATCTGTAGCAGATTCAGCCAACAGAGTCGCCACGACTTCCTCTGGCTCTGGTTCAGCAGTACAGGTGAATAAGAAACAAGGAGACGAACCATGGGAGTAACAGGGGGTAGGAGTCTGGAAAAGTGTCAGTGGTGACAAAGCCCAAGAACAAGGGATTTACAAGTAGAATAGTATAGACACTACTCCCTGCTGCTGAAATATAGTACAGAAGTCAGTTGATTCACTAAAGAGTTGAGACTTAATGGGGAGAGGACATCTGTAAGGGGAGACATAAGCCTGGTATATGGGGCCAGGAAAACAGCTAAGAGAAAAGGCTGGATAGGTTAAAACAATAAAATGGAAAGGAGTGGGGGGGAAGAGAAGAGATCGAGACTAAGGGGAAGGAAGAAAAGAAGAGTCAGAGGGGCTGTTTAGGAAAGTACTCCGGGGAGGGAGGGTGGAGCCAAGATGGTGGCGTAGCAGCAGCAACATATCGCAGCTCTCACATAGCCACCCCAAAATACCCATAAAATAGGACTCTAAACCAATCCTAGAACCCCAAAACGCACACAAAGATGCTTCCCACTAAAGTCAGCTCGGCTACGAGGAACCATATCAGCACTGCAAACCAAAGCCAGCCTGGCCTAAAGCCGAGGCTGTGCCCTGGGGGCGGCCGGGTGGGAGGTGCAGAGAACCCTCTCAGGTGAGCGGATTAGCACCAGCTGCCAGTGGGGATTGTGAAAGGGGGAGATAAGCAGTCCGGCCGAAAAGGCCTCCAGAGCGGAAAAGCGAAAGGCGGAGGTTTTGCACCTGCCTCCACGTTGTAGCTTCCCGCCCTCGGCCTGCAAAAAGCAGGGGGACTGAACACTTGTTTTCAGACCAGTGCTCGCGCGGTGAGTGGCCTGGATCCGGATCGGCGTCTTGGGCCTCGGTC
>CM053591.1:23774395-23789446 GCA_028646515.1 Pseudochirops corinnae | reverse complement strand
CCTTAATCTTATTCATGGACAGGTACTCTTTGTTACTAAGTGTTTGTGTGTATGTATACACACATATGTACAAATATACATAGAAATACACATATGAATGTGTCACATAATTTTAACATATAATAATTTTATTTAATAGAGTTTATTTATAGCATACAGATATATAATTTGTTTAATATATAATAACTCAATAATTTTTTAGAGTACAGAAGTATTCCTGAGACCCAAAAGTTTGAGATCCACTAAATCACTGATTTAGTCTATTCTAGACATCATCCTTCAAAGTGGCACTGGAATGCATGTGCATGCACACACACGCACACACACAAACTCACAAACTCATAAGCAGAACAAAACAGGACATGAGAGAAAAAAGATTAAAGATGCTCCAACAAGGGTGGGGCTCTTCTGCCTGTATCCCAACTCCTTCCATCCCCCAGCACCCCTAGGATTTTTAATACGATTAAGTTTTGTTAAAATCTAATTTTACATGAAGCCCTCCCTTGTGAGAGGGCTTGGTCCTTACATGAGCTGGCAGCAGGAGTGAGAACATGCCTGGCCTCCCGCTGATAGCCAAAAGTTCTTCTGAAAATGGAGAGGGGGCCTCCTACATGGTGGGCCGGGCAGGTGAAGATTCGGGACAGAGAGGGGAGGTATGCTGCCTGAGCTCACAGGGCTCAGGGCTTCTCCTTCCTCAACTACAGGGACAAGGACATATATCTCATTCCCAAAGGTTCTCCTTCCTTCCCTTCCACCTTCATTCTATTTTCGCTTGTGCCGTAATTGCATGTTTCTAAGATGACAACAACATATACCAGCAGTTCTTCACCTGGAGCCTGTGGACTTCCAAATATTTTATTTAAAAATAACTTTAAACATATTAATTAAAATCAAATAACAAGTTTAAAAAAATAAAATCTGTCAGTCATGGGCCCAACCTCACCCCTGACTGGCACCTGAGTCTGGACTTCTTTGTTTCTGAGCTAGTCCAGTTCATAGCTCAGTAGCCAGCCTGGTGACATCCCACGTTAATAATAACAATGTTTATAGCACTTAACTATGTGCCAGGTCCTGTGCTAAGTGCTTCATAATTACTGTCTCATTTCATCCTCACAACAACCTTGTGAGAGAGGTTCTGTTACTCAACCCATTTAAAGATAGGGACACTAAGGCAGAGGAGAAGTGACTTGTCTAGGGTCACATGGCTTAGAAGGATGAGGCTGTATTTGAACTCGGGTCTTCCTGACTGCAAGTCTGGCATTCTCTCCACCTCGCCATCTAGCAGGGCCTCACCATACTGGTACCAGGCTTAGTGTAGACACCTCTTACAGATGACAACATCTTTGCTCAAGAAATCCAACAGTTTCCACCTCCTCAGTATCAAGTATTACAGGTATACAACCACCACACTTGGTGAATTATTTTTTATAAACTTTTTGATAAGGGGCAGCTGGGTGGTGCAGTGAGTAGAGCACCGGCCCTGAAATCAAGAGAACCTGAGTTCAAATCTGGTCTCAGACACTTAATACTTACTAGCTGTGTGACCTTGAGCAAGTCACTTAACCCCAATTGCCCTCCCCCCTCCAAAAAGCCATAAAAAAAAAGAAAAAGGCTTTTTGATAATTATCTAAATATAACCCATCTCTTTTACAATTCTATATATTTTATGTATTTAAAAACCTTATTCTGAGAAGGGGGTCTATACACTTAGCCCATATTGCCAAAAGGGTCTAACACACACACACACACACACACACACACACACACACACACACACACCCCTCAGCTGCACCGTATCAGAAAGAATAAACAATTTCTACAGCAACAACTTCATCTAATTATGCCAGTAAAAATGACTACTTAAAAATATTGTTAGGATTTCTGATTTCTTTGGATTTAGATTGAGTCATCTATAAAAGACCAGATGTTCCGTGAGGTCCCTTCGAGGCAGCTGGTGGCTCAGTGAATGTAGAGCACTGGGCCTAGAGCAAGGAAGACCTCAGTTCAAAACCAGCCACAGACGCCAACTTTGTGACGCTGTCTCAACCTTTATAAAATCGGGGTGATAAAAGCACCCATCCTGCAGAGTTGGTGTGACGGCGAAATGAGATAATACTTGTAAAAACTACTTGGCCCAAGGCCTGGCATACAGTTGGCATTACATAAATGCTTATTTCCTTCCCCTTCCAGCCGAAGATCTATGATCACATAGCAGACAACAGTCACAAAACAACGGCATATACGCTTTAAAGATAAAATAGATTCAATTCACTTAAGCCCCTCCAAAAAAAATTTTTATTAGCTTTAAAAAAATTAAAATTAATGGGAAATTACTACTGCCATCTTTTACATTTCTTAAGTGGCTTCATTTCTTTCCTAAGTGCCAATCATTAAGCAAGAATTAAACATTGTATGAAAATTCCATGTTTTATTTATTCATTATCAACATTTTGTTTACTAACATTGAAGTGAGCAGTATTTGCAAAATCTCTGTCTAAAACAGACTGATTTAAATCTTAACTTATTAACAGGATATAGGACCAAGAAAAATTTAATTAGTATGTCAGATTCCTGATGGACTTTCACATCATGAGGAGTGAATGTTAATGGGAGATTATTGTGGCAACATGATAGGTGACAAAAAGAACAGAACAGGACTTTGAGTCAAGGCAACCCAGGTTCAAGTTGTGACTCTGACACCAACACCATGGTGGTGAGCAAGTCATTTATCCCTACTGAAGCTACAATTTCCTCAGTTTTAAAATGCAAGTAAGTGTTTGCAGTACTTACATCATAGGACCGTGTTGAGGAGTGCTTTGCAAATTATAAAGGGCTAGATAAATGTTATTTGTAGTAGTGATAATAACATTTCTTGCCTGTGATTAAACAGATTCAGAATAGTTTTAAAATTGGTCATCATGGCTCTATTTTTGCCATGTGAAAATGGCATTACTTCTCCACCAGGAAAAAAAATGAGTAGATACATTAAAGCCATTCATTATCGCTTTGGGTCTATTCATAGCTGAGGAATTAAATTCTCCAACTGGAAGTTTTTAGTACAAAAATCATATGTGCTCTTTGAATACTTTAAATGACCCTGGGATGAGACAAAGAGCCACAGAGAAAAGCCATGAAAGAGGGCACTTAACAAATCCTTTCCCTGCAATGCAGTGTGATGTCTAAATAATACAGCTGCAGTGGGACATGGAAAAAGGCTTTTGAAAATCATTACACCTGGTGCCCAGTCACATGATTTACACAGATTCCACTGTAATAAAGCTAGAATTGTGCTGCACAGACACTGTGCCAAAGAGCTGGCGTAGGTGTATTATTCACATCTTTTTGGTTACCCGTGGGCCCTCTGTTTCATATGGAAAGGAGAGTAACATAAAGGCTGACTTTCTCTACAAGTATACACAGTATAGCTCCTGGGTACCTATCCCCTCCATCCTCTTGCTTTATATGTACATCGGAAACAAATATTCATTTATAAGGTTAATAAAAGGATGAGAGGGGTTTAGCTGGACTATTCCCATGAAAAGAATGACTCTCAAGGGGTTAGACATTTAACTCAAATCCAACGTTCATTATACAAAAATGGACAAGGCAAGCAAGGTGTGTACAATATGCCATACTATTGGGTACGCGTATTTTCATGCCCAATTAAGACTTTTATAATAAGGTTCCTCTACATATAAACAAGTGACATTCAGTTTCCATTCTGACTTTTCCCCTCTTACTACCACCAAATTCCATATGTAAAAGGCAAGAGGATAGCATGCATCTCGTATAAATTAAGGTGTCTTGTTACAATTAAACAGCTACACTCACGATGTTTTTAATTATAATACATCGCATTATAACACACTACTTCGATGCTTGGCTCCTTCAAACGGCTTTGATCTCTCTCTGGTGTGGATTTGCTTGTCTTACTTTAAAGCACAAAGTTAACTGATTTTAGGAGTCAAATTTAGAAACTCTTTCCTCTTTTGTGTTCTGTACATCAAGTCTTAATTTTAGAGATCTATAATCCAGCAACACAGCTGCAGAGTAGAATATTTAAACATTCATTTAGGAAAAGTCGGATATTTTTTAAAGCATCTAATTGCAGAACATTAAGTTGGATTTCTCTTTCTGTCTACATACGAATCTCCTTTCTGCACTGAAAATGCAACAGCCATTTTAAGAAGTAAAAACGCCAAAGAAGAACTAGAAACCTTAGTCCTAGGAATTTTTCTGTCATGTATCATACAGCAAAAGCTTACTGTATTCAAAAAGTGGTCATGTATAGCTTTTTGAAGGCTGGAAATGATGCTGTATTAACATCCATTTTTTGGCTTGGCAAAAGAACAGACATTCCATCTATTTTAACAAAAACATTCATATGAAAGAAAAAAATAACATTCAGACTAAGCAAAAGCCCCAAATGTCCCTACCTCAAAGTGGAATTCCCCTCATCAGTACTGATTTTAGAGTGAATATAATTCCTATCTTCTCCAGAATCATCAGCTTGCCTTCTCACTCCAGCAGAGGGTTCCTGAAAAAGATAACACAATAAGACACCGAGTCATCAAGTTTCTTTCTTCAGAAAACCTAGTATTATGAAACCTCTCATTTGCGGATTTGCCTTGCTTGAGTATACATGAAGTCAATAATGCTGCATGTCTGCTTGAACTGACTTGGCTTAAAATGTAGTAGTGTGCCATGTGACTTTCCCATCCCGCTTTACAACCTACTTCCCTCCCATAACTGAATGCCTTCTCTTCAAACCCCCACTCACAGTCCTATTCTGTTCTGCAAGAAAAATAAGATCCACATGGAAGGCCGACAAACTTTTACAACTAAAAGGCAAAAACAAAAAACCACAACATGCTAAAACTTACTTCAGGGTTTTCGCTTTGTTTTGTTGTTCAGCATTTTAACAAAGACAATTCATAGCTAAAGCTTTTCACATTTCATGGCCACTATTTACAGCTCTCTCCAGATTTAGAAAGCATGAAATTCTTAGAGGTCAGCCTCAACTGTTTTGCAAGCTGAATTCAGTTTTATACTCAAATGCCACTATCTTAGAAACAATACGCTCTCAGTCAATGCACTTCCGTCGAGTACCAAGATTCAGTGAATTACAGTTTCCTTTAAATGAGCATGCTGAATATTGGCATTAAATTGACTGCTCATGTTAAGCATAAATCACATCCCTGTTACTCTTCCTAATTTCAAGATTATTACTTTGAATCAAACAAGGCATAAAGCATAATGAACCTTCAATAAACATTCTTGATAATTTAATTTAATTTTTATTAATTTAATTTAATTTAATTTAATTCAACAGACAGTTTTTTGGGTGGATATGCTTTGAAGGAAACAATGCTTAGTTCAGACTGAACTCTCTTACCATTGAAAGTGGAACCACCTATTATTCAATTATTCTTATCTACAAGGGTAACTTTTCACCTCCAAGGCAATACTTGATAGTATAAATACAGAGAAAGATAAAGTATCAGTTAAAAAAATGAAAGAAAAATTAAAATGCTAAATAAATACAAGTTTTGATTATATTTTAAAGTATTTTTTTCCTTGAACCTCAAAAGGAACTATTTTCTTTATTCTTTTCGTAAGTATGTGTGTTTGTGGGTATGAATGTTTTTTCCCACCTCTGATATATCTTCCACTTTATTTTTTCTTCTCTAGCAGAACAAGGAAGGAGAATGAATCAAAACACTGGAATAAGAGAAGCATGACTACAAAGGTACTAATGAGATGTTAAAAATTACAGCACCTGGAAATATATACATCTCTAATACCTTACTGCTTTCTTTATACGAAAGTCCATTTCATAGGTATTGACACTAATAAAAACTATGATTAATGAAACATGATTAATATGGAAATGTTTTGCATGACTACACAAGTATAACCTATATTGAATTGCTTGCCTTCTCAATAAGGGAGGGTGGAAAGGGAGGAAGGGATAGAATTGGGAACTCAAAGTTTAAAAAAGAATGTTGAAAACTGTTTTAACTTGCAACTGGGGAAAAACGCAACATTAAATAAAAATTTAAACAATAAAACAATGTGCACGACAGTAAAATATTTAGATGTCTGTGTACATGAGAACAGATTAAAACTGAAGTTGGTTTCCAAATTTAATTGCATCTACTTCAACATAAGAATTAAATAGTTGGGGTTTGCAAGTTGTTGTTGCTTTTTTTTTTACCTGTTTATAATGTTCAGTAGATGGTGACGACCTGGATCTTTCATGCACATACTGGGGTCTGTCATGTTGCTCAAGGCTAACATCCAAAATATCATCAGCTGAATGATATCTCCCAGAACTCCTTGCTTCCAAGGGCTTTCTTTGCTCTTTCCAGGAAGCCTGATACTCTGCAAAAGTTCCCAGTCTCTGAGGTTGTGCAGATTTCCCCACCTTTTCAACTTTACTACTGCTGTAGTTCAAGTTCTCTCCAAAAGAAGAAGTCCGTGTCCTTTTTTCATACCACTGCTCTCCTCCCCCATGTCCATAACTTTTTCTACCTGGTCTATCAGTTTGTTCTTTTGGCAAGCCATGAATGGCTTGTCTTTGGGCAGGCCTATGATGGGAGGGCTTGCTCGTTTCCTCAAAAAACTTCCACCGATCAGCAAAAGAGCCCATGGCTTCCCCTGATGTCTTGGGATACTGGCAGGGATGATGATAATCTCCCGAAATTCCCACCTCATTTATTTTTTCTGGTTCAGAGTAAGACTTCAGCTTTTGTTCTGCTGTGAACCTCTTTCTGCCTCCAATGCGAGGGACATGCTGCATGCTGTTCCCAGATGTAGATGCCTTGGTCTGGCTTCCATCAAAGAAATGGGAGGCACTGTCAGAATCGAGCGTCAACAAGGAGGAAGAACTATATCCATTAGCCTTACGTTCAGGAGATGACTTAGAATAATGGTCAGCAGAGCTGGGCTCTAAGTCTCGCCGTTTAAAAGAAGTAGCTCTCAGAACTCTGGCTTGGGCTTCTTTCAGATGGTCTTTATAGGTATTATTGAAAGACCCCTCTGAGGTTGTATTGGAATTCTCGCCTGCCTCTGTTTTCCAGCCATCAGCATATTCTTCTTCTTCATTTGTCCCGGTCAAAGTAGCCGTGCTTCGGCTTTTCTGAAGCTTTGCTCGTCTCAACTGAATCTCATTCCTTAGGGTTGTTGCAAATCGGTCACTCCTGCGTGTTGGTTTACCTACTTGTGCATCAAATGGTAGTGGTTTTTCTATACTAGCATCCTGACTGTTTTCAGACCGGTTTTTCCCTTCTTGGGCTAAGGAATGCAACATGGGGGTCTTATGTGGAGAGATTTTATTACTTTCTTCTTCACCCCATTTAAAGTCTTCTGAAACTCTTTTTTGATTGGCTTTCTCAATGTGGCTGGATTTCTGAGACTCATCATCACCAGTGGACCAGCCGTCCCCTCCTCTATCCATTGGGTAAGAATTGTTCCTCTCACTAAAATCTAAAGAAGACTCATCACAGTGAGGTAGGTGGCATTTAGTTTTTTGGCCCATCGTGTTTATGGCAAGATTTTCATGTGGTCCAGAAGACACATCAGTCCCAGTTCCAGACCTCCAATATTCATCTTTGAGGAGTTGTGACTGGTTGCTTCCCTGAGCTGGTTGTTTTTTTGTTATACAGTAGTAGCGAGACTGTCCAATGCTCTCCATCTTCTGGTCAGCAGCACTATTAATGGAAGCAGGGGTGCTCAGTAGCCTAACTTGGGCAGGATTATAGGTCTGAATGTGGTCAGCAGGCAGTTCTTGGTGGCCACCATAATGGGCTAAATGTCGCTGTTCCTTAGATGAACTGGTTGCCCTGGAACTGTGAAAAAAAGTGCTTTCATCACTATATTGGCGTTGGTGGTGGTAACCATAAGTGGACTGTGCAAAACGAACATCTGTGCTGGACAGAGAAGACTGTAGCCTGTTATTACTCCCTGGGTTGTTGCTATATCTATCATCAGGGGAAGGCCAACTATAGTCCAAGTTAAGATCAGGTTTATAGTTGGCATTACTGGTCCTTTTCCCATCACTTACTCTTATCATTCTTCGCGGCTGATCTGCAAGTTCTGATCTCCATTCGCTCCTTGGCTGAGATCGGTTGAGAACAGTAAAGTGCTGGGTGCTGGGTGTCTCCGAGTATGCAGGACTCTGCGCTTTCTCATGGCTTTTGGTGGCAGCAAAGCTATCACTACGCAGAGGAGGAGGGGGAGGTGGTGGGGAAGGAGATGCTTTCTTCTTATCAGGAACATACCAAACAGGCCCAAAACTGGACCTTCCAGAATTAACAAGCTTGGGGTCGATATTTTCTTCCAGTCTAGGGCTTCTGTTATTCTCATATTGGAGAGTAGACGGCAAACATGCAAGTCTCTCTTCTAGGCTTTGAATATTGTCACTGAAGGACTGGATTTGTTTGTTAGTCCCTGGCTTTGCTGAGTCCCACAGGCCCACCTTACACAGCATGTTCTCTGTGGAAGAGGCGTCAGCCTTAGACAAAGTGTGGTCAGGGGTGCTGGATGTGGTAGAAAACGAGCCATAGGCAGAATCGCGCTTGTTTGGATTGCCTAGGCGGTCAATGCTGCTGCTGGATCTTGCAGCAGAAAGTCGTCCACAGGAGGGTGGCTGGGAAGGGTGGTCCAAGCTGTCCATGCTACCCAGGGAACTGAACTGGTCAGAAGTGCGATGCAGATTTGTCTGATCCCATGAATTTGACAGGTCGTGGGACGAAGAGCTAGAAAACAAGAAAAGCACCAAAGGGAATTTATTTTTCAAAAAAGTTGCAACTTAAGATAAAAGAACAAATTACAAAAAATTTTTAAAAGACTCATGCACCAAGCTGCTTCTCTCTGTAAATTTAACAAAACGGAACAATAAAGGTTTCTGATACAAAAACATGATTATTGTGTTTTCATATTAAATCTAACACTTCTAAATTATTGTAAAGTAAAAGAATCTATGTACAGAATGAAAGGAAAATTAAGAATTTTATTTTTCCATTATATGACTAATTGATCATCTGAGAAGAAAAAGAAACACCAAGGATAGAAGTGTATCATGTGTATACTACAAAGGCACCATCGGAGAGCTATAAATAAGGGACGTGTAGAAGGACACTGAAAAGGGATAGAAGTAGTCCCAGTGACCAAACTCCTTTGCCCTATTTGTTTTCAATTCTCATGCTTAACCAACATTTTACTATAACAAGTATGAACCCAGTCTGCCCAGGGACTTTGTGTAAGTGAAGAGGGTGACTCCAGCTAGGGCTCAACTCTAATTATCACAATTGCTGAAACTGCTTAGTAAATATCCTTTTCCAAAAGTTAATTAAGTATGGTTGATAATTAATGGGTAGCACATGGGTTCAGAAGAGAGCGTGTAAGAAACTTAGCTACCTACAGTATAGGAGCTCTCCTGGGATTACTACCTCAACTCTTACTTATACTAGCAGATCAGGTCTCCAGAGGACAGCTGACTGCTACGCCCTATGCATTCTACAGGTAACCCTGAAGGCCTAGTGTTTTTATGTACTATTACTTACAGCTCCCCCCCAAAAATTGATGGTGCTTCCCATCAGTCACACTTAATTATCTTTTAGAAAATTTGGTTACCAAATAGACATATCAAAGGGGCAGCTAGGTGGCTCAATGAATAGAGCACAGGCCTTAGAGTCAGGAGGACCTGAGTTCAAATCCAGTCTCAGACACATGACACACTTACTGGCTGTGTGACCTTGGGCAAATCACTTAACCCAAATTGCCTTGCCTTCTCCCCTCTAAGAAAAAAACAAAACCCAACTCAAATAGACATATCAAGGACAGTCATTATAGAAACACCCCACCCCACCCCGCAATGGGGACATATTCCTTTTGTAAACACAAGATCCTCAGGTAGAATAGGCTCAAGCTTAAAAAGATAATAAAATGTTATGTTGTTGTTCCACTGTGCCCATCTTGGTTACCCAATTTGGGGTTTTCTTGACAAAGATACTAGAGTGGGTTGCCATTTCCTTCTCCAGCTCATTTTTGTAGATGAGGAACTGAGGCAAACAGGGTTAAGTGACTTGCCCAGGGTGATACAGCTTAAGTGTCGGAAGCTGGATTTGAATTCTTGAACATGAGTCTTCCTGATTCCAAGCTCAATGCACTATTCATAATGTCACCTAGTTGCCCTAATTAGGTATATATACATAGGGAAATTACATGGCAAAGGGGTAACTCAGAGCCCTTGGTTACTGAAAGTCCTATTCTTCCTTCACGCAGAGCTCATGAAATTCCCTATAGGTATAATTCTCTGCTCAACTAGTGCCTTTACAGAATTCTGAAGCTCCTTCTCTGGTGTTTGCTTGGTCTTCCATGTCTTAGCTCCCAGTGCAAATGCTGCCATTTAGGCACTACTGCTCTGGGGACAGTACTAATTACACAGACAGGAACTCCCAATCCAGGTATTGGGGGAGTTGAAACTCATTCCTTCCCAAGAGCAATTCCTTCTGAGGAGTTCTTCCCCCCTGAACTACTAACTGTCTACTAATTAGCTCCTAAATGAGTTTGCTTTTTAAAATATGTAACCTAAGAACCTTGACTCATTCTTTTCAACCAAATGCAAGATGTTTCTTGTATGCCATCATCGGCTGTTACCTAATGGCCCAAAGCCCTTATGATGCTTCCAAACTAATGATGGACCAAGTTTACTTTTGATTGATTTAAGGGAGAGAAAAATTTAAATATTCTGTGATTAACTGGGGCTGACCAAGTGGAAGAGACTTTAGAGATCATCCTGTCCGATTCCCCTTATTTTACAAATGAGGAAGCCCACTGCAGCAGAGGTTAAGTGGCTTACCCAAGCAGCAGAGCTAAGATTTGAAGAACTCCTTTTCTCTCACTGCAAATCCACAACACCAGGCTGCCGGATGCTTCAATTTCCAAAGAAAATGGCTTCCTTTTAATTTTCTCACCTTTATGTTCCATCAATCAGACAAAGCCCAAAGATGAGCTAATTAGTAGTCAATATCTGCCCTGATAAGTCTATAGTCAATTGAAGGATTTGTCTTTTTATCTATCCATTATTAATACCTCAAAGTGATGTTAACAATTAGTCGGAGAATAAAGGAGTAAACGTAGACATAATTCATTAGTTTCTAGCTCAGGATCTCTGACATACTATGAACTGCTTAAAACATCCATCAGTCAAGAAAATCAAACCTTTTAGCTGACAAGTGATACCTATTCTCAGCAATACAATAATCCAAGACAGCTATGAAGGACTTATTATGAAAAATGCTATGCATCCTCAGAGAAAGAACTTCAGTCTGAATACAGACTGAAGCATACTTTTTCATTCCTTTAATTTTCTTGGGTTTTTTAATTTTTTGCAGGGGGTTCCCTATATTTTCTTTCACAACATGATTATCATGGAAATGTTTTGCATAACTACACATGTATAACCTGTATCAAATTACTTGCCTTCTCAATGAGGGGGAGATGGGGAGGAAGGGACAGAATTTGGAACTCAAAGCTTTAGAAATGAAGGTTTAAAATTATTTTCACATGTAACTGGGAAAAGATAAAATACTAAATAATTTTGTTAAATAGCAAAAATAAAGAAATTTTTAAAAAAGTGAAATATAAGTAAATCCATATGTTGTGGATATCCTATATGACTGATGAGGTTTCACATAGTAATAAGTTACATAGCAAAATTCTGAATATAATTTTATACTTGAGAAGACTCATAAAATTATTTATTTAAAACAGTAAGCAATATTATGATGATACAAGTATTATCCAGAAGCATCACTAATGTATATTTAGAGAATCCTAGACTTAGAAGGAAGTTCTTAAGTCAATTAGTAGTACCCATCCCTAAGGCATGAATCTTCCTGGTAACAAGTTCAAATAAGTAGTTTATCAAGCCTACATTGGAAGATCTCCAAGAACAGGTAAATCACTGCTTCCTGAGGTTCATGGTACTATTCTTCACTCTCAGGACTAAAACATTTTTGTCCCTAGTAATTTTCAATCTTTCTTATAGGATTTAACAGTCTAGTCTTTTGTCATGTGATAAGTGCTTTATCACTTTTTACTTAGGGAAATTCAGGATCAAAAAATATAGAAAAAACTACCAGATAAATGACTCAAAGGAGTTAAGGGCATCATTTGAATTTTTTAGTATTTTATTCAGAGAAAAAAAAAACAACTGTATTTGTTAGAAATGAAACATCGCCCCTTCCTTCTTCCAACCCTCTATCTCTGATTCAATTCTGAGAAATTTCCAGACAAAGCAAACATAAATAATAGTAATCATGGTATAAAACAGAAGTGGAGGCACACTAGTTTCCCCAATTGAAAAACTGCAAAATGAGCCATAATGGGAATTGGATTACTTTAAGTAATTTTACTAATGAAATGGAAAATCATCTGATCATCTTTTCATTCAAGCTATTATAATATTCCTTTGAGAATGTGTGTATGTTTTCAAAGAGCCTTGAATTCTAAACACTCTGTTCTCTGATTCCATCTTAAATATGTAATAGCATATTTGATCAACCTTTCATTTGCCTCACATGAACACTTTGAAAAATGAGAGTGGATGTTTATTTTCTTTTTTTTTTCTTTTTTTAAATTTTTTTAAAAATTTTATTTTAGTTTGATTCATTCATTTCCACAAGATTTTGAGTTATATATTTTCTCCCCAGTGGATGTTTATTTTCAACAAAGAAAAGGAAAGCTAACACTAGCTGTGTGACCTTGGTCAAGTCACTTAGCCCCAATTGCCCTGCCTTCCCCCCTCCAAAAAGCCAAGAAAGAAAGAAAGAAAGAGAAAGAGAGAGAGAGAGAGGGAGGGACAGAGAGATAGAAAGGAAGGAAGGAAGGAAGGAAGGAAGGAAGGAAGGAAGGAAGGAAGGAAGGAGGGAGGGAGGGAGGGAGGGAGGGAAGGAAGGAAGGAAGGAAGGAAGGAAGGAAGGAAGGAAGGAAGGAAGGGAAAGTTGTTCTAGGTAGCTGTTGAAATCAGACAACTATCAGAACTACCACCACCACCACCACCAGCATCACCACCACATACCCAACAGGTATACAATAAAAGCTTGGTTATTAGTGCAAAGAGTCTGAAGATTCTAAAAAGGATACACTCCCAGAATTTGGAAATAAAGTCTTAAAATGTCACCTTCTTAAATTAAAATTAATAAAAGATAACCATAGCACACTTGAAGCTATATAGCAGAGGAGGGTGGTAGATCCTATAGGAAAGCAGCAGTTGTTGGTGTTCCAGGGTATAATGATGTGAATTAACAGGTGCTACCAGGGAAGATAACATCCAGTAAGAATCAGAAGGAAGAGATGATTCCTTGCAAGGGGTTACAGGCAGTCCTAATAATAGATAGGACAGCACGCATCAGGAACATGACAAAGAACTTCCAAACACTCATCAAAATCCATGCCCCTTTGCACTTTTGGTGATTTACAAATGATGCTGCCAAAAGTAATCTAAAAAACATCACCGATTATGAAGTCTTGGGTAATAAATTGAAAAGCTCAGAAGCTCAAGCATCAATGAAGTGGAGGACTTTCAAGCATTCTTGCTGAAAAAACCAGAACTGAAAAGAAAATCTGACACTCAAATACAAGAAGCATGAGAAGGTAAACATGGAAAAGAAATCATAAGGAACTTATCAAAGTTGAACTATTTACATGCCAGCATGGAAAAGTGACAATTGTAACTGATGAAACTTTTGTCAGTACGAGGCTAGGTGAAGGGAATACAAATGTATATATGTATACATGCACATATGTCTATATAGGAGGGTGTATGTATATATGTATATATATATATGTATATATATATATACACATACATATATATGTGCATATGAATACAGATATGTGTGTATATATGTGTACATAGACAGAGGGCACAGGATCAATTTAATAGGAAGGGATCATATTTTAAAAGGTGAAATTGTGAGGTGGGAGAGGAATAGAATGAGAGGAGGCAGGGAGAGACAGAATGGGTTAATCATCTCATATAGAAGAGGCTAGGGATAATTGTTACAATGAAGGGGAAGAATGGGAAGGCAAAAGGGAATGGGTCGACATTACTCTCACTGAATTTGGCTTACGGAAGGAATGACGTACACTCTAAATTGGGTATCTTGCCCTACAGGAGAGTAGGGGGGATGGGAATGAGAGGGTGGAGAATGGAGGGGAGGGCAGGTTGGGGCGGAGGGTTGTTAGAAGCACACACTTCTGTAAAGGGACAGGGACAAAGCAGAGAACAGAACAAGGGGGGATGCGGGACAGGAAGGAGGGAAATAAGAGTCAGTTTTTCACAATATGTCCATGGTGGAGATATTCTGCATAACTACACATGTGTAGCCTGTATTGAATTGCTAGTCTTTCCAGTCGGGGTGGAGGACAAGGGAGAAAGGAGAAGAATCTAGAATTTAAAGCTCTATAATCAAATGCTAAAATATGTGTGTATACATATATATATATATATATATTCATCATCATTATCATCATTATTATTATTCTTTACATGCAACTAGGAATTAAGATACACAGGCACTGGGATAAAGAGATGCATCTTGTTCTAGTGGAAAGGCAGACAGGTGATGGGGAGGATATAGGAGAGAGTAGATTGCGGAAGGGAGTTTACAGTGGAATTGCTGTTTTGGGGAGGTGAGTAGGGTTAAGATGTGGAGAAAATTTGTAACTCAAAATCTCGTGGAAATGAATGATATAAACTAAAAATAAACAAAAGTTAATTTAAAAAAAGAAAAGAAAAAGATCCCCAAAAGAAAACTCCTAGGAATGTTATAGCCAGGTTACAGAGTTCCCAGATCAAGGAACAAATATTACAAGCTGCCAAGAAGAAACAATTTGAATACCATGGAAACACAATCTGGGTAACCCAGGATCTAGCAGCTTCTACATTAATGGACTGAAGGGCCTGGAATATGATATTCCAGAGATCAAGGGAGCTAGGATTAAAACCAAGAATCACGTACCCAGCAAAATTGAGTATAA
>CM053591.1:23745137-23765378 GCA_028646515.1 Pseudochirops corinnae | reverse complement strand
ATCCTATAATCTTTAGAAGCCCATTTTACCCTTTTCTTTGTCTTTGAGAATCAGAACAATGTTCCCCTTTCTTCAGTCTTGAAGCACCTACCTTCTTCTCTAAAATCTACATCAGTAGCAGTTCATCAGTCTATACTAGGATATAATTCTTTGGGGGTTAGTGTCAGATACACCGAAGGAGGCTAGACGCCATTTTGCAATCTCCTCTATTGGCATTCCACTATCTTCTAACCTTTCGCACTCAGTTCTACTATTTAAGTCTAAGGAAGGTTCTCTTTGATTGCTTCGTGGGCTCTAGAAGCTGAAACTGTGTCATTATTTAGTTCTTTCCAATGTTTCACAACCCTATTTGGGGTTTCCTTGGCAAAGATACTGGAGTAGTATGCCATTTCCTCCTCCAGTTTATTATACAGATGAGGAAACTGAGGCTAGTAGAGTTAAGTGATCTGCCCATGATCACATAGCTATAAGTGTCTGAAGCTGGATTTAAACTCAGGTCTTCCTGACTTGGCACTCTATCCACTGTGCCACCTAAGCTACCCACGTATAGGCATAAGGTGAATTTTTTTCTTTACTCTCGATGGTTTTTACTAGTTTAATATTATATTACTACTTACTATCTTTATTTTTAATATGTATAAAAATATAATTTTAAGAATGTATTTACTTACTTCTTATACAATGATATTACATTGGTTTTTGGACTACGGAGCTAGAGAAGGAATCTGTTATATCTACTTCATGCACGGACCTAGTATCCTGTTATCTCTGGGTGCCATGTACTTCCTTGCAGGGAATTTCCTGGATGTATAAACGCATGCACCTGACTCTTCTTAAGTCACACAATGTCAAAAGCAGCAATTTGCTTCTGTGAGTATGGAATGGGAAACACACAAAGGAAATAAGCAATAACTCAGAATGAACAGGTAACAAAGGCTGGGGGGGGGGGGGGAGAGAAGAACGCTTTCCTTAAAAGATTAAAAAAGAAGAAAAATAAAAGTCAAATAACAACCCAGTCTTTTCAGCATAATTTGTGACCATCGGAGGATTTAGGTTCAAACACTCCTGCGGCCTTAGTCAAGTCCTACTTAGTCTTGCTAAGCCTCAGTCAAGCTCCTTTGTAAAATGCGGCCTCAGACGATTTTACGTATTCCTAACTTCGACAATTTTATTCATCTGGTCGCTTCAAGGACAGGTGACATTATGCCCAACTAACCTGATTTATTAACAAGCCGTTTCTGTGGGCTTCCATTTCCTTATCAGTGAAATGAAGAGGATGGGGGGGTGAGGGGGTCATGTAATTGACCAGATGCCAAAGTTGTCATTTTTCCCCCATTACTCCTTAACCTTAAAACCTCAAAAGAAGGAAATATAGACCAAAGATGTCATAACTAAAGTGAGAACACAAGATTCTGTAGATTTCTCTTTTTTAAAAAAAAATTTCTGAAAGTCAGCATTATACAGAAGATTCAGAGTTGGCCCAAAAGGCTATAAATAATTGCAAACCCTGTGACCCAGTAATACCACTTCTGGTGTTGTACCCCAAAGAGATCATAGAAGTATGAGGAAAACCCATATGTACAAAAATATTTATTGCAGCTCTCTTTGTGGTAGAAAAAAACTGGAAATTAAGGGGATGTCCATCAACTGGGGAATGGCTAAACAAGTTGTGGTATATGAATGTAATGGAATACTATTGTGCTACAAGAAATGGGGAGGAGATGGACTTCATATTCACCTGGAGAGAGTTATACAAATTGATGCTGAGTGAGAAGAGCAGAACCAGGAGAAATGTATACACAATGACAGACACAACATATGTATGACAACCAACTCTGAAAAACTGGACTCTTCTCAGCAATGCCGTGTTGTAAGACAACTCCAAAAGACTCAGGATGGAAGGAGACATCTACATTCAGAGAAAGATCTAGAAAGAACAGAGTTTAAATGAAGACTGAAGCAATCGACTTGCTCTCTTTCTTTTTCATGTTTGGTTTTTGTTTCCTCTTTCCCACTGTTCACTCCATCAGTTACAACCCTTCTAAACAACCAGACTAATGTCCAGTGTGAAAGTATTTGCAGATTCTATACTTGACCGCATGATGCCATGGGGAGGGGGATTGAAACTCAAGGAACTGTGGAACTGAATCTTGTAAACTAAAAGTAAACAAACAAATCAATACAAAAAATTTCAAAAAAAAAAAAAAGATTCAGAGTTCAAATCTAACCTCAAACACTTAACACTTAACTAGCCGTGTGACTTTGGGCAAGTCACTTAACCCCAATTGCCCTCAAAAAACAAAATGGAACAAACAAACAAAAATTTAAAAACAAAGTGAAACCCAAGGTGAATATGCCAAGATCAAACCAGGGGCCTCACACATACATACACACACACACACACACACACACACACACACACACACACACACCATGTGTTCTCTATCCCTAGATGAGTTTACATTAAAGGACCTTTTTTTTTTTTTTTTAAAGTAAAGCTGAAGTTGAAGCCAGGGTAAATTGAAAGAGGTGAGGGCTTGATGAGGGAAGAAAAAATTTAGAGCAGACAGTGTAAGGAGTCTAATGAGGAGAGAACAGAAAGGAAAAGGTCAGGAAGAGAAACAATAACTGATTAGAAAGCATATAGTTTACCCAACCATTCCAGTTTCTTGACGTCCAGGAATTTGTAGAACCTTAGGAACAGGAGTAGAGAAAACGGATGGTGAAAATTCATAAATTATGGATCACAAAAGTGAGAATGGTATGTGGTTGGAAAGTCGGGAAAAGGAGGAAGAAAGTGCAACTGAAATGGTCAGTCACAGGATGTGGACATCGACGAGATGCAAATCAGCTAGTGCAGGGGTCAAAACGTCGGGAAAACAGAGAAAGACCAAGGGACTATCAGTTAGAATGATGGTAGAAGTCAGGTTCAGGAAGGCTGAGTTATGGGAGAGATGGTCCTTAAGGAAACTATGTTCTGAGAAATCAAATTCAGTTTTTAGGATCTTGACAGAAGAGCAGTTTTGAGAGATAACAATGCCTAAAATGTGAGTGTCCTGGTGGGAAGTTGAGGCAGAAAAGTGATGCTGAGAAGCAGAGAGAAGTCAAGGTGTTAGAAGGGACATCAATTGTCATCCTAGGCTGCGTGTATTTATATATGAGATCACTCTTTAGGATCATCTAAATGCTAGTGTCTCTGTCCAGGTCAGATCAAACCTTGATAATCCAATTTAATTCTGGGAGCCACATCTGAGGACAAACAGTGAGGAGTATTCCAATGCATCCTTACCCTCCACCCAACCTAGAAGTATGAAAGAACGGTAATCAGAGCATATGGAGCTCCACTAGAGAAAGCAAAGATATTTTTCTGCCTGGTGAAAAAAAGACTTGGGAGATTACTGCTTTATTGAAATATTTGAAGGGCTGTAAGGCAGAAGAATTATATTTACTCTTCTTGGTCCAAATGTGTTGAATTAGACCAGTGGTTCACAACCTTCCTACTGCCGCGACCCTTTAACACTCATATGTGGGCATATCTGCATGTGGGTGGACCCGCCTGGAGACGGATAGAGGAGCGGTGTCTTGGTTCCTAAGAACATCGGAAATATGTGTTTTCCGATGATCTTAGGTGACGCCTGTGAAAGGGTCATTCAACCCCCAAAGGGGTCACAACCCACAGGTTGAGAATCGGTGAACTAGACAATGGGTTCAGGTTACAGAGGCAAATATGGACTAATACAAGCGGAAAAATCTTCCTATAGACTAGAAGTTCAAAAAATTATTAATAGGCTTTTGATGCAATTAATTCCACTTTGCTAAAGTTCTTCAACCACAAGTTGGATGATTATTTGATGGGACAATGTAGATTTATGTTTCTGATAGAGGCTGAAACTTTTAGGCTGCTTCTAACTGAGCTTTATGACTTTATGAATATTTTATTTATTGTAATATAGACATCAAAAATTCATGTCCCAAATTAGACAAGTCATAGAAGAACTTCAAAGTTGGCAAAGTAGGTCTTTTAGATTCTGTTACCTGTATGTCCTCTCTCCTTTACCTTCTAATTTCTCCCTTAAGATGTCAATTGTTCAATGGATATACAAAGCCTTTCTGCTGGTATCCTATTCATGTCTGACTTATACTGAAATACCCCCTCATCTGCCACCCTTCTCCCAGAAATCAAACTCTACATATTCAGCATTTCTTGTTTCCACTAGTTCTTAAAATAATTCATTCTAACAGTAGGAATGAGAATAGGGTAAGTTACCGAGATAAACTTAAGCACAGTCTCAAAAGAATTTACTTCAGAAACTTGTTTTGTGGTTTTTCAGTAATTTTTCAGTCATCTCTAACACTTGGTGACCCCATTTGGGGTTTTCTTGGCAAAGATCCTGGAGTGGTCTGCCATTTCCTTCTCCAACTTATTTTACAGATGAGAAGCTGAGGCAAACAGCTTAAGTGACTTGACCATGGTCACACAACTATTAAGTGTCTGAGGCCAGATTTGAACTCACCAAGATAAGTCTCCCTCTCTCTAGGCCCAGTACTCTATCTGCTGCACCCAGAAGCTTGTAGCGAACTTTATATTGCAAAAACTATAGACGCCATGTATTCAGAAATAGTGATGTAAGAATGAAGTAATGAATAAAAGTGACTATGTAAAATGAAAATGTGTCTTTCGCACAAAAAAAAAAATCAGTTCGCAAAGAGAAAAGCTCAGGGTTTAAGACCATTTTATTGTGGTCTGGTCAGTTTTACTTAGGGTTCTGTTTCCCAGCTGTGTGAATTCAGGTAAATTATTTCAGTTCTCTGGAATTCAGTTTAATGAGGGGAAGAGATGGTTAAAAATTCAGTTCCTAAGTCCTATTGATTACATGCCTGTAGTAAGAGGCCAAAAGAAAGGTTAAATAGCAAAAAAAAAAAAAAAAAAAGCTGACCACCATACAACAAATTTTGGCAAGTGCAATCAAAGGATTTTAAAATAGGCAATTAACTCAATGAATCCCTAATGACCAATATAGGGAAAATATTTGTAATTAAGGGTACCTCTTGCCCATTTGGCAAATCTAAATGTACAAATTCAGCAAGATAGCCATGTTTCACTTTCATTTCAAACTAACGTTACTTGGTATTAAAACAGATGATCCATTACTATAATCATTAAAAAGACAAGCAAAGTTGTCTGCCTTCTCAAAGGCTTATAAAGTTCAGCAGACAGGTGAAGAAATTAGGCTAAAGATAACAAAAAAGAAAGGAAAAAACCTAATATCTAAAAAAGAAAAATTTGTTTCAATTCAAGTAGCATTTGGGTTAGCTGAATTTTTTAAAAGCATATTAAAATGTCCATTTTTAATTGTTCAATTATATTTCACCCAGCAAGAGCCTTAGGCCTTTATTCTTTTTATGCTTTGTTTTACTAAGGTCACCTAGGAAGTTTTTGAACCCAGCTGCATCAGGTGTTGGAAAAATGATGATAAGCTGCGAAAAATACCCAGTAGGAAAAAAAATATCAAAAGAGGTTCCGGTCCTGCCAGAAGGGATCAAGACTTAAGAGATGAAAAGGGATCCTTTGACTTTTCTTACCTGACAATCAAATCTTTCCAAATACTATGGCTCAAGGCACCAGGCACACAGATTTCTATGGTCTATTCATAGAATGGTAGGAACTAAGACTCAGTCAAAAGAAATGAAAAGCATAGAGGTAAAATTCACAGTCATTTTGATTACTCTGCTTGCAGAATATTCTAGAAGGTTCAGAACAAAATGCAAACTATTTTCCCAAGGAAAAAAAATGAACTGACTACAAATTGTTTCTTTAATGACAGGGAGGCAATTTGGGATTAGACTCAAAACTTATTTGTATGTATGATAATCTCTCTGAGACATAAAACTTTATATGAATTGTTTATGCATAGAATATGAGTTCAGCATATTCTGTCATTTTTAAAAAAAGAAAAACCTCTTCTAATAGTAAGAATATGATCATATTTGAGCATAGCTTTTTTTTCCAGTTCTCCTGCCTTTTTCTATAGTGAATATGTAAGTGAAATTAAAATTATTAGACTGAAGGCAGTAAATGAGATAATTAATTCATAAAGTGGAAAATCAATTTCCACTTTGACAAAGATGTCAATTACTATTTGTAGGGTCTTCTAAGGAGCTCTACTGACTGCTGCAGTCACAAGATCATTGTAACTTTGTAGATACAAAGCATTTTATATAGATCGTTCTCTCGACAACTCAGTGATGAAGGTAATATGACCTTACTATCTTTTTTTTATTAATAAGGAAACAGTTGCTTTTAAAAAAAAAAAAAAGAAGTGCTAAATGGCAGAATTGGGCACTTAAATTTAAGAATTTTAATATTTAAATTTTTCCATTATACGTCTAATGAGAACGTTCACTAATTCTGTTTGGTTTAAATTTCTAGTATCAGCTTCAGATAACGGCACTCCAGTTGAACATTTTCACCATATCATTAGACCATATCATTCCCCAAAGGCAGGTTCTTTGCTTTATTTAATCTCTGTACTTCCCTAAGAACCTAGGACAGTATTCTTCATATTACAGGGATTTAATAAACATCACTTGAATGAATGTCAGTCAGTAATGTGTTTTAATACGTTGAATGTAAATACATTAATTTGTAAAAATGCTTAATCAAACCTTGTCAAAATCGTAGTGCAAATTACTCTCTCTCTAATCAAGCATACTAACTTAAGCCAAAAAATGGCTCCCCTTCCCAAAGAATTACAAGTGGAACCTGTCTCAGGCTTGAATATGGTTCTCTCCCACTTTGAATAGTACCACAATTCAGTTGGATCTAATTTCACAAATGATATTTCTGTAAATCGGACTTTCATTTGTTTGAATTATGTCAAAGAGATAGTGTGGGTGTCATGCAAAGAAAACACTACTTAAAGCCGGGTAACCTGATTTTAGACCTAGTAGTACAACTAGTGTCATCTTGGGCAAATTGCTTGGGTTGTAGGGGACTCAGTTTCTTTATCTGTAAAATGAGAAGGTTGGATCACATAATATCTAACATATCTTCTAGATCTGAGTCTATGTTTTTATCTTAGGTATCTGATGATTCTAACACAACCATCCAATCTCACCTGAGCCCTCAGGAGATTCACCATATTTATTTCTTATTAACTCTTTCAAATGCCTCCTAGTGGTTGCTCCAAATCTTGTCTTTGCTTATCAAGTCCCAACGATAAATCCCTCACTCTCAAGATGATCATCTCAATTTTTAAGAAGACCAAGGCCATCAGATATGAGCTCTAAACCCTGTATTCATTTCTAATCTTTTCTCCATCTTTACTTATCCTTTTATCTCTCTTTCCTTCTATATGAGAAACTTGCTCAATCACTCCTGAATTTATTTTCAATCTCCACCTCTACCAACTCCTTCTCCTTTGCCTATAAACATACTTCATCCAATCTCCTCTATATTTAAAAAAAAAAAATCTTTTCTTTACTCAACATAAGTCTCTAAAGCTATCTTCTATCCTCTGCCTAAACCTCTCTTTTTCTTCACTATCCACACTCATGACTTTATACCCCCTCCAAATAATCTTCCATTTCGACTCTCTTGGTTCTTTTCTAGATCACCTCACTGCCAAATGAGGTGACTTTTTTTCCTTCCTTCTTGATCTCCTTGAAATATTTAATACTATTGACTACCCTCTTCTTGACATTTCTCCTCTACTGGCTCTACTTCTAGCACAGAATTCTCAGTTCCCTTACTTTTCTAACTTTCTTCCATATCCTTCACTAACTTATCTCCTCACCTCATGCCTGGACTAATACAATAGCCTGCTGGTGGGTCTGCCTGTTTCAGGTGTCTCAAAGTGATTTTCCAAAAGTGCAGGTTTTACACTCTCACACTCTCTCTCTCTCTCTCTCTCTCTCTCTGTCTCTCACTCTGTCTCTCTCACTCTTTCTCTGTCTCTCTCTGTCTCTCTCACTCTTTCTCTGTCTCTGTCTCTCTCACTCTTTCTCTGTCTCTGTCTCTGTCTCTGTCTCTCTCTCTCTCTCTCTCTCTCTCACTCACACACACACACACACACACACACACACACACACACATACACGCCTACTTAAACAATTCCAATAGCTCTCTATAGCCTTCAGGATGGCACTCATATTGGCACTGTTTGACATTCAAAGCCCTTCACAACCCAGCCTCCCTTGTACCTTCTCATTTTTCCAGGAAGCCTTTTTCCCAACCCCTTTAATTCTAGTGCCTTCCTTCTTTTAATAATTTCCTATCTAGCTTCCATCTATATATTTGCATGTTGTCCCTACCATTAGACAGTGAATTCCTTGAGGATAGGTATTACCTTTAGCCTCTTTTTCTAATTCCAGCACTTAACACAGTGCCTGGCACATAACAGGTCCTCAATAAATGCTTACTTTATTATCTTACTCCTGCTCTTTCAACATAGGTATCCCCCATCAAGACTCTGCTCTTGGGCCTCTTCTCTTCCTACAAGTTCTCCCTTGGAGATATCCATTCTCATGACTTCTAAGCTATCTCCAGCACCAGCATCTCTTCCTGAGCTCCAGTCCTACAACTCCAACAACCTACTGTCTATCTGTACCTAGAATAGATTCCACTCCGCTATTCTAATCTCTGCCTAGCTGTACTAATCCCTTCCTTTAAAGTCACCAACTTAGGTGCCACCTCTACCATGAAATCTCTTCCACTGAGCTGTAAATGATCTCATCAAAATATACATATCTTATCTCACTTCAAAGACCCACAAGCTCCTACAGGGTAGACACAGAATCGTTGTATCCTAGAACCTGGCACGGTGCGTTGCATATATTAGATGATTAATATTTGTTGAAATTAATTAAATCAATATCCAAAAGGAATGAAGTCATTTCTATTTTTTAATAGAAATGGTAATGACTAAAACTAGAAAAATAAAATAAAAAAGAGAAAAATAAGACACTATATAATCAACATTTGAACAATTCAGTGATACTCAGGAACTCTGTGTCTAAGTTCCATAAAAGGTAACCACCAGGATACAGTGCTCCCCCCTCCCAACTCCTCTTTGCCTTGTAGTTATTGGCTACCAAGAATACCAAGAAAAACTGAAACTCCTTCCATATTTTAAATCCCAAAATGACTTCAGGGTAAGGTGGGGGAATGAAAATTCTTCCACCAGATTCCTTCTCAAACCCCAAGTCAAGCCTCCAACCCTTATTTAGAAGTCCTTTAATCAATCACCTCATTTTAAAGATGATGAAACAAAGACTAGTTTCAAATGGCTTTCTCACAATCACTACAGTCAATATACAGAGGCAACAAGTTAACAGTGCTAGAATTTGAATCCCTATCTTCTGATTCCAAATCTAGCACTCTGGTGCCTAATAACAATTCTCAATTTTCCATTCAAAAATAAATTTTGGAACATTAATTTGTTATCCATTCATCTTTGGTAGAATTCTCAGTATGCTTAGCCTAAAGACTCGTTTTAAGAAAGGAATAGGATTATAGTACCGGGACAGTACTATATCCAGCTCTCAATGTACTATCAGTACTTTGCAACATACTGAAAGACCTTGTAGTAGGTGATCGGATGTACTGTCAGCTCTGTAAAAACCAATGAGACTTTCTTTTGGCTTTAATAAAAGCTGCACAATAAATTAGTATCATGTGACAGTATTCATTGAAAAAAATTTTCAACCTTCTTTCAAGACCTCAGGGTAAGATAATGCAATGCTGTGGATGGTGACATCACATATGATCAAATCTACATTCCTAATGGGATACCAGTAAGCTAGTTCCTGTCTTTGTACATGTGGGAAATCAAGGAAAGTGAGAAAATTCCCCAAGGATTGAAATAGCTGAAACTGATACAGTCCATCAAAGCTGTGTTTTAAACAAATGCCAGAGCCAGGAAGAATACAGATGAAGATTAAAGCATCAGAGAGCGCTTTTCTCTAGGAGAAGTTTGATTTTTGAGCTATCTTTCTTTTGAAAAAAAAAAAGCACGCATGAGAAATGATTTTCTTACACTGCCTGATGTTTGCAGTAAGGCTCTTAAACAGAAGTGATTAAGATGAATACAGTAACTCACTCAATAATCATTCATAAATGAACATTTATGTAGTGTCTAGGATCAAAGAGTAAATCCAAATCTTGAGTTTGCTACAGATATTGATTTCTCTATTAGTTTTTTAGTGTTTTCACATGCCAAAGAAACCCTACTTAATTCCTGAAGAAAAAAAGAGCCAAAAAGCTAACATTCACAATGTTCAGAGGAGCAGGGGCACCTGCATTTAGCATCACACCTTATCTGACTTTTCAACCAGTCATGTTATTCAATTCAGTATTCAATGGTGGCACCAACAAAACTTATTTCCAGGTACTTCGCTATTCAGTTTCCCATTTGCAATAGGACAGATTTTCAGCTCAAGACTTTTGTGGTGCTCAAATGAGCAATTGTTAATACAACTACAGTCGTCTTAGAGCCCACTCTGAAACTCAACTACAAGACAATCTATGGTTTACACATAAATATTAAAACCAAGAAGAAATTCTCTGAAATGAAATTCTCTTTACCATGCTGATATTACAAACGACACTTGATTACTTCTTTGATTTAAATGGCATTGCACTAATAACTCACATAACAGTGACCTGAAGGTTAAAAAGGGCAAATTTTGAGGAACAAATAATCCCATGCAATTATCCATGACACAGCCAAAATTCATAATTCCTTAATAACATCAATTTAGTTCTAGTATTCCCCTAAAAACAGATACTAACAGTTAATGTAAGAATCCTCAGGACCAGGAGACATCACAAGGAGAGACTTGAAGTCACTTTAAATTTGGAGAATCAAAGGGGTAGGTGAGGAGTAGGGACTTTGAAACTACTATGAGAGACTAGAAACACTGATTTCAAAGTCACGAAGACAGTTTTAAGAAACTTATAAAATTTCGGTCACTGCTGTTCTAGACTATTATAATCATGACAAAATTCTATAGCTCTGTCATTTACGGAAAATGTTTACAGAACTGCTGGAGAATGAGCAAATAATGTTTTGTTTTCTAGATTTCAAAGACTCTTTTTCATTTTTATGACACCTTAATGGTATATAAATTTTGTTATAATTTACTACAGTTTCCAGGAAAAGCTAACGAATAAATCTCTCAAATCTTTTAATATAATGTTTTTTATTTATTTTTGATGTGAGCTCATAAGTGACAAAAAGGTAATCATTTATACATGTGTGTTATCCAGTTTTTACTGGCCTTTTTACTAACACACTTATACATAGTGAGTAGAAATTCATATGACAAGTAGCAAACATCTCCACTACTTTTTTAATTATTTAAAAAAATTATCTATACATCACTGGCAAGGAGAAAAGCTATCCCCTAATTTGTAAGACTGATTTAGAAACGGCAGAGAGCCATTCATCAATGAAGATCTTGTTTTCGTGACTTTAAACTTAATGAATTAGGACTTTATGAATGAAAAATCAGAACAGTCACTCATTAGAAGTACATATGTACATACAAGGAGGATCTGGGATTTGGGAATTCTTTCCACCACAACCAAACGCAGCCTATCTACATTTTAACAAGTCCCAAGGGGTTGTTTAAGGAGTATATAGGTTAGGTGACTTGCACTGAGACAGAATGAACTAATCAGAGGTGGAATTTGAATCTGTCTTCCAGACTACCTCCTGTTAAAAAAAAATTCACAGAACATATAATACCCTCTCCCCAAAATTCCATTTTGGTAGTAGTTTTAGACAAACTGCAGGGACTTTTCCTCCCACACAACCTATTTTAAATAAGATACATACAAAACAATATGATACTAAACAATATTCAGAGTTTGCACCCTATCTTTCCTCTGGATACCTTGATAAAAAACTAAACAGGAAAACCCAATGGACTAACATTATACTATTGCTATCCACTATTTCAATAATTAGTCTTGTGAAGTCAGAAGAGCTGAATTTTGAAAAACTAAACACTAATACTTCCCATGAGATTTGATTATTCCGGGACTCAGTTTCCTAATCTGTGAAATTACATAGTTGACACAGATGATCTTGAAGGTTCCTTTGAAGTCAAAATCTGTTAATCCTATGTATCCTCTTACCTTATACTAGTTAGGTCATTTGACATTACTCAATATCAGAAAAGAAAAGAAGGCATTTTCAACATTGCCATCAGGGTACTTTTTTTTTTTGAATACTACTGTGCTATAAGAAATGATAAGCTGGTTGACTATAGAAAAACATGGAAAAAACTTGCATGAAAAATGAAATTAGTAGAAATTAGAGAATATTGAATACAACAACAGAAATGTTGTTTGAAGAGTAATCATGAATGATCAAGTTGTTCTGAGTGTTACAAATGCTCACATCAAATACAAAGGACCTAGGAGGATGCTATCCAGCTCCAGAGATTGATAAATTAGAAGTATGCATAGTGTGGTTTTACATATATTACACACCCATACTGTATAGTTACATATACAAATCTGTGTCAGATGGTGGCCTTCTTTAGTGTTGTGTGGGGATGTAGGAAGAGAGATAGTTTGGAACTTAAAATGTAACACACACACCAACCCCAAAATGCAACAGCCATTTAAGGTCCCAATTCTAATACTGATCAGCATGAAAATTTTAATCCGTTCTGGTTTTCAGACCTGGCTGTTTAAGCAGCCTGGTTGCCTTCTGCCTCTCTACATTCACCAAATTAGTGCTGAATTCAGTGTGGGCCCCTGATTGGCTTTATCCCTATTGTAGCTCAGAACTCCCAAAATCAAGTAATCTACTCCTCAGACTCCCCAGTAGCAGTATCTATAGGTATTCATCACCATGCCTGGCAAGGTACCTTCTTGGATGACAGAATATTGTATCATTTCTTATTTTGCAAAGCTCTAAGAATTTCCATCTTATGAAATGTACCCCAAAATTCTTAGCATGGGAAACATAAAAAATAAAATTATATACACTAAGTTTTACTTCGTCCAGAGAAATCTTTTCCTGTGTATCCAAGTAGCATATTTTGCTCTCACAGTGACAACCTGAAAAAGAGTATTTTACATTAAATTCTGGGAGGGCAGGAGCACGTCCTTTCTTATATGCTCTGTGCAGGACCTTATCCATTATGAGTGTTCCAATCCTAGGAACCAAAGTATTGTCTGAATCCCTGGATTGTTACAATAAAGAAGCAAAATGTTGCAGAGTGAGGTGCTCCAAAGGGAATAAAGCTCCAACATCCCTCTGTAGGGCTTAAAAGAGGTAGCCTAGCAGATGGCAATACTAAGCAGCTCAGAGCTCCTGCCAATAAAAAAACACAGAGGTAGTAAGTACTGTCTGCAGTCACTTCTCTCAGTTTGAATGGGGGAAGGGAGTTGTGTTGCTAACATTCTGTAAATAAGGGGTATAAGCTTTTGAAGAGCTTAACCCCCTTCCCAGGCTGTCTAAAAAGCTACATAATGAGCCCATGAAAAAAGCAGATGCATTATTCTAACTGCTATTTAGGTCCCGCAAACACAATCTTGTTTAAAAAAAAAATCAGTCCTAGTCCACTGCCAAGGGAAACAAACATTATTACCTCTTGCTTCTGGAAGGCCCAAAGTCCATTTTGGTTCTCCCACTGAATCCTAGGCTGTTAGCATCTCACATCTGCCACTGGCTGGACAAAGTGTGCACAGTATCTGGGGCCAGCAGATAAGAGACTCAAGATAACACACTCCTTTAATGTGTGCCTACCTGGCGCTATATTCCCCGTTGGCAAATACTGCAAAAGCAACTAGTCAGTGTGTTGTGACTCTAGGCATAAGTTTTCAAAAAGGCTGTTCTGAAAAGTTTCACATTAACCTTCAAAAAGCAGGAGTAGGATTTTTATCCTCCTAATTGAATTGTAAACCTAGAAATTAATTGTCATTTATCTGTATCCCTAAAAATGGTGCTTGTGGGTTGAGTTTTCTTAATTAGCATTTTAGCTTCATACTAGATTACTGTTTTGTGGCAATATTAGTGCATTAAATTTTCCTATGGAAAACTCTTCAAATTAATAATAAAAGCAAGGGAATTTTTTTTAATCCACAGTGAGCGTTTTTATCATTTAGGAAAACATTATTTTTTTCAAAAGGGAATTTTCATAAAAATAAATTGAGTTGTAATCGGAAAGAAAGTTACATTTAACAACCTGTTTGTGAGATGAGAAGTGAGGCACATTAAGATGTGGGAAAGGAAAAAAATCTTAGCAAGGCAGGTTCCATTAAGAACACTGCATTTAAAGTTAACATTTCACAATCTCACCTTTACTTAGAATATTAAATGCGACACAGAACAAAGCAACACTTATCTAGTTACTTTTTAAATACATGCTAAACGAAATAAGGCTAAAGAGAAGCAAAACGTTTGATTTCACTTGAAAAAGGAAAAGTCTACTAAAAGAAAATCATGTAATGAATGCGGGCTGTCCCTCTTAAACATTTTTATCTGTTATATTTGAGGAATAAATTAGGGAGACACAGTAACATTTTTTAAAAAGGTCTCACTCAAAGTAATTCTGCATGCAATATACTAGGATATTTCATAACATCAGAAAAGATACAAATAGACACTTTTCCTTTCTTCTGAATTCTCTAACAGAAGACTACCCCCAAATCTAAAGGACCCCTCGTACTCATAGATACACACATACACACACACACACACACACACACACACACACACCCTCTAGCTGAACAAAAAGATCATTTCTGCCATACTAACGGCTTTCTAGGAAGGGGGAGAGGGAAATAAAACCTCATGCCGAATTAGTCATTTCTCACTTTTTCCAACATCAGTGCATTTGATTACAGATCTGTCAGGGCTTCCAGGAACATCTGTGCTAATCAATGTTGTTGCCTTTGGAACTACCTTGTCAATGGACTGTTCCAAATACCTAGTACATGAGGGGTGCAAAGAAATACTAGTTTTGTGTTGAATAATGAAAACATGCATTTTAAAATAACTAGCATACAAAAACTAACGCATATTAAAAACACATTTCCTAGGAAATAATGAACAATGTTCACAAAATAAAACTAAGCAGTCTTTCCAAATACTTACACTAGCAAGTTTTGCCACAAAATACAGCTAATCCCCCATGATGTTCTTTATAAAGGATCCTTCCCCTTCTGTGTTAATCTCTGCCAGAGTGTAAATTTAGTGGGTTTAATTAGATTCAAAAAAGGGGACCCACTGCTGCTCTGAACTGAAAGAGTAATAAATAATAGTTGCCAGCGGCATCAATAATCTTGCTTATGAAATCCCTCAAGGGGAAAAAAAGTTTAATCAGTACATTCAAAAGAGACTACAATCAGTAGGATGATTGAAATCTCCAGTACTTATTTATCTCCTTTTTGAACCAAAGAGATACAAACTGACCTACAAAAAAGAGGAGAAAGTGTCAATTTTACAAAAGTATTCAGCTTTATTTAAAATAAAAAACTACAGCGCATCTAAAATAGGCATTGATATATAGTCAGCTTTTAGGAACATTATTGTGTAAATGTAGGCACACTACTTACTATGAGGGAGAAAGAAAGCAGATTGCAATTTTTAGGTACTATAGTAGAAAATTAAAGAAAAAGACTTAAATATTTAAATTCTAGGTTCCCAAATAAACAACGGCCTCTATTTAACAGCTCAATATACCTCCCCCACAACTCCTAACACACACCCATTTTACACTCTTGCTATGGATCTAGGGAACACTTCTCTTTTTATGATTCACCAAAGAGCAAGGGCTGACGTGGATGTCCAGTAAACCTAGTATAAGAATATTTATCACTTGACAAAGATTTGATCCAGTTTCCATCCTCCAAATATATATTCTCTGAGAGAAATGCATTCAAAGGGAGTCATTCTACCTTCTTTCTCAATCTCCATAAAGTCAAAGCAATATCTTCCCCTAAAATGTCAATTCCATTAAATTGCTATCCAGTGGAAATAATCAAATCACATCTCAATGAGGGCATCGGTCAGCAAGCATTTATTCAGTGCTGGTCATCATTACAAGAGGGTGCTTGACTGTTTTTAAAAATAATGTGTCTATATAACCTACATCAAATTGTCTCAGGGAATGGGGAAGTGAGGAAGAGATAAAATTTGGAACTCAAAATTAAAAAACAAGAATGTTAAAAATTGTCTTCACATGTAATTGGGGGAATAATATTTTTAAAAATGAAAATTAACGTGCTGATCATTATTGACAGAAAGGAGAGGAAAAATGGATAAGGGTTTAAAAGTGAGTAGGTCATTCCATATCCAGCCTCTGGGCAGAATCTTGAAAATTATGATCTGCTTTGCTACTTCAATCTATGTTGAACCAAAATGCCCATAAGCAGGTGTCAAAATCCTCTGCACCAAATAAAACATATTATTTGGCAGGGAAGAAACTCTTTCCCCTAAACTGAGTTATCCCTTCACCTCTGAACAACTCAGCAACTGCTGACTCTCAAACCCCTTTGCTCAGTCCTGATGCCTAGAGTACACAAAATATCACAAAGCAGACATATGGACACTAAAGATTAGTGTTAGGAGGCTTTTGTTATGAGTGACATTTCACTGCGGAAAGGAATTGTGTCTTGTCGTTTGTAGAAGGTAGAGATGGCAATCTGTCTGCTGAAGTATCATTTTCCTAGCATCAGTTTCTAAATGATGACAAGATACTTATTTATCAGTCCCATGAAACGAGATCCAATTACTTTTAAAAACTTAACTTGCCAAATGCAATTCTACTCCTGCCCACCTGTTCACAACAGAGATGAGAGAAAATCTCACGCCTACAATTTAAAAGTCATACTTCCCCAGTCTAAAGGGCCACCATCATCTTTTCCGTGTCAATTTAATTCAACAAATATAAAAGCCCAAAAAGGCATTAGAGTTCATCTAGTCCAATCCCTTTAACTGTTCCTACAATTTATATTTTAATCTACTCTTTATTTAAGTGTTAAGTCTCCATTTAGGTCTGTGTCTTGCTTGTGACCCTAGAATGAATACTAAAGCAGAAACAGAGAAAGACAGAAACAGATGGAAATAGACACACACAACAGAAAAAAATGAAATCTTGATAGAGCAAGCTCCTAGAGGAGACAGTCTCAAAGTCACAAGTAGAAGAGTTGCTCTTATAAAAATGAGAAGTTCTAGTTTCCTCAAAAATTGGAATAAAATAGAAGAGGGAATGGAAGAAAATATAGAGAAATTTTAAGATGTCAAGCAGAGGAAATGAGGAAGCTTATGGCAAGTGACTTCAATTTTCTTAATAAAGTAGGAGACAGTTACCTACCTACCTGGGGATGGGGGTGGAGGGTGAGACATGGGGTCGGAGGTAAATTGTCAGGACAGGTAGATAAGCCCAAAGACCTAGGAATAGCAGGAGCCCTAAACCACTGGTGTTGCTTCCCACGCAGCCCCCATAGTGATCATTTAAGGAAACAATATTTGTGTATAAAGCACTAGCTTTTCCCATTAATTACCAACAACCTGTCAATGACTACGAAAGCCAGCCTAGTTGAAGCAACAAATGCACCCTACAGGAGAGAAAGGAAGGGGCAGCTGCCAATCCAGTCAAACCTCTACCTCCATCTCAACTACTGCCTCTCTTCAGACGTCAATGCAGTCTGATAAACCATGAGACTTCGGAATAGCAGTACTGACCCAGACCATAACCCTGCATCCAGCTCAAGCCCAGCAGTCATCATCAAAGAAAGAAACTGGGGTGACTTCAACATCACCAAGACTACCAAGATTACCTATTGACCAACTGCCACCAATGAAAAAGAAAGCCCACCATCATCCCCAGACCACCTGCCTTGCTTCCAGTCCAGTTGCCATCTAGATAAGCATCTCCTTTGGAAAGCAGCCTGGCAACCACTCCCAAAGATATCATAGCCATCCTTACTAAAGACTAAGAAAAGAAATTTCTCACCATTGAAATCTTTGGCACTGTCAAATCATTCAACAGCAGGATCTGATATTTTTATCAGTAGAAATGACATTAAAGATGATGTATCAGCATCTGTTTTGCCAACGAACCCTAAGGACAGTAAGATTTTTCATCTGATTCACAGCTGAAACCTACATGTGATTTCTTCCCCATTGGAATGTAAACTCCTTGAAAACAGGAACTGTTTCATTTTTCTTTTTTTTAATTTTTTGTTTTATTTAATTTAATTTATTTGTTTATTTTACTTGTTTGTTTTGCTTTTTGTAGGGGGGAAGGTAGGGCAATTGGGGTTAAGTGACTTGCTAGTAATCATTAAGTATCTGAGGCTGAATTTGAACTCAGGTCCTCACGACTGCACAGCCAGTGCTCTATTCACTGCATCACCTAGCTGCCCCCATTTTACTTTTCTATTGGTATTTCCAGAACTTAGCAGATGCTTTGATATCGTATGTGCTTATTAAATTTTTTTTATTCATTTATAAGAGACTGAAGGTTAAGAAAAGGTCTTGAGAGAAGTATAATGCAGAACCAATCAGAAGAAGAAAAAAAAGCATTGCCAAGTACTAGTAAAGAGTCCAGTGGAGATTAGATCTAATGAATTTGCAGGAGACCTTACTGGAGTGGCTGTGTGACTTCCTCCCAAGGAAATCAGAGGGAAGCTTTGAAAGTATTATTTGCACTAGGGTAAGTGATTTAAACTATCTAGGCCCATTTCTTTACCCGTAAAAACATAATAAATAATTGTACTGTCTATATTACGAGATTTAAAGACTCAAATAAGAAAGTATATTTAACATGCTCTGTAACTATAAAAAGTACCATAGAAATGTGATTTATTTTTTATCAGTAAGTAAAATTCACAGTTGTGATAATAAGAATCATACATTCTAATTGGGCAACAAGATATACATAAAATGATTAGTGAATACCATTTTACATAGTAAAGGAAGGTTCCAGTCAAACAGAATGGACAGAATTTAATAAAATACTATTTGTAACTGATGGGCAATAAATTAAATAAAATTGAATATAAATTGAAATATAATTAGAATATCTTATAGAATATCTCAAAGAGGTTTCTTTCCACGTAAATCTGTAAGTATTTCTACTGGCATATCTAAGGGTGTTTAATTCACCAATCCTTTAGACATCAAGATGAGACTGTATAGGTAACACAGCAGCTCTTCTCACCACTCTCATTGAGGAATCAGAAACTCCCCCTCCACAACTATAAATACAAGGAAACCTCAAGAGGCAAAAATAGTGCTAGTTTCCATCTTCAAGATCTTAGCCATGATGTTATTCTAGGCAAATTCCCAGGACACCTAGAACCCATGACAGCAGAAAAACAAGAACTCTCAGGGTTCAAGTCAACATCAACTAAGCAAATTTCACGTTCAGGTAGAAATGATTCTGGCTGAGCACATTTAATTTGATTATGGATAAAACCTGCTTTTAAATACTCCCTGCTTTTCAATATAGATTTCGAAAAACAAATATATAATTTATGATACTGTGGAAACAACATAGACTCCGGAGTCAGAGACTCCTTGTTCAAGTCAAATCTTTGACACTTACTACCAATGTGAACTTGGTCACATCACTTAACCTCACTGGGCCTTGGTTTCTCCATCTAATAGAAGAATGCTGAACTCCTTGATAGCCTCAGAACTCCCTGCTAGTCCAAGCTCTATCAAGCTCTATGCTCCTCTGACAAATTTCTTTTTAAGTCTACAAATTCCTTCAGCTATATATTATATAATCTCATTCATATATGTATATATATACACACATATATATATACATACACACACCCCCATACACACATATATGGGGTCTGATATATAATATGTATAATATATAACAATATAATATATATAATATAATATAAAACATTACCATTGTTGTCCCAGTTATACAAAAGCTAAAATAGGGTGTGTCGTGTGAAAAGTTACTGGTTCAGCATAAACTGGCAAAACCAAGGTCCAATATTTCTTTGAGAAATGTTTATCAAAGAAATATACTTCAACTCCACATAAACTTTTCTGAGAACAGAACCTTAAAAGTCACCCACCTCCCAAGCTATAAATAATGCTCTTCGGGGTGGCTACGTGACGCAGTGAGTAGAGCACCAGCCCTGGAGTCAGGAGGACCTGAGTTCAAATCTAACCTCAGACACTTAATACTTACTAGCCATGTGACCTTGGACAAGTCACTAAATGCCAATTGCCCTGCCTTCCCCCC
>CM053591.1:23730721-23744637 GCA_028646515.1 Pseudochirops corinnae | reverse complement strand
CAGCTTGTAATATTTGCTCCTTGATCTGGGAACTCTGGAACCTGGCTATAACATTCCTAGTAGTTTTCTTTTGGGGATCTTTTTCAAGAGGTGATCAGTGAATTCTTTAAGTTGTATTTTGCCCTCTGGTTCTAAAATATCAAGGCAATTTTCCTTGAGAATTTCTTGAAGGATGATTTCTAGGTTCTTTTTTTGATCATGGCTTTCAAGTAGTCCAATAATTTTTAAATTGTCTCTTCTGGATCTATTTTCCAGGTTAGTGGTTTTTCCAATGAGGCATTTCACATTGACATCTATTTTTCCATTTGTTTGGATCTGTTTAATAGTGTCTTGATTTCTCATAAAGCCATTTGCTTCCATTTGCTCCACTCTAACTCTGAAGGAATTCTCTTCAGTGAGCTTTTGAAATTCTCTTTTCAATCTGGCAAATTTGGCTTTTTAAGGTATTCTTCTCTTCATTGGCTTTTTGGGCCTCTTTTGCAATTTGAGTTAACCTATTTTTTAAGGTGTTAATTTCTTCAGTCAGGTTGTTGACTCTCTTTTCATGAGTTTCTTGCATCATTCTCATTTCTCTTCCCAATTTTTCCTCCACTTCTCTTATTTGGTTTTCAAAATCCTTCTTAAGCTCCTCTTTGACCTGTAACCAGTTTACATTTTTCTTGGAAGCTTTTGGTGCAGGAGTTCTGACTGTATTGTCTTCCTCCCATTCCATGTTTTGATCCTTTTTGTCCCCAAAAAAGGAATCTAAAGTAGGGTTGCTATGCCTGCTTTGCTTCCTTTGCTTGCTCATATTGCCAGTCAATTACTTGACTTTTTAACACTGTGCCACAGTAGAACTCTGCTTTCAGAGGTGAGGGCTTTGTCCCAAATTGCTGGAGTTTTTGTAGCTGCCGGGGTATTAGGAGGCCGCTATCTCTGCAGTGCCCCCCAGCTTTGGCTCACTGGTCACACACCTCAGGACCACCACCCAAGACTGCGATCCGATCCAGGTAGGTCAAGGCAAGAGCACTTAGCTTCTGAATGTTTGCTTGGCTCCCCTGCAATCTGCAGGCCGGGAGCTCTGAAGCAGCACGTGGAGGCGGCTGCCTGGGCTTCTGCCGCTTCTCACCCTGGGGGCAGATGGCCAGACCCACTACCCTGCCCCAAATTAAGCCGAGTTCCACTGACCTTTCACTTTGTCCTTGATTCTTATGGGTTGATAATTCTGGAAATCAACACAGCTGCCAGTGATCCACTCTCCTGAAAGCTCCAGCGGCTTGTCCTGGCCACCCTAGGGCTAAAGCCACGGGTTCATGCTGAACTGGGCTCCCAGCATGCTGCGATGAACCCTTCCTATCCGCCTGCTGGTCTGCCTTCAGCAGGAACTTTGTTTCTCTGTGAGGTTGTGGGTTGGGGAGCTCTAAAATTTGTTTAGGGTCATATTTTATAGGCATTTGAGGTTGTTATAGGGGGAGCTCATGAAGTTCTTTTGCTTCTACCTTAGTATCCTCATTTTACAAATGAAGAAACAAAATCTAGAAGAAGGTAGGTGACTTTAACCAAAGTCACATACCTAAATAGCAAAGCCAGAATTCCAATCTAGGTGCTATGACTTCAAGTAAATTTTTTTTTCCACTCTAGCTATCCACAAAATGTATTCTCATCTTACAAATTATTGTACAAATACAATATAAAATAGTATGTGCTCAGTGTCATATAAGTGATTCATACAAAATGGTAGAATTTCATCACTTCTAGCTAATATAATCAGGTAAAGTTTCATGAAGAAAATAGCATTTAATGTAGGCCTTGAAAGATGTGCAAAATCTTGATAGGCAGAGTAGAAAAGCAAAGGAATTTGGTACAGGAAATATAATGAGCAAAGATGTAAATATGGCAAAGTACACAGAGAATTCTGAGAATGAGTTGTCCAATTTGGCTGGAGTGCAGTGTTCATGTTAGGTAGCAGAAGAAGATAATAAGGCTCAAAAGATAAGTTATGGTCATAATGCAGAAGATCTTAACTTCCTGGATGGTTTTGGACCTATCGGCAATGGAGAAGCATTATGGTCTCAGAATAAAGAAGTCACACTATAAAAGAGATAATTTAATAAGATGAACTTGATGTAATGGGTGGGGAAAAACGGGAGGAAGAAGCTCAAAGTATAGAGAAAGAATTAGAAAGCAACTGAAAAAATCCAGGAAAACATACTGATCCCACACTGAAATATGGCAGTGGGAATGGAGAACAAGAGATGGAAGAATGATCACAAAGAGAACCAATATGACTTGGCAACTGAATCAATGTGAGGAGGCAAAGAAGAATATTCTGAAATAGTCAAGGAAGGATAGAAGATGTTGACCCTAGGTAGAAAATGGTACAATTAACAGAAATAGTTAATTGGGGGTGGGGACGAGGGGGTATACTTGTTATAGCAAGGCCCCTGATATATTTTAATCAATCTGTGATTGCACTGAAGTGGGGTTCCCCTTCGACAATATAGATTGCAACTAATTTCCACGTAAACAGTCTCAAAAGAACAGAACAAAATCAGCCTTCTACTGTCACTTAATAAACCCAGATCTGACTTACCAAATGTAGGAATACAGAAATATCTCACTTCCCTCTGTAACCTCTAAGAAACACGAGACCAATATATCATATAAACTAACTCAGAGCTGGATCTCTACTTTGCTCTAAGCCTTATTCTTATGAGTAAATGAAAAGGTTAGAATAATGATGTTTAAGATCTCTTCCAACTCTAAATCTGTAATGACCCTGGACTTACCCCTTTTTGTTAAATAACAAACGTAATGCAAGTCACCTTATTAATATGTTCATTTTGTATTCTGAATATACAGTTTGAAAATATGTACTACGTACTATGCAGGAAATAAATTTGACTCATCCAGGAGTGTCTAATTGCAAAATATCCTCAGGGTACTTCTGATAATAAAATCAGACTCATAGTCTATAAAAAGAAAACGTACAGTGATATTCAAGTAAAATTCAGAAGGGTTGGGAAACAGGGAGAAAGGAGGGAAGGAGGGAGGGAGAAAGAGAAAGAGAGAGAAAGAGGGAGAGGGAGGGGAGAGAGAGGGAGTGGGAGAGAGAAAAAGAAAGAAAGAGAGAGAGAGAGAAATTTCCCTCTTGGGGCTCCCTCCCTCTGACTGGAGGGGGTGGAGGGTGAACACTAGAGACCTCCTTCCCGATCTTCCATCATTTAAGATTCTAAGGGAATTCACCTCATATATAATTTCCCATCGCTGCTTTCCAGGACTTCATGATCTCCAGAAATCTTCCAGCTCCTCTTATCACTTTCCTCCCTTTCTGCAGGACTTCATTATGCCTCCATTCCAGATAACCCATCACCCTCTCCTTTTCAGTTTCCTTTAATGTGTTATCTTCCTCCTGCTAGATTGTAAAGTCCTTGAAGGTAGGGGACTGTCCCTTGTCTTTCTTTGTTTCCCCAGCATTTAACACAGTGCCTGGTAAATAGTAGGCATTTAATAAATGTTCATTGACTCTGGCTTTACAAGAGAATAGGATGGAGGGAACTGTACAATTAATAATCATAACTGTGACTGTCTAAACAAAATAATGCTACTAAAATTTGAAGAGAAGTAAATGGGAAAACAATCTTTGCAGTGAGTCTTCCTGAAAAAGATCTCATTTCTAAGATATGTCAGAAACTCATCCAAATTTATAAGAATAAGAGCCATTCCCCATTGATAAAAGTTCAAAGGAAACAATTATAGGTAATTATTGGAGAAAAAAAATTCAAGCTATCAAAAAGTCGTATAAAAAATTCTAAGTTACTCATGATTAGAGAGATGCATATTCAACCTTGAGGTCCTACCTCATATGTATTAGATTGGCAAAACTGACCAAAAAAGGAAAATTACAAATGTTGGAGGGTTGTGGGAAAGAAAGTTATGTTCATGCATTGCTGGTAGAGCTGGGCATTGTTCCAGCCATTATGAAAAGCAATTTGGAACTCTGCCCCCAAAGTCACTAAAGTGTGCACACTCTGACTGAGTGATAACAGTACTAGTCCTTTGCCCAAAAGGTGGGATTCCTTGTAGAGAGGTAGGTCATCCAGATGCCCACGTTTACCTGTGAAATGGTACTGAGTGCAGCCATCTCCAAGACAATGCAGAACCTCCTGGACACTCAAGGAGTTTGGCCTCTTCATTCACATAAGACCAAATGAATGTGAACTGTCTTTTGTCCAGATTTTGACATGTACCTGGATGGACACCCTGAAGAATATGCCCATTAATATAAAATGGACAGTGTATACTGTATGTATACAGTATAGATAGTCAATGATTTGGGTCAAGACTAGAAAAAGAGGAAGAGAGAGCTATACTGCTTTCAAGAAACCACAAAGTTCTTTTATTGATGATAAACTTCCCATGAAAGCAAAAGTCTTTTTTAAAATTAACATTTTACCATTTTTATACAATATCAAGGGGCAAAATGCAATTGACTCATAAGAACTAAAGATGAGTATCACAAGGATGGCAATAGAGAGACGAATAGTGGGAGTGCATAACCTGCAACATATAACAAAAAAAGAACATCCGAGAAGACCAGGAGTAAAAGACTGAAGTCCTTAAGGCCTTCCCGGTTCACCGAACACAAACAATCAAGGTAAGCATTTTGCCCTTTTCCAATCCTTCCTTTGACTTGTTCTAGCACCCATTTTTCTTATTCCTGTTCTGGTACTGTCCACTGATTTCTATCTCCACCTGGCTTCCCTTTTCTCCTGATGCTTTATGGACACTGTATTTACCTTCCTAATGGGTCTCACTACCATATCAGTCAGCCCCATATTTAGAGTACTATGTCTCAAGAACTCGAGTCTTGGCATCTCAGCCTGCAAGACTGAAGGCTCACAGGCATATCAAAAGCCCCTCACCTTGGCAGAATCAGTTTCAACAGAATAGCCGGAGTTCCCAGTATAGCTCACAAAAGCCTACTTAATCTCATAAGACAACTGAAATGCTGAATATTTGTCATTTTAAACAGAGCACTAGAAAACAACTTTATGAGTTAAATATAGCCACTATGGGTAGCCAAACAACCTAACTGCCATTTGTATAACATTATTTCTATAGGAAAATGAAATTGTGCTTCCAAGTTTGGGTCATGCGATTTGGAAGAAAGAGAATTAGACCAGGGTTCTTTTAGATTAGGCAGCTAGCTAGGTGGTACAACGAATAGCTATGACCATGGTGGCACTTCAAAAGACAGGAACACCTGAGTTTGAATCTGGGTTCAGAAACTTGATTGCTGTATGATCCTGGGCAAGCCTTTAACCTCTGCCTGACTCAGTTTCTTCATCTATAAAATAGGGAAGTAATAGCTCCTACCCCAGAAAATTGTGAGGAGAAAATGAAGTTTTATACATGTGTATGTGTGTATATATGTGTGTGTGTTTATACATACACATATGTACATGTCATAGGTATGACACACACATTTCACTTTGCAAACACTGAAGCAGTTTTAGAGTTATTATTATCATCTCAGAAAGCCTGGATCCGAATCCTAATTCTGACTAGCCATGTGATTTTGAATAGGCACTAATTTCCTCTAAATTAGAGTTTTCTTAGCTGGAAAAAAAAAATGGAAATAATCCCTGCTCTACCCACCTTGCAGAGTTGCTTTGAGGATTAAATATTGTACATGAAGGCAATATTTAAACTATAAAGCACCACACAAACATATGACAGAACATATGTAAAGTGCTTTGCAAACTTCATGGTGCCAAATAAATGCTAGTTATTATTATTTCGCAATACATCTGCGATAGTACTCCCCCTTTAACACCATAGCACAGTAGTTTCCTGCCAAGAATGTGTTTGGAAGCCTCTCAATATTAGAACATCAGGTGGAGATCACATTTATTTCCCTTCTATCTCCCCAGTGCCCCCAATCTTTTGCAAGTAGAGGACATTTAAAATTTCAGGAATTTGTCATTTAGAAGGCGGTACTGTTGGGGTTTTTTTGCTTTTATTTTTTTTCCTTTTACTGCCATAACCGATTCTATAAAGCAAGATGATGATAAAACTACTGCTAAGTCACTCATCTTGCATTTCCTCACAATAATCACGTGAATCAGATAGTACCAATATTGTGCCCATTGTAAAGATGAGGAAAAGCATACACATATGAAGTAATTCCCCCACAGTATCAAGGTAATGATATACACATCTGTATATATGTCTGTCAACTCTATCAACTACACATTGGAATGCGTTGCCCAAATACTGCACTATTTTGTTAAACACTGCCTTAAAAGAAAAGTAATAAAGGAGCACAAATAGGAAATACAAGTATATCTTCAAAAACACGACTCATAGGTAAAGTGACAGTGGGTCATGCTTTTATTCTTTGCAGAGAGGTGCTACTTTCAGAGCCAAGGAAAAAAGTTTTCATGAAATGGAGGGCTGTCAATTCAAATAATTTTTATCCCATATTAATCGAAAACCTTACTTCTGACTCTTACCCTGGAGCTTTTTTCATCATATTTCCTGACAATCAAGTTGCTTATTATATCTGCAACTGTGAAAAAAATGACAGACTCTCTGGGCCTCATCTCATCATCTATAAAATGAAAAGGTTGCATCAGATTGGCAAGCATGGGGGGAAAAAGGAAAAATGACAGTTTTTTAGAGGAGCTACAGAAAAATAGGCACGATTAAAGCTGAGAACTGGTCAGGCTATTCAGTAAAGTAATTTAAAACTATGCCCCAAAGCAATCACTGTGTGTGCTCTCTTTGACCCAGTGATACCACAAGTGGGCCCATACTCCAAGAGAACAAAGAAGAAAAAGACTCATATGTGCAAGAATATTTATAGTGGATCTTTTTGTTATGGCAAAAAATTGCCAATGAAGATCTTAGGTATCCAATTACTGAGGAACAGCTGACTAAATTATGATATATGAATACAAGGTAATGGCAGCTAGGCGGTGCAGCGGATAGGAGCTGGACTTGGGACTCGGAGTGTGGTTGTTACTGAGTCATTTCAGTCCTGTCTGATTTTTCATGACCCCATTTATGGTTTTCTTGGCAAAGACACTGGAGTGGTTTGTGGATCCCTTCTCCAGATCATTTTGCAGATGAGGAAACTGAGGCAAACAGGGTGAAGTGACTTGCCACCCAACTAGTGTCTGAGGCCAGATCTGAAATCACAAAGATGAGGCCTTTTTAACTCCATGCCTGGCACTCTATCCACTTCACTACCTAGCTTTCCGGAGTCAGGAAGACCCGAGTTCAAATCTGACCTCAGACGTGCTAGCTGGGTGACCTTGGGCAACTCACTCAACCTCCATTTGCCTCACCTTCCTCGGCTATCAAACAAGGATAACAATAGGACGCTGAGGACCAAAGGAGGTAACAGTTGCACTGAGCATCGTGCTGTATAAATGCTAGCGGCTACTGTTTCCATTAATAGAATACTACCGTCTCATAAGTAATGAGGAAATAGTTTCAAGGGGAAATTGCGAAGATCTGGAATAATTGATGAAGAAGGAAGTGAGGAAAACCAGTATAACAATTTATGCAATAACAACATTATAAAGGGAAAAAACTGCGAAGGATCAGAGAACTCTGAGCAGTGCAGTGACAAACAATGATTCCAGCTGGAAGGCTGAGGACGAAGCAGGCTAGCCGATTCCTGGCCAAGGGTGACGTGCTCAATGCACAGAATGAGAAATGCATCAATGGGCATGGCCAGTGAAGGAATGTGCTTTGCTTGCTTATGAATATTTTTACAGGGGTTCTCCTTTCCTTTTTGAGGTTCAATGGAGGTTGTGAGGGGGTAAGAGAAAAAGAAAATAAACCCTTTTTTAAAAAAGGAAATTAGATTAAAAGCAAATTAAAATAAAATGAAGACACGATAATATTTAAGGCCCCTTCCGTACCTAAACCAATGTTTCTATTAGAAGAACTGGGTAAAAGACAGAAGGGTTTTTAATCCAGTACCCACAAAATTCCAAGAGGTCTGCAGATAGATTTCCTGGAATTCATGAACTTAGATAGAAAAAAAAGTTACTTCTTTATTTAACTAATCCATAACTCAAATTTTAGTATTTTCTTGAATTACAAATGTAGGCAACAAACATTAAGCAGGGGTCCAAAGAGATTGCCAAAGGGATTCAGGATACAAAAAAGATATTATATCTACTCTATGGTGTCCTAAGTATCATAAACTGCTTCATTTTCATGATTTAACTTTTAGACATATAATGCAAATATCTGGGTACACACCTGAACTACAGAACGTAGGCTGGGAGCTTGGTAAGAGCCTTGTTGTTGGCTTCCAAACCGCTTAGCCCAGTGCCTTGCACATAATCACTAAGTGTCTAAAGAGTCCAGGATTAATAGCTAGTGAGTATACGAATCGGAAAATGTATAATGAGAACAGCACATCTTTCTTCTATTTAGAAATTATTCTGAAATGCAAAAAAGGTAGATTTTTAAATATTTAATGTAAGTTGAAAAATAATGGCTATCATTTATGCACTTTAAGGTTCACAAAGCACCTTCCCTTTGTTATCTCTCATTTAATCCTCACAACAACCCTATTAAGTAGGTTTTTGCAGATGGGGAAACTGAGGCTAACAGGTTAAATGACTTGCTCAGGGTCACCAAGCCAGTAAGTATGTGACGTCACTTGAATTCCAGTCTGATTCCAAAATCAGCATTCTACCCACTGTGCCACCTAGTTCTGGGGAAAAGAAGTCCAGTCTAGGTTCGTGGGTTTGGGGGAAGGAAACAAGATCTGAGTCACCTTGTTTCTGTGGTTAATACATGACTGACCTGTGAAAAATTCAGAGAAAGTGCAAGTCCTCTTGGGAAAGACCATCTGCTACAGGAATGCCATTAATCCAGCAGCACAGAGATTCCTCATTATTCCTACCATGGTCTCTTCTCAATTCTCTTTGTTTTGTTTTCGAGATTGGGGGTGGGGAAAAGAAAGTTATAGCCATAATACTTCAAGAAACAACTAAAACCGGTCACTAGCATGACTTCATTTTTATAATTTTCAAAGTGAAAGAACATTTTGAAAGAACCGTCATGAAATTAAGGAAAAGGAAGAGGAACCATGAAACAATAGAGCAAATTGCCCACATTTTTCTGAATGCTGTGGCTAATTATTTATAATAAAAACATTATTAGTTCTATTACTAACAAAGAAAAAGTGCTGTCTTTTTAAAAAGAGAACATTGCCCTCATGAAATCTGAGAACACGTTTAAAAGTTAACAGCCCACGTTATTTCACTTATTTTAATGAAGTCATACTTCTCCTGAGGTATGCATCTTTTTCTTTTTTTACTAAGTGAATGCTAGTGCTAATCTCCCATCAGAATTCTCTAAGTCTCTCCTAGACCTGGCATCATGAGAGCAGTTTTGAGTGAATGAGTCTTCCTCCCCTCTCCTTTTTCACCCATATAGTTCAATTTCCTTTATATCCTAAAAATTCCCTGAGACTTTAAATTGGAACCTACTGTTCCAATTTAGCTTCCACTAATCCCCTTATAATCCAATCTTCCAGGGAAGCTAGAATACCTGTAACAACTCCAAATTACTAACCCCATACCTTTTCTCATGTCCTTCCCTCTGTCTGGAATTTTTCCCCCTAACTCCCCACCCTATCCTCCCAAAATCCTATCCATTCTTTAAGGTCCAGCTCAAATACAACCTCTTCCACCAAACACTCCTAGATCAACATGGCAAGGATGATCACTCCCTACACTGAACTTCTTTATCATTTACCACACGCTGCTGAATACTGCAATTATTTCTTTCATGTTCTTACACCGTTCCTTCCCCACTGGATCATAATCACGGTTTTGATGATAAGGACTATGTATTATACTACACGTCCATCTACCTCAAGCCACCTTAGATCAGCACCTTGCACACTGAAAGCACTGAATACATTTTTGCTAAATGAATTCTCCACAAACCTATTCATCTTACATTTTTACTGAACACTGACCTCTATAAACTGGATCTACCAGGTTATTCTGTGGAATAAATACTCCCTCAATCAATAGACATTTATTAAGCCCCTACTACGTGCCAAACACTGTGCCGAACCCTGAACACTGTACTTGTTTCTATTACTGACCCTAAAATTCAATCCGATTCAATGTACATTTATTAAGCACCTACTACATGGACAGTCCCGTGTCAGAAGTGGAGGGTATGAATATAATGCGTGCATGGTATAGTCACCTATTCTGCTGTAGGGGCTTCATACCTCCTCGATATATAAATACCCATTTAATCTCTAGTTGACTCATTCATTTAAAACTGCTCTCATAATGCCAGGTCTAGATTCTCAGAGAAGTACCACTACCATGAGGTTAAATTCCAATTCTCTCAAAGGTCCTAGGAATAATAGGAAGTACACTCTCCCTGCTCACCACTGGGGCCCTCTTTGATGCATTTCTATTTACAACAAATTAGCCATCCACAATGATAATACTTTTAGATCTTAAACATAACCATTTCCTCAGCAGTAAGACAAAAAAAAAAATCGCAAGTACACACATAAACCAGTGCCTGAATAAAAAAATATATTGAAATCCAAACAGAATTTGTATCACACTCTCTCAACCAGGTATCCCGTATCTGTGGGAAATAGGGAGTATCCACTTATGGGAAACTAACAGTGAAGTGTATGAGAAGAAAACCCAGAAGTTCAGTTAGAGCAACTCTGTACTGAAGGATGTTTATGCCTCTGGTCCATTCTGATACATCTGGACCACATCAAAGCACTATTTGTTTGTCCTTGGTTCTTCATTATCCACATGGACACATCCTTTCCTCTCCATACTCCAATTATTTTAACAATTACACTAAAAGGATGTTTTGAAAATATTTCCTCTTCATTTGAATAGCAAAAAGTTCTCACTTTAAGTCAGAGAAATGTAAAATTCATCAGGCTGGCTATCTCTGGGATATTATATAGCCCAACCCATCCAGCAATTCACTCTTCAGGCTGCTGCACTCAGAACAGATTTCACAGCAAACAGCTCAGGCTGACTCTCTGGGCAACACAAACCAACTTGCCAGCTCTCCTTATACAGCAAAGTAGCATCAGTACCTGTCTTTCCCCTTTTCTGCTTTTCTATCTCAAACCAGAGAGGACATAAAAAGGTAACAGTCACTTCTAAAATATTTTACTTCTCTTAAGTTGAAAGCAAAGGGCAAAAAGCTGCACAATTCACCCAATTAAGAACTAGCAGCCAAAGCCTTCTTGTTAGATGGCTAGTACAATTGCTGGTCTCTACAAATAGTTACAACTAAGAGTTGATCTTAGCCCCATGATGTTTCTCTCCTCTTTTATCAGGTTCTTCAGTCTCTTCAACATATAAGCCTCAGACTCCCTTTCTTATCTCCTATAAATACATCAATGTATACAGTATAGCCAATTTATGATTCAGAGCCCCTGGCTCTTAGTCATTCACCTTTCACTTAAAATGACATAACTCCCCATTTTCTTCATACTTGACGATCCAAATATCAATATGATTCCTCACTTTTACTTTTTTTCTTAAGTCACAAAGATATCCTAAAATAAACTGAAGGATCACAATGTCTTGAATGTGTTAAGTTCTCAATCCAGTTCAAAATCTTACTTTTGCATGCATGAAATTATGCTTTATTGGACTCGTATGTGTCCAGTTTTAAAATAAAAGTTCTGGGGTGCCTAGGTGGTGCAGTGAATAGAACCTGGAGTGAGGAGGACCTGAGTTCAAATCCAGCCTCAGATTTACCACTTACTAGCCATGTGACCTTGGGCAAGTCACTTAAACACAATTGTCCTGCCCTCCCCACTCCGAAAAGCAAAAAAGAAAAAAAGAGTTCCATCTCTGCCCATCAAACTGTTCACATACAAATGGGGCATCCTCCTAACCCTTTCACAAGGTGATTTAAGAATTTATATTAATGTCACAATACTTCAGTAGAAAACTGCTTTTTAAAAAAAAAACAAACTTAAAGCTCTATTTCTCCATACACATTTTACTTTTAAAGTGTTTTAGGACGCAATTTCAGTTTTTTTAATCAACAAAAAATTGGTTTTATTTCCCTCCCTCTTCCCCTTCTTCACTGAAAATTTTAAAAAATAAACAAAACAAAGGGAGAACCTTGTACAGATACACATATTTAAGCAAAACAAATGCACATGTTGACTATGTCAAAAAAAACACGTATCTTTTAGGAGTTTTTATTAAATAAAAGTTCTTTTCCTATTTATTTCTTTTAGGTATCAACATTCATCTATAACAAAAGCAGTCTTTTAAATCCTTCAGCAGTTTGCTTAGATCTTTTCTTTACACACACGTACTTTTCCTACACATTTCAGCACTCGAGATGAAAAGCGTCTAAAATGGAAAATACCTGCCAAAACCTGAAAAAACTCAAACAAGCTTTGCAATCAGCAGCTTAAACTTTAATAAGGAAGAGACATGCATATCGATACCATTATTGTTGTTCAGTCCTATCTAATTCTTCATGATCCCATTTTTTAGGGTTTTCTTAAAAAAAAATTCTATTTCCTTTTGAGATCATTTTACAGATGAGGAAACTGAGGCAAGCAGGGTTAAGTGACTTGCCCAGGATCACTTAGCTAGTAAGTGTATAAGGCCACATGTGAACTCATGAAGCTTCCCAATTCCAGGTCCAGCATTCTTTCCACTGTTCCGCCTAGGTGCCTTAGCTAACCACAAATACATTAAAATAATTTCATTTTTGTCTCCATAAAAACCTCTTGTATCCGCCCTCTTCCATCATGTCAAATTTCAGCTTTCATAAGAATACAGTACAACGTAAAGAGGACTGGATTTTGAGTTTTACTTCCCTTAACGAAAAACTGAAGGTTGAGAGTTGATTCCTAAGTGTTGTCTTCATCTGTGAAGATCTGCCGTACGGAAGAGAGGCTAAATTTGCTCATTCTGGTCCCAGAGGGCAGAACCAGTAGCAATGGCTAGAAGCTATAAAGAGCAAATTAAGGTTTGATGTCAAGAAAAAGGGGCAACTGGATAGCTAAATGGATAGAGGACTAAAGCTCAAGTCAGGTAGACTCATCCTTGTGAGTTCAAATACGGCCTCATTCAGTTACCAGCTGTGTGACACTCAGCAGGTTACTTACCACTGTTTGCCTCAGTTTCCTCATCTGTAAAAGGAGCTAGAGAAGGAAACAACACTCCAGTGTCTTTGCCAAGGAAACCCCAAATGGGGTCACAAATGAAATGAATGAACAGCATCATCTACCTAGACCTCAATTTCCCAATTATATAATGAGCAAAGCACTAGAATATCTGAGGTGCCCTGAACATTCATTTAACTGACCTCTCTGCTTCCAGTGTCTCTCCTCTTGAAACTACCTTTTCTATCGCTCCCAACATAATCTTTCCTAAAGAAGTCTCATCATAAATTCAATCTACTATCTCCACCTCATAAATCCAAAAGCAAAATATTTAGACTACTACATGTTTAAAAGTTTTCAGCCTATTTGGCCAGTCATTGCCCTTTTTAAAAGGATGACTGAATTATCTATAAAAACATCAAACTCTTTCCAGGTGAAAGGTCAATTTTTAAAATAAATTGTGTATCTCCTATGTGCCTAAATTTCAAGATAAAAAAGATTCTTGTTGGAAGGAAAGTCAGTGATGATGACAGATCACACACACACACACACACACACACACACAGCCCATCCCAACAAGGCTATTTTTAAGACAAACATGGATTGATTATTTGTGCCTATGTCAGAGTAGCTCAACACTCAATATGTCACAGTCTCAACTACAATACTATTTTTGCAAAAGAGAGCAGCCTAGCTTTACCCACAGACTCAAAGACTTTCTTCTGTCCTTTTCTGGACAAAACATCATGTTACAATGACA
>CM053591.1:23683354-23724726 GCA_028646515.1 Pseudochirops corinnae | reverse complement strand
ATCTATCTATCTATCTATCTATCTATCTATCTATCTATCTATCTATCTGTCTGTCTGTCTGTCTGTCTATCTGCACATTTATATCACATATAAAGCAGAGATAAGGTAACCTTGGAGAGGAATGTAGCATCCCCTCCCCACCCCATAGCTCCGACTTTGGTTTTCCTCTCATTTTCCTCTGTATTTTCTCCACTGTCAATCTTTTCCACTCCAGTTACTTAAACTATCACCTGTATTCAGGTAACTCCTAAATTGGTATATCCATTCCTGGTCTTCCACCTTAGCTCTAATTCTACATTTCCTGTTAGATTATTGTTATTTTGTTTGTTGTTAATATTGTTTTGTGTTATTTATAATATACAATAATATTATCGTTAATATTGTTTATTAGTTATGTTCTTCTGGAATTTCAAAGTCACCTAAACCAAAACTGAACTCATCTTGTCTTCAAAACTTACCCTCTTCTAATTTCCCTATTTTTATTATTGTACCACGGTCTTTCCAGCCACTTATGCTCAAAGCCCTTGCGCCATCTTTAATTCTTTCATATTCCTTCCCATTCCTTCCTATAAATCCCATGCCTGAACCTACCTCTAGAATACTTATTGAGTCTTACCATTCCTTTTTATTTACATTGCCACGGTTCTAGTTCAGATCTTCTTGTCTGGAGTCTTGTAATTTCTTGGTTTCTAGGCTTTATAATTTCTCTTCTTTCTAGTTACATAGCTGTCATAATAATTTTTCTAATAATGTGAAGGTTAAATCACACCATTCCCCAATTCAAGAACCTTCAGTGGCTCCCTGTGCCTCCAGGATCATAATCTTCATAGCTTGGTATTTAAGATTTTGTAACTTTCTGTCACTCTATTCCTGTACTCAGAACCTCAGCCAAACTTGATTTTCTCAGTTGTTTTAGTCATGTCCGGCTCTTTGTGACCGCATTTGGAGTTTTCTTGGCAGAGATACTGGAGTGACTTGCCATTTCCTTCTCCAGCTCATTTTACAGATGAGGAAACTGAGGCAAACAGGGTTAAGAGAAATGCCAGCTGGTAAGTGTCTGAGGCCAGACATGAGTCTTCCTGATTTCCAGTCTAGTCCTCTATTCACTGTGCCACCTAACTGCCCCAAACTTGGCTAAGTTTGCCTAAATTCATTAGGCAAAGGCCATGTCCCATGTCTGACATGCACTGCCTCTACATCTCTGCCTATAGAAAATGTTCTTTCAAGGCCCAACTCAATTGACATTTCCTCTATGAAACTTTCCTTGATTTCCACCAGCACTCAACTAAGAGTGGTGCTTCATATAAGACTTTGTCCAGACTATTCCTTTATTCATATCATGTTCTGCTTTGGATTGCATTTCTGTGAATCTTATCTGCCAACTAGGTTGTTAGTGTGAAAACAGAGACCATTTTTTCCCCACCTTCTAGCCCATAGCAGACTTTTAAAAAAATCCTTATTAACTTTAACCAGGTCAATTTGGGGGTGGACCCTCAAAAAGGGACCCTAAGCAATCCGTTTACCTGGAGTGGAGAAAATGTTTTGTATCCTTGAGAAGAAATCCTTGAAAAAGATGTGAAGGCAGAGAAAGTTGCCTGGTGAGTTGGTGCTTTCATCTGGTGAGATGGTCAGCACACATTGAGCTTGATTCTGCAAAGAGATAGCTGAAAATATGAACCATAACATTGAACAGTTGCTCAATGATTTATGGTTGAGTAAGATGATGGTTGTCAGTTTTGAAGACTAAACAGTTCTGTGGGCGTTTTGATGTTCACTTGTTTTTGACCCTTTGTGACCCCATTTGGGTTTTCTTGGCAAAGATATTGGAGTGAGTTGCCATTTCCTTCTACAGCTCATTTTATAGATGAGGAAACTGAGGCAAATAGGGTTAAGTGACTTGCCCAGGGTTATATAGCTAGCCTGGATTTGAAATCAGGCCTTTTTCTGACTCCAGGCCTGGCATTCTATCCACTGGGTCACTTAGCTGCAAGTGTAAAGCAGATTTGAGAATAGTTGTTCCTACCAGTGAGTCAGCAAGCACTTATTAGGTGTTTACTGTGTTCGAGGCTAAGAGCCTTGAAAGGCAAAAACAGGCTCTGAAGGAGCTCTCAGTCTCCTATACAAGGTGCAAACAACTATATGCATTCAAGGTATCTTTCTGTCTAATAAATTGGAGGTATGCACTTACATTAAGGGAGATGGGAATATCTTGCAGAAGATATGATTTTATCTGATACTGGAAGGAAGCCAGGATGCAGATATTGAGAGGGAGAGCATCCCAAGCCTGGGGAGAACCAGCAGATATGCCTGGAAGAAGGAGTGTTTTGTCCAAGGAACACAAGGAAGCCAGTGTAACAGAGTATGATGTTGGTGGAACATTGGAAAATGTGAAGAATTTGGTTGAGACCCCCTAGTTTGTGTGCTAAGGGTGACATTAAATAGTGGGGTGCCTCTCAGAAGCTCCATTTCTTGACATGTAGAATAAAGTACTAATATTTGCACTATACGCCTTTTAAGAGTTTTGGGAAGAAAATACTTTGTGAACATAAAAAAACACTACATACATCTGAGCTGCTGATCAATATATTAACAGCATTTTATTTGGATTTCTCTGAAGGAGCCTTCAATAAGAACAGGTATAAAAAGTCACTTAGCCTATATTTATTCCCTTCCATTTTTGTTATGTCTTTCCACATTATGTGTGGTTATATGACACTTGCTATGTCACATAATGTCTTGTAATATCAATAAATAACACGCTTATACTCGGTGAAAGGAGGGCGTTGAGGGCTTGGCTATACTTGAGCTTCATGAAGTGAATGGGGGAAAAAAGAAAGTGGTGCTGCTGGTTAATAATAAATAAATAGTGAAATAAAAAAGGTGAGAGGCGCCTATTCACATAGCCATCACAGTTGGGGGGGAATGGCGGAGAGGATCGTCCCTTCTCTTCACCTCTGCCCTCCTCCACATTGCAGGGTTATCTATTTCACTCCAGGTGTATTCTGGATTTTTACTTCATTAAATTTAAAGCGTGTAAGAAAGTTCAGGTGGTGGAAGTGTCAGCCTAAGCAAGTTTAGTACTAATATTCTAGACTGAATTTCCTGTTTTGATAAGAATTATTCATCCAGGGATTGACTTTCATTCTTTCTTGACCAGAATCTGTAAGCTCATTCTGATTGGTGTGTCTAGTTATCGACTGAAAATTTTCAGTTGAGATGAGTGGATTCTGAGAGAAGTCAGGCAGTGTCCAGTGGACAGAGGGCTAGACAGGGCATCTGAAGACCTGTTTCTTTCTGCTATTTAGTACCTGCGTGACCTCAGGGTAAGTCATTGAAAGTCTAGTCTCTGGACTCCAGTTTCCTGGTTAGTAAGATGTCTCCTTCTCTAGCTCTAGGGGGGGACTGTTTGATTTCTCTCTCTCTCTTTTTGTTGTTGCATTAAATGACTTTTAGTGAATCTGGTGTAAGTCTGCATTCCTCTTCTTTGGAATCACCAACTCTTCATGCCTGCACAGGCTTGTCCTGCGTGATTGGGGAATAGATTGGCTCAACATCGCTAAGCACTCACTACTCCTCTATGCCTCAAAGGACTAGGCTTGTGTCGTGTGGAAAAAGGACATATTGAGAGACTTCCCGCTTTTCTTCCTTTGCTTTCCTTCTTTTCTTCTTCTGTTTATTTTGTAAAAGAACTGCATAGGCAGGAAGCATCTTAGGATTCCTGGGCAGAGTGGTTTGGGGCTAAAGTTATGAAGCCCAAGGAAAACTAGCCTGGTTGTCCCTTCCCTACTCCCAGTTTCAAGGTTAATATAAAAGACTGAACTCTGGGAAAATCTGGTCAGAGTCTTTCCACCCTTGCAGCACAGACAAGACTGCTTCCAGTTGATTCTGTTCCTCTTTCTGTTTTCCCACTAGCCCTTGTGAAGGAAGGAAAATCCATATGAAATTCACTGGGGCAGAGTACTAGGGAAGGCTTTCTATTCCTGTCTCCACCGTCCGGAGTTGGGGGGGGTCACAAAATAATTATTAGGGCACTGCATGAGGAAAAAGAAGAAAGCTTCTTCTATAGTGGCTCAGTGTATTGCTCTCCCACAGAAGTCTTCCTGCAGAATGCTCATACTGTTGTAATGTTGATGATCTGTTGCTCTTTGTTCCATTTTCTGGGGACTGGGAATAGGATGAGGAAACCTTTGGAGGTGAGAGGTTTGTAGCCTAAGAATTCAGGTATGTGGCAATGAATACCTTGGGGAATTAAAAAAAAAAAAGAATTTACAGAATGTTGGAGCTTCCTGAGATCTTGAAAATTATCTAGGATTATCTCCTTATCTTACAACCAAGGAAACTGAGACCCTGCTAGGTGAAGTTATTTTGGTGGAGCACAACCTTAAGACTTACGTACTTTGTTATTTTTAAAATATTTATTTACTTTTTTTTAAAGCACAGAGTCTTTTTTCCCCTCCAAGAACTGTGTATTTTGATGTATTTTTGGAGGGAGGTGTAAATATAGCTTGGATTTATTTTACTGACAGATGAAAATTTCAGCCGACTTCTATTTAGCTTCTTGCTGCCTCTTTTTAGTACAGTTAAAAACAATTTAAATTCTATTAAACTTTATTATCAACAGAAACCATTACTATATGATCATTAAATCAAGCTGCTGTAGAAGGAAAATTTCATGTACCTGGAAAAGGGAGTTTATTGGAAGAGAAGGAATGCAAAGCCTTAAGTTAGTGTGGTTGGTTATGTCAATCTCCTTGACTTTTGAGGAGGATACCAGAATATTGGTGGAATGTTTAGTGTTCAGAATCATCTAAAGAAATTCCACGTTTCTTTTGGGTATATGTAAAAATAGCTCCAACTTTTTAATCAACGGCTTTAAAAAAAAAGTTAACTGAGAAAGGAAATGAGGGTGTACATTTTAAAATAATTCCTCCCTTTTGACTTCACCTTTCCCTGGACAAGAATGAGAAACTCACTAGGAGGAGGGGTTAATCAGGAAAGGCAGTTTAGAATTAAGTCTTAAAAGGAAGAGAAGTTCAAGTTGTGATTTTTTTTTCTTCCATATTTTGGGAATGTAAATTATAAAATCAAAGCAGACAACCCTCTTAACCTTCTTCTGTTCAGCCATAGCTCTTGTTAGTGGTTTTCCTATTAAGAGCCAAATTCTCTCCTGGCTCAGTGCTTTCTTTATGGCAAATTATTTATGTCGTGGTTTTTCACCTTCATCATCCTTAACTTCTCTGAAGCATTTAGTACTGTTGACCACACTACAGAATCATGCTATCATAAATTCAGGACCAGGGAGGACCTCAGAGTTCATCGAACTCACCCCCTGCCCCATTTCACAAATAAGGAAACTGACTTGTAGAGTCTAAGTGACTTGCTCAAGGTTACTACAAAGGTAGGAAGAGTCAGTCTGAATTTGAACCCAGAAGCTCAGAATACTCCAAATCGACTATTCCTTCCACTGTGCCACATTGCCTCTAGCTTAGTTTTTGGTACTCTTCTTCTTGGCTTCTTTGATGATGCATTTTCACAATTTTCATCCTTTTGCCAGTATCCTACATTTTAGTGTCCTTGGTTTTTTTTTTTTTTCTATCCTCTCCCTAACTTCTTTTCTGTGCCAACTGGCTGCCAGATCTATTTCTAGATCAAAGGTCCTCTCATCACCCCTAGTACAGACTTTACAATTCCCTTTGGATTCTTTCCCTCATGATGTTGTGAGGTAGTTATATAAATATATAAATATATATATATATAAAAATACATAAATAATCTCATCTCTGTTTTAGAAATGAGGAAACTGAAACTCACAGATCTTCGGGATCTCACAGTTGGGGTGAGATTCAGGTCTCTGATTCCTAATCTCCTTGGACATCCGGGTTCCGACTCTAAGATTAGGTCTCTCTGCATTATTCCACACTGCCTTCCTGGATTGTAAAATCCTTAAGGCAATGGTGGTATGTTAATTACATCCTTGTATTTCCCCAATAGCTAACATATAGTGACTTGGACGGAAAAAGCACCTGAGAAATGTTTGGGTTGAATTGAATGGAAACAGATCTTCTAAAAGGAGTGTTAAAAATGGCATGTGTTTTTCATTGTGCTATTTAAAGGTGTTTTCTTTTCCCTTTGACATGTCAAAGCCCCCAAAGTGTCAAAATTATATACTCTCCAGTACTGATGGTTTCCGAAGATGTTCAGGGAACTATATATTGGCTCGCTTTTCTAGTTACGATTAACCGCTTTTCTTTGTGACAAAATGACCACTCCAGATTGCTTATAAGAAATACACAGCCGAATATTTTTGTGAGTAACTGGGAGTAGCAGTCAATTTCAGAAGTTTTATGCCTTGTATAAACTATATCAGATTGCTCGCCTCAGGGAGGGAGGAGGGAGAGCAGGGAGGGATAGAATTTGAAACTCAAAACTTAAAAAACAAAATTAAAAATTACTTTTACATGTGATTGGAGGAAAAATAAAATATTAAAAAAAAGTTTTATGCCTTTCCTTTATTTCACTCTTAAAATGAATGCATTCAGCAATTTTTTTGTTTATTGTTTTCTTGCCTTCACGTCATAAATGAGCCACACTATTCATTTATTTATTTTTATTCATTTCTTAATAGATGGTGGGTAAATGCTGTGAAAATAACAGTTGGTTGTCCATGTAGCATTTTAAATTTTATAAAGTGACATATGCCTGATCTTTTGTGATCCTTATAATTGGCCTTTGAGCTAAGTGCTGTAGGAATTATTATTGGCATTGTTGAGATCAGGAAACTGCGACTCAGGAGGACTGTGACTTGATTTTAGTCTCAAAATTAGTACATTTAAGAGCTGAGATTTAAACTTGTCTCTGAGTCCAACACTATATCCACGAGGCTGTACTTGGCTTATCTTTGTGATGCTTTGTACTTATCTGTGTATGTACAGAGAATTTAAACATAAGATTTCTGTACTTGTTCTATTTACTGAGAGCAGGAAAGGTGTGTGTGTGTGTGTGTGTGTGTGTGTGTGTGTGTGTGTGTGGCAATAAAAAAGCTTGTAGGCAAATTATATAGAAGATGTTATTATACAATATATATTATTACATATATTACAACATATAAAATGTGTTAACATATTATATGGTATATGCACATTACATATTATTCTTTGTTCCATGTAATAGATAATGGTTGCGTTCCCTTTGGGATTATTCAGGAATAGAAGTAACTCAGGTTAGCTTGTGTAGACAGCAGGTTCAGTTATGTGATCTAAAGTTCTAGAATTTTCACTCTTTTTTGGGTGAATGACTTTTCCGTTCGCTCTATAAAGAAAATATATTGATGTTCTTTTGAGTTTATATTTTTCGTGATGAAAACTTGCAAGTATTGTGATAAAAATGATTCATGTGGAATCTGGAGAAGACAGACCTAATAAAACCGTGTGCCTTGTGTTTTCTGTATCTAACAACTGAGTCTTTTCATGCACGATACAATACAGTCCTCGACTGATTTAAAACTTAAAGTTGTAAGATGAAGCTGAAAGATGGAATAGTTGCTTGTAAAAGAAAAAAAAATCTGATTCCCTGTTAAACTGGAAGTGTGAGTTTGCCAGCTAACCAGAGTGGAAAATGAAAAGTGAGGTTTATGGTGAATCTGTGCATTATGAACACGTTACTTATTTGTTTTCTGCCTCCCTCTTCCGATTGTTGTTTTTGTTAACTTCCTGATTGCTGGGTTCTGTGGGCCAGGTTTGAACAGTTTTATTTGGATACATTTAAGTGAATTCTTTATGATACTTTAGTTTTTAGGTATTTTTTTGATTTTTAGATAATATTTTAGGTACTTGTTCAGGGGTTTTCGGTGTTCTATTTTTCATGATCCCATTTGGGGTTTTCTTGGTAAAGGTCCTGGAGTGGTTTGCCATTTCCTTCTCCAGCTCATCTTACTGATGAGGAATTGAGGCAGACAGGGTTAAGTGACTTGCCCAGGGTCACACAGCTAGTAAGTATCTGAGGCCACATTTGAACTCAGGAGGTTGAGTCTTCCTGATTCCAGGCCTGGCACCGGATACATCGTGCCACCTGCCTGCCCTATTTTAGTTACTAGCTTTATATTAACCAAAACCAAACCAAAACAAAAACCCAGCTAAACAATAACAACGAAAGACCAGATTTTCAAAATACCGAGTCCTTACAGGTTTATAAAGTTTAACCTCTCAAGTAAATTCTAAAAAAATAAAATGAATAATATGATATTTCCAGATGAGACATCAGTTACAATGGGTTATATGGTTTAGCTGCTGTCTGAAGTCAGGTGATTGATATTCTTTCCTTCTTTTGAGGAAATCCCTGCCTAATCATTGCTTTTTAAAACACACTTGCACGCACGTGTGCGCACACACACACACACACACACACACACACACCCCTACCTGTTGCTTTCAGATTATGTTTTAAAAATTAATGAGGGACAAAGGAGTATCTGTTGAATACAACCATGATAGAGGCCTGAAATAGCTTGTAAAAGGTTAAACTTTCACAACCACTAAAAAAAAAAGTGCCTTTTTCCTGTGAATGGTAACATCCTTTGACTATGTTTAAAGCACTGAACTATGCCCTTATTTTGGGAGATAAAAGATAAATAAGGATTTGTCTTACTAGGCAGTCGCTTGAGGGAGGGCTTCATGAATCATGCAATGTTTGAGCTGTCTTGAAGAATGGAAAAGATTTGGTTAGATAAGAATAGGGAATATTGGAAAACATGAGACCTGTTTGTTTCATCTCAGTTCCCATAAACTATTTTTCCGCTTCATCTCTACCATATATAGACATAGTCACACCCTGATCTTGCCATCACCCACAATTATTCCATGATCCAGAGCTCTAGAATTCCTTTATTTGATAATTATCTCTTTCTATGCCTTATTACTCCTAAACCAGTGGTTTGTTTTTCTAAGTTTCCAAAAGAATTCTCTCTCTCTCTCTCTCTCTCTCTCTCTCTCTCTCTCTCTCTCTCTCTCTCACACACACACACACACACACACACACGAGAAAGAATGATCTAAATTTATTTTTTAGTTTTCAACATTCATTTCCACAAGATTTTGAGTTACAAATTTTCTCCCCGTCTCTCTCCACACCCCAAGATAGTGAGCATACTGAAAACCCCTTCCCCCAATCTGTTCTCTCTTATGCCCTCCCCCATCCTCCCTAACTTTCTTGTAGGGCAGCGGTTCTCAACCTGTGGGTTATGTTCAGTTTGTAACAGTGAAAATCCATCCTGCATATCAGATAGATTCATAACAGTAGCAAAATTACTGTCATGAAGTAGCAACGAAACTAATTTTGTGGTTGGGGGTCACCACAACATGAGGAGCTGTATTAAAGGGTCACGGCATTAGGAAAGTTGAGAACCACTGTTGTAGGTTGCATGGAAAAAACCATTTTTAACATTTTAAACCAGTGGTTCTTAACACAAGGTGGATGACCTTCAAAAAAAAAGATTTTGATCATTATTTCAGTATACTCCCTTTGTAATCCTATGTTGTTCATTTTGTGCATTTAGAAATGTTATTCCAAAGAGGGGTACGTAATCTTCCTCAGATTGCTGAAAGGGTTCATATTAGAGCAGTTTTTCAAGGCCTCTTCTTCTTTATTCTAATGTCCAGTCCATCTAGTCCCCAATGTTTTTTTTTTTCTCTCATACTTAAATGTTGCTGATTGGAGCTTGAGTCAACAACCTTGACTGGGTCTAATAGAGATTGGTCATCTCACCTCATTGCAACTGAGCCATTGTGGCCACAAGGCAATATTTTTACTCCCTAAATGATTTTGTGTCCCACTTACACCACTGCAGTAGCTCTCCAATGGTACCATATAGTCGTTGTATTTTCGTGTTTTGTGTGTGTGCTTTATCTTCCCCTAGGTTGTAAGCTCCTTCACTGTGTCCTCAGTGCAACCTAAGGAAGATTGGTCATTTGCGAAATATTTCAGTTTGCCATAGAAAGATTTATAGGGCATCTGGACATCCAGCATCAGCTGGAGGGGGAAGAGCCTAGAGAGCCCAGATTCAAATGATAGCATTGATAAGGGAAATGAAAGAAGGAGCCATGAGTCATTCATTAAGAGGAGGGGGACGTTAGGGGAGAGAATTAGCTGCTAAGCCTTCAAGGATTTTTCTCTGCTCTCTGTTTCTGGTCTGGAAGGAAAAAGAGGAGAGACTTGAAGATTCAGGAACTGTGTGTGACAGATTGGGTTTCCCTTTACCAGCACTCTCTAGGTAATTAGAGCTAACAGTAGGAGGCAATTAACTTTTTTACTGAGAAACCAGGTCAATGGGTGAAGGCTTTGACACTGCTCTGAAGCCAGAAAGAGGACCAAAGCTGTTAGCCAGGTAGGTATAAGAGTCTAGCAGGGCCAGAATAAAGCACTAGAGAGCAGAGAAAGCTTTTCTTGAGGGTATAAAAGAAAACTGAGATTTAGTTAAGTGGTAATTGATAACAGCTGAGTTTAGTTAAACAACTTAACCTAATTAATTGATTTTTATTTAATCTTGTTTGAAATTGCATTTTGAAATGCTCGTGAAATATCAGTGATTAATGAATAATTTGGGTAAAAGCAATTGTTTAAAGTTTTTTTTAATATACAAAGGTTAAATAGATGGATTTTTATTATTCATATTTTGGAAGACATGTCTCATAACACCTCTGTTTATTTGGTGGCAGCTACTCACTAGGATTGTAGGCCCCATTCCTAAGGGTAATTAATTATTCCTAACAGTTTGTACCTTTCAGGTTCAGCTTTATTTAATGATGATGTCTTCACTTGCCTACCAAAGCTCATACAATGGTAGGACACACATTATTTACTAATAACCTTCACTTATAACACTAATGCACGCTTAAACAAGTATGATCTTTCTGTAATTTATAGCCACAAATCAACATATAGAGTGTGATCATAAAGGAATGTGAATTAATTTTCTTGTAGGGCTTATCGCCATACTCTGAATACAGTTATAAACTGAGTTTTAAAGGCATTTTGAGCAAAAGCAGCATCATTTGAATAAGGAAATAGTTTCTCAAAGTGACTATTTTGAAAAATAGTGATCTTTGATATTAAAAGTCATTCCTGTTCCTTTATGGCCATACCTTCGTGTATAGCTAGATGGTATAATATAGCAGTCATTCAGACGAATTTTATAAATGTGCATTTGGCTCATTTTGTTAGGGCTACTTGTATATGGCATTTATCCCTGTCACTTCTTGTATTCCACAAATCCCTCTCCATTGGTCTTTTGGGAATTTATGGCTGTTGGCAACAGTGACAGTTGTTTCAGGACCTGTAAGGTGAATCTGGAGTTTCCTGGCACTGTTGCTTGTTGCCGGTGAGTGGTGCACATTCACATGTGTATACCCAGCTACTACTGTACTTGTACCCACTTCCCCTTTGCCCGCCTGGCTAATGCTGTTCTAGTCCCTTGAAAGTGGCTCACAGGCTTGGCCCCTGGATTCAGGCTGCTCATCCCCAGCTTGCTACATCTTCAAGACTGCCCAGGTTGGCATCATTTTTTCCACATCTTTTCTTTTTTTTAATTTTTGCCTTTTTTCTGGGAGGGCAGTTGGGGTTAAGTGACTTGCCCAAGGTCACATGGCTAGTTTTTGTGTTAAGTGTCTGAAGCCAGATTTGACCTCGGGTCCTCCTGACTCCAGGGCCAGTGCTCTATTCACTGTGCCACCTAGCCGCCCGTTTTTTGACATCTTGATCTTTTAGAGGTGGGGAAAGAGGAGGGCTGACCCTCATAACCTTGGTCATCCTTTCGACCTTCCACTTTCCTCAACTTCCAGTCAGTAACTCACTTTTGAAGGGCTTATGGTCTACTCTCTTCTCCCTTGTTCCGTGCTCCAAATTATTCCTTCTTTTCCTCTTCCTCTTCTTTCTCCTTCTTCCCCTTTTTTACTTCTCCTCCTCTCCCATTTTCTTTCTCTTCTTCTCCATGTATGACTTTGGGCAAGTTACTTAAGTGACTTTGTGCCTCAGTTTCCCCATTTGTAAAATGAGAGGGTTGGACCTGAGGGTCTGCAAGGTCTGCTACTACCTTATGGTCTTCCTTTTCCTCCTCTACCGCTCTGCTCTGTCTCTTCCCCAAAGCCCAGATCCTAGACTTTGTTTCCTAAGCTGCAGCTCACCTTTGCTAAGGGTTGAGGGAAGAGCCCTCAATGATTAAATTAATCCTCTTAAGGGTGTTAAGGATTGTCCCTTTTAATATCCTCAGGGTAATTGGCATTTTAAAAGACAGTAATTGATTGTAGTTGATTAAACCATTGAATATTTTTCTGTTTTCTGGTTTGAGAATAAATGAATAAATGTTATCCAGGTCTTTTTGTAACTAGAAACTCTATTTCAACTTAATTAATTAATTATGTACATTCACTTTATTTAATTTGTTTACTTAATATTTTAACTTTAAAATTTCAAAGATCCAAATTGTAAATAAATTAAAATTTTTTGCATAGATAATCTCTGAACTCTCCCTTCCAGACTCCGCCCACTGACTTTCTGGGCTTCCTTTAAGGCCCAATTGAAACCTCTTTTTTTTTTTTTTTTTTTAAACTGGATACCTTCCACTGCTGTTGTTTAATTGTTTTCTGTCACGTCCCACTCTTTGGGATGCTTTTTGAGGTTTTCTTGGCGAAGATAAGGGAGTGATTTGTCAATTTCTCCAGCTCTTTTTACAGATGAGGAAACTGGAGGCAAACAGGGTTAAGGGACTTGCTCAGGGTCACACAGCTAGTAAGTGTCTGAGACCAGATTTGAACGTAGGAAGAGGAGTCTTCTGAACTCCAGACCTGGCATTCTCCGTACCGTGCTTTCTTTCTCTAGCCCCTCTTAATTCTCCGTTGTGTATTTTATATTTATCCAGTATGTAGTTTGTTTCTTATATATTTGTTGGCATGTCGTTTCCCCCATTAGACTGTAAATTCCTGGAGGGCAGGGACTGGTTTTCCCCCTCCCACGTTTTGTATTCCCAGCACTTAGCATAATGTCTGTCACTTGGGTGCTTGTTTGCTTGCTGGAATCTTTCTCAATTTTCCTTCATAGGAGGAACTAGATAGTGTGATAGATGAAGTGCTGGACTTGAAGTCAGGAAGTCATGAGTTTGAATCCTGCTAGACCCTTGCAGGCAGTGAGACCCTAGGCAAGTCACTCAGCCTCTTTAAACATTACTTTCCTCATCTGGAGTTAATCATAGCACCCACCAGTATTGTGGTGAGGGTCAAATGAGATGATATGCTTTCAGCTCCATATAAATGCTACGTAATATATTTTACGGTAGCACATTCTTGGTGATCTCGCAAGCAAAGTCAAACACAAAATTATCAAAGGAAGCTGAAGAACAGAACTCCAGCTCATCGTAGTCCAACAAAAATCAACTCCTGACACCTGCATTTTAGCCCCTTATCACTTCCTTGTTGATGCAAGAAAAGGTTAAGGATATTGCTGACAGTCACAGGAACGGTGTTGATTATATACAATTCAAAAGATTTTGCATAAAGAATGCAGTTAATATTAGAAGGGAAGCAAGTGGGGGAAGCTTTACATCAAGTTTCTTTGGCAAAGGCCTGATATCTAAAATATATAGCAAATTGATGTAAACAGAAGAATGAAAGCCATTACTCAACTGACAAATAATCAGATAATACAGACCATTTTATTTTCTTTTTTCTTCCCCCGGGTTGTTTTTGGGGGTGGGGGGAGAGCGAGGAAGGCAAGGCAGTTAATTGGGGTTAAGTGACTTGCCCAAGGTCACACAGTGTGGACGCAGATCCTCCTGACTCCAGGGCTCTATTCATTTTGCCACCTAGCTGCCCCCAGACAATTTTCAAAAGAAGAAATGTAAGCCATTAACAGTCACAGGAAAAAATTCTTGAGACCATTAATAAGAGAAATGCATATCAAGACAACTCTGAGGTTCTGTCTCACGTCCATCATACGATTGGCAAGGATAGAAAAAATGACAGTTATTGAAGGAGCTAGAGGAGGAGAAGGAAAGGCAACCTGATCCCTTGTTGGTATATCTGTGACAAGGTCCAGCTATTTTGACAAGTGATTTGGAGCTATACCCCCAAAGCTGCTCAAGCCTTCATGCCCTTTCGCCTCGTGATAACAGATATCTGTTCTCTAAAGAGGTCTGAGGAAAGGCTCCATATGTACAAAAACACAACAGTACTTTTTGTGATAACAAAGACTTGGAAGAAAAATGCCTCTCCATCAGATAGGGGAATGGCTGGACCAATTATGGCATGTGAATTTACTGGAATACTCTCGGGCTATAAGAAGCAACGAGAGGAACTTGATTCAGAGAAACTTGGAATGGTTTGTATGAACTGATGGAGACTGAAGTGAATATAATGAGGAGAATTATTTATCTGATGATTATAATATAAAGGAAAAACCCATGAAAGACAATAACTGACTAATCCAAAGCCCGGTAATAACTCTAGAAGATGAATGACGCGTCCTAGTCTTCGGCGTTTTCAGGCCTGGGCAAAGTGGGGGTTTGTTTTTCTTGACTCTACTTTGTTATAAAGGAGGTCCTTTTTGGTTCGTGTGAAGGTGGAATTTGGAGAAGCAGGTTAAGTGATGACGATGACGATCCCTCAAAAAAGAAAAAAGCATCAAGCAGTCTTTAGAAAACAGACCGAAAAGAGCGGAAGGAAATTCAGAAGGAGACCAACACAAGCAAGGCAATTTGGAAACGGATGGGTTACATTTGAAACACCGGACGTCCCCAATGTCTCAGGGTAGTTTTAAGCTATAAGCTAGGAAGCTTGAAGCAGTATCATAAAGCTTAAAACTGCACTGAGACGTTTGGTGCATCATGTATACCAAAACACCCAGGCTCTGAGTTTTTTTTACAGTCCTCACTTTCTGATCTTCTTTGTATAGGCAGATGTTCAGATCTGGTGATGTTTGTGAATTTTGTAATAATCAGAAAATTTTAAAAAATTCTTCCTTTCTCTCTTTTCCTGCTTTCTCCGTTCTTCCTTTTTTTTCCTCAGAGCTCCTGGACCTGAGTTGTCATGGATTATAGCATTTTAAGCATTCTTATTACTTACTTATAAATGAAATAGACAAAATCTTAAGTCTGGTCCCATTGGCCTTCTGATTGACCTTTTCGACATGGCTCATTGTCGAGCTGATTGGTATTTCTGATTTTTTGATTTATTTGGTGTAGGTAGGGTTCTTTATATCCTTAATTATTTCATTCTTTTTCCCCTTCAGGCTAAAGTTGGTATAATAGAGGTCCTGGACTATGAAATGTCTAGTCTGTTCTTGCTGTAAAAGTTATGGCTTCCAGCCGTGTAAAGTTTAAGGAAAGTTATGAGTCAGAACTAGGGATTTACAGTCCAAGGTTCTTGGACCTTTCCTTTCATAATGTGGAGTTAAAAAAAAAAATCAGTGATATCTAGTAGCTTGCTGTTGAAAGAACAGACCTCTGATTTTTTTAGTTTGGGACGATATTGAATAGGTGAATAAATCTGGGAAACTGAATGCGATTCATTCAGTGAGAAGAACCATATAGTTTCCTGTATCAGTGAAATCATCAGTCTGGTCCTTTAACAAAAATGACATATACTCATACTTAGAAGCCCTGGGCCTTCCTGGGATTTTAATTTAAAATACTGTTAATTTTCGGATAGAGTACCTTCTATACCTCATACCTTATACCGTGTAGTATGTTAGAAGCGAAATGAAGTAGAGATTTTTTTTTTATCTTGTTTTGGATAGGATTCTATCCAAAATATTTTTGTTTTTTTTGGATAGGATTCTATCCAGAAAAATTATCCCATTAGAGGAATCAGGTTCACCAAATTAAATATCTTACCCATGTTATTTAGTGTAGGTCTTTATTGAAAAACAATCTCCCAGTTTGAAGTTACTTGGAATATTTCCTCACTTTCCTGTGGTACTGTTACTGGGGGTGACCTTAAGTCTAGTCCTTGTCAACTACACATGGAATTGTACCCATTCTTCATACTCATGATCTTCATCTCCTCTCCACTGCTACTCGGTGGTCAGGTGAAGCAGGTATGGAGTTTGAGCATAGAATCAGCCTTCTGTCTGTGAAAAAAGTCAAGATCAGGTTCTGAATCACCTACCTGTGATCCTTGTGCACATTGAAATTGCTATTGTGTTTGCCCAAGAGGTACTTGCCATGCCAGAAACACACCTGAATCTATGTTGAAGAATTGTCATAAGATCACCTGGGTGTCTTTTTTTTTTTTTTGTCCTGTGGGAACATCCTTCTTGTGAGTCTTCAAAATGCATTTTTTTTTGCTTATCTTTGGATTTATCAGTGACTCAGCAGAATTGCTTTTAAAGGAGACCAAATGATGTGTTGGGATAACTATGCTGCATGAAGTTGTTCTATGTGTCCTAAGAAACGTTTTAGATCATCAGTGTTTCGTAACTTATTTTGGAGCAATTCACCTTGAAAGATATTGTCAGCCAAACTCCTCCGTGAAATCCCTGCTCAATATGGCATGGAAGGTGACTGGGTTCTCAAAGTCTTAAGCAATCTCCGGCAAGTCTTATCAAGTTGTAAAGTCTTCAGGTATGGGCCCAGTGTCTTCCAAGTACCAGCCTAAATCTAGAGGCTCAGCAACAGAAAGTTGAACATCAGATTGGGAAGATATTTTTGTCCTCACAAATTCAATAAAATCTATTAACATGGTACATCTATTAAAGGTTATGATACTTGTTGGTGGAAGGAATGCCTAAATTAATGCAATCATAGATTTCTCAAATATGGAAGAATATACTTCCAAAATATTGATTTAATAACAGAATTCAGATGTCTTCTGAAGGTAGCTGCTTCTTTTCCCAGCATTTTCTTTCCTTTGAAAGGAAAGACTAGACTATAAAAATAAAATACTGCCAGCATTTCTTGATGAAGATTAAATTTCCTAATTTGCTACCTCAGCAGGTCAGGGAAGTAACGAGATAATTGGAAGGGCTGATGACTATCAACATCATTGACAAACATTTATGGAAGTACCTGCCGCGTGTATGATATTTTAGTAGGATCTGTGGGGAGTTGCAGCCATAGAAGAGATGTGTTCATTCTTCTCAAAGAGTTTTGTCTAAAGAGACAGTAAATTGTTCACTTTCTCCTTCTGCTTAAGTTGGAAGAGACACCTCTGACATCTGGTCAAAACCTATTAAAGGCATTGTAGTTCATTGGGAAAAGCACTGAACTTTGAGTCAGAGGACCTGAGTTCAAATTCTCGTTCTATCATTTACTATTGTTGTTCAATTGAGCCCGACTCTGTGACCCCATATGGGGTTTTCTTGGCAGAGGTATTGGAGTGGTTTGCCATTTTCTTTTCCAGCTCATTTTACGGATGAGGAAACTGAGGCAAACAGGGTTAAGGACCTTGCCCCAAGGTCACACAGATAGTAAGTGTCTGAGACTAGATTTGAATTCTGATCTTTCTGACTCATTCTCTTGTGTCACCTAGCTGCCCCGGTACTATTTGGTGCATATTGTGCCATCTTTGGGGTCCTGTTTCCCCATTTGTGAAATTCGGAGATTGAATTAGATCTCTTAGGTTCTTTCTAGCTCTAGATTTAAGATTATGATTTTTTTCACTTTATAATTATACTTTGTGTTGTCATTCATAAAAAGAATGATCATCACACTTATGTGTTGGAATGTTCCCAGGTTATGAGAACTCTGAATCGCTGAGGATACTTTTTCACTATAGCCAACAGTTGTTCTGTGCCTCCTATTTCAGTACTCATAAAAATCATGTAGTAGCTTCTCATATGAGAACAGTTTGGTGTTTAGTGAGGAAGGCTTGTGGGGTCTGGTTTTTGTTGCTGAAATTTATAATGATAACTTTTTAATGTGAACTAATAACATTTTAAGATTACATGAAATTCTCTTTGGTGAGAGACAGGCAAATGCAAGCCTGAAACTTGCAATTAGGGAAATTTTTTGCACTTTGGCTTTAAAAAATTTTTTTTTTAGTAATAAAGAGCTAGCTTGTGCAAATGTAATTGCATGAAAACCTTTTTAGAGGTTTTCCCAGAATTCAGAACCACTGAATCCCTAGAACAATTGTGGTAAGCTGGAAAAGCATTCTGGGTATTGGAATGCAAGTAAGAACATCAATAGCCCTGCTGTGCTTCTATGATGCTTTCACAGAAGAATTCTACCCTTTTGAACTGTTGCAGGGGTTTAGTTGGGTCAGGCCAGTGAATGTAGATGTTTCACCCTATTAGGATTTGTAATTACAGTACAGAAGCCTGGTGTGCTTAGGTAAAGATGGTCCAAGCCAAACATTCCCTTGAAATATCCTGCAAGGAGGAACTGGAGCCAACTCACTGGGTCATAATTGTCTCAATATTCACCGGATTTAGGAGAGTTTAATGGTTTCACTTGAGTGAAAGGAGTAAAACACTTTCACTTGTTTAAAAGAAATGTCTAGTTTTATCATATAATGGGATTAGGACTAGAAGGATTTCCCCTAGATGCAAATTCGCTATTCTTCACCTTTGGGAGCTTTGGAAAAGAGGCTAAAGGGTTCACCTCTCTAAATATTTAAAATGGAAATGGTTTTGTAGCGCTTTAAAACAATATTAGTAGTAGCTAGCAATTATAATAATAGCATTTTAAAAGTTGCACAGCTCTTATGAATATTCTCATTTTGTCCTCAAAACAGCTGTGAAAGATGGCCGCTCTTACTCTCTCCTCTGGTCCCCCTCCCCCCTTTTTTTAATTGAAGAGGAAATTGAAGCGGAGAAATTGCTATTTGCCCAAGGTCACACAGTTAAGGAACCGGCTAAAGCTCGGTTTCAGCTCTCTTCTTTGTGACTCCGGTCCCGGGGCTCTATTCATGTCCAGATTTTTCTTTTGAACTTTTAGGCTTTCCCCCTTAAGAGCTTAGTGAAACAGATGTGCTAATGTATTGAAAAAGCGGTCGTATTGCCTAAATACTTTGCTGTTTGTCTTTGTTATTCCTCCAGGACATTATCACTTCCAAATCTACTTTGAAGGTGTTTTTTAAAGTCTTGTTCAATTCCGGAAAAGTGTATTAGAACTACTAGCCCGTTCTGTGGTATCGAGAAATGGCTTTTCCTCCTTCAAAGCAAACGGTGCCTGTCTTTTTCTATTTTGCTCATTTAGATAAAGTAATTTAGGGTTAAGGAAATTTTTAAAAGTTGTTATTTTAAGTGGTGGCTGTGGTCGCTACTATTCCTTTAGAAAGTCGTACTACTTATTTCTTTCTCTTTCCATTTTTAGTCTAGCCCTATGTTAAAAACACGTTTTAAAAATTTCCTACAGCTGTAGCTGTACTGTGTCAAGTGTAGCACCTGCTAACATGGCATATTCACGCATTCAGATTTATCTGTGAACTGATCTATGTAAATATTCCTTCTCCTGATGCTGATTGGAACCCAGGTGCTGTCCTTAGCCCTGTCCTGGAAGTTCCTCCGCCAAGGAGGAATGTACTCAATATTCTCAGAGTTTTCCCTCACTTGCTCCTGCTGTTGTCAGCTACATGACTAGCCCGTCTTGTTGATATCTTTTATCATGGCTCTTCTTTGCAGATCCTTGTTATCTTCTGCAGCGCTCTCATGTCTACCATGTAGCTCTCCATTGCCTTCTGCATGGTAGTCAAGTCAGTAAGCATTTATTAACGACCTTCTGTGTACTGGGTATGTAGTAAGCTCTGGGAAGTAGAGAGGCAAACACAGTCCCTGTTTTTGTTAAGGAGTTCACAATCTAATGGGGGGACCACATGGAAACAACTGTACAAACAAAACACATACAGGATCAGTTGGATTTGGTTAACAGGGAGACGGCATCAACATTAAGGGGGTTTAGAAAAGACTTCTTGTAGAAGCTGGAATTTTAGCTGGAACTTGAAGGGAACCCGGAGGCTGAGATGAGTAGGGAGAGCATGCCAAACATGGGGGACAGTTAGTGATTATTTCCAGAATGGAGAGATGAAGTTACTATGTATCAGGTATCACGATAAGTGAAAATGCACGGAGTTGGGAAGATAAGAGTGTCTTGTTCAAGGAATCACAAGGAAGCCAGTGTCATTGGTGTGTGGTGCATGTGGAGGGGAGTAAGTTGTAAGAAGACTGGGACCAGGTTATGAAGACTTTTAAAAGCCAGAGTTAGTGATAGGGTTGCCAAGAAAAGAGGGTTATTGAAGTATGTTTTTACATGCCCAGAGCAGAACAGAAGGAAATTCATAGGGGAAACAGAGACAGGCAGGACAACTTTGATAGTTGTATGTTGAATATATTATGTATTTAAAAGGAAAAGCTAGCTGTACATACTAGAAATTGGCAATTTCCTGTACATTCCTCTTTTTTCTATTTTATTTGGTATTCAGTTTAGAATTGGAAAAAAATTAATAGTTGGGCTCAGCTTAGAGGGGTTAGTAAATTAAGGTGGATTCTAGGTTTTTTGTTTGGTCTGCCATATTCAATTGAGGTGAAGTGACTTTGCCCAAGTCTTCCAGTTTCCAACCTCTCTCATAACTTTATTTTCGATGCTCCTTTGTCTTTGTACTGTGATGAAAACCACTTTCCTTTACTGGATTTGTCTTCAGTAAAATAACAGTGGTTACTATTTATATAGTGAGCTCCTTACTCTGTAGCAATCTCCTTGAGGGCAGATCATGTCTTTTGCTTCTTTACAAAGTAGATACTTACTAAATGTTTATTAATTAATCATTAGATTGGACCATTATAGAGACGGTGGAAAGTCCGTCGGCTATGGAAGCATGTCATTGGGTTCAAGTTTTGGGTCTAAGCACCACCCCTTTGTGATTTTGTGACTTTGACCAAGTCACTAAAGTCTCAGAGGCTCTTTAAGTTAAGTATAATATTTCTGCCCCCTATTTCATAGGGTGGTTGTGGCACATAATTATGACTCTTAGAACATGTGAAGTTGAATTGTAATATTTGGAAGTTTACAAAGTGCTTCTCAAAATGTTTCTGTAAGTGTGGGTGATTAGAGCAGGTGATGTCTTCTTCAACTTGCAGATGAGGAAACTGAAGAAGTAAGATTGTGTTAATCTGACAGCATAATGAAGAAAACCTCTTGATTTTTCTCCTCAACTCTGGATGGTGAATAAGCAGTAATATTTGACCTCAGTTGGGCCTCAGGTGTTCAATTAATTTCTCTTGATCAGATTTGTTCAGGTATTGCATAGAGCACTAGCAGTGCCATGTAGAAGGGATACTTCCCGGATTTCCTCTCAGCTTATGTGTTTGTGCACAACCAAGACAGGTCTGCCTGACATATAGTATGTCTTCGCAATCACTCAATTGCCTGGGCACTGTATTTTTTTATAAGCTAGTGATGGTTTATTTGATTAAATTAATGAATTAATTCCTGGTTTTGTTTAAAGGGATTTCTGTTTTATTTTTATTGATATATAGTTTATGTGTGTATATTATATGTAATTTATATATTATAGAAACATATACTTAGATATACTAAATATTAACATTTAATTAACTCCTGATTTAATTACCTTGTAAATTTTAATGTAGGGCAGAGGATTTTTTTCCCATGTAATTCATCACTCAAAAAACAAGTCTAAAGTCCACTGCTGAGAACGTTCACTCCAGGTGGTAAAATGTGGGCCTCTCGCCATGCCTGAGGCTGAGTACAGGAACTTTATCCAAATGGGACCCCAGCTCTAGGTATATTGGGGCACATAAAAATGTAAATGCTTGGCATCTGTCCTGGTGGGTAGGGAAAAGAGACCCCCTCCCCCCCCTTTTTCCCAGCAATGCTATTTCCTACCTGAGCATAGATCTCAGTTGGAAGTCCCCCTAATACCTCAATTACTTATTAGATGGTGATCCCCAGAGGGTCCCTGGCAGCAGCCTAAGGGGCACCATTGCTCTGGAAGCAGTAGGGTACTATGGACTCTTTATCTTGCTAATGAATGTCTCCCTAGCCCCCTCTCACTGGTGATAGGGGATATCTGGATGGGAATTCCAGGGTGAAGTGCCTGGTTTAATTTTCTGGTAAATTCTAATGTAGGGCAGAGGATTTTTTTTTTTCCCCCGTGTCTGCATAGCCAAAGAATAGAACTCAAGGGTTGGTATGCAAGGGGATAGAAAAGGGTTTGAAAAACCTAACCATATATTTGGAAGAAACTTTTAAAAATGAGCCACGCAGGCAATTCAAATTAGATAAACATTTGTTTGGTGCCATCTACGGGTCAGCCGCCGTGCCTAAGCACTGGGGATGCAGATAAGAAAAAGACTGCCAGTCCCTGCCCTCCAGGAGCTTACAGTGTAATTGAGGAAGAGAACAACAAAAGGAAGCTGGAAGGGGGTGGGTGGACACCAGGGCTACCTGGCACCGGCAGTAGCATCTGTTTCCATGGAGTTGAAACCAGGCAGAGCTGCAGATGGGGAGTGGCATGAGCTGCAGTCCAATTTCTGCCATCTGTAGAGGAAAGCTGTGAGAGGATTTACCACCTCCATCTCTCCCAGTCAGATAGAGGAGGCTGAGGGTGGTGGGAAAACAGAACTACTGCCATCTTCCTAAAGATCTCTTTCTGCTTTGGCTACTTTCTCATGGCTTCATTCAGTCTAAAAAGATGATCTGACCAGAACCAGTAACCAATATCCATCATACACTCACCACAGTCATTCCAAGGTGACTCGACTTCCCTTATGTGTCATTACCATTCTCTCCAAAGCTGTCTCTCTAGCATCCAGCATGCCTCATCTGAACCAGCTGATGGAGTCTGCACACGTCTGGTGGGGCTGGTGATCCTTATTACATATCAGTTTAATTTCTGAATATATCCTCCCTGTAACTCCACACAACAATCCCTCCTTGTAACAGATATTTTAAAGGGGAGAGGGGAAAAGGCAGTCCAGCAAACTTATTCAAAATATCAACTGTGACCATATATGTGATATTCGACACCCAAAGTCCCCCTTTTCTGTGAGACCGTATTTTCTTAAGTCGTTTTCTCTGGAGGGCCAGTTGTGCGCGTTATTACTGAGAGGGAAACTTATGGATTGTGAGGCTATTTGCATATATAGTCACATATTTGCTTCCTTGAAAATTAGAATCCAACTAGCCCATGCTTGAGGGTTGTGTTGGTGTTGTTTCTTCATAGGCACAACTGCTGATTTGGGGACATATGTGAAGAGGAATCACTGCCAACAGCCTTTCTTTTCTAGGACTGTCTCTGCAGGGCTTTACTCTTAGTGCATGAAGATGCTTTTCAGGTTTTGGCCCTTTTGAAGGAATCAGGGAATTTAGGCTCAATTAGTGCTAGGTTAATGCAGTTGGTGGAACAGGCTTTGAGTGCAGTGAGAAGCCACTGAACCACAGAATATAGAAATCCTAAGAGATCGTCCAATTCAGAGGTTCTTTACTTGATTTCAGGGAATTTGCGAACTTGAATGGGAAAAAAAAATTACATCTTTATTTTCACTAACATTTGGTTTCCTTTTATAATCCTTTGTGTTTGATTTTATTTATTTAAAAACTTTATTTTAAGAAAGGATTCATAAGCTTTGTGGGACTGCCGAAGGGTTCCATGCCCAAACAAAGTCAAGAATCTCTAATCTAGTACAACCCTCTTATTTTAAACTGAATCCTAGAGTGAAATGATTCTCCCTAAGCTTACAGAGCTGCTTAGTGTCTGCACTAGGATTTTAGCTGAAGTACCCTGACTCCTGGTCTTCTTTCCCTTACCTGGATGGAGCCTGTCTCTTCTTTTGTTCTTCTCTCTAGTCACTTTTAAACCTTCCTTGGATGGATGGAAGTAAGAAAAAATGAAGATTGCCCTCCAGGCACAAATGGTGCTTGTGAATTTTTCAGAAATATTTTTCCTCCAGTTAGAAGTGATGTTGGAGAGGTTCAGTAATCAATTGGCCTTTGTTCCGAAGTAGAGAAAGAGAAAATCTGGGGGAGGGGTGGTCCTTATTTTATTTTCTTATAATTTAACCTCATAGCAAATAGAATTAACCGTGCTGTGAAAAATAATAGAACAATGTTGTTGTTGAGTTGTTTCAGTCATGTATTACCCTTTGACCTCATTTGGGGTTTTCTTGGCAAAGATACTGGAATTCCAGCTGATTTTATAGAAGAGGAACTGAGGCAAGCAGTGTTAAGTCTCTTGCCCAGGGTCACTCAGCTAGTAAGTGTCTGAGGCTAGATTTGAACTTACGAGGATGAATCTTCCTCATTCCAGGTCCATCATTTTATCCACTGTGCTACCTGGCTGCCCATTAAAACAATGTCAAAGGCACAAATTGTTGAGTCTTTTTTGTTGAGCTTTCATTATGATTTGTCTTTGTGAGGGCAGTGTTCATTTACACCACAAAGGTTACCCTAAGAGTACAGGTTAAGAAATGATCTTGGGATATCTCCTTGCTGAAGATACATTTTCATTTGCTAAATCCTCTTAATGAAGTTAGGGGTCTGCTCTGTTTCATCCCTATCTTCTTGGAACTGAGACTGATTTCTAGCAGTGTAGTTATTTTCCAACAAAATTATGCTAATATATACTAACTTGTGAATTCTTACACCGACATTTTCTTGCCTAATTTTGACAAACATGTAACAGCACACAGTGTTTATGCTTCATTTATTTGGAATAATGCTGTTCCTAAATTTACCTGGAATAATGCTGTTCCTAAATAAGCACTAACCTCTTGGAAAGCGTTGCTAACCTTTATCAACTGTGCATGCAACAACAAGCTTGTTTTCATTTTATAAGAGTTATCCTTTGGGTGACTTGCATCTGTTTTCTTGAAGTTTTTAATTGCCTTTTCAAGGGGAAGGTGGTCCCCTGGGTTTTAAGAAACTCTTTCTGCCTATGCAGGTTAGCAGTTATTCAATCAGTCCCTCTGTCAGCAAACACTTATTAAGTGATTGCAATGTTCCTGGCACTGTTTAGGCATTGGGCATAAGAAGACAAATATGAAAGACCTTACCTTTAAATGACTTATGTTCTCTCTGGAGAAGCCATACATATGCATGTAATATATACAGGGAATTTTTGGGGGGGATGTGGGGCAGGGAATGCATTGTAGAGAGCTGCCGTATGGGGAGGTAGATAAAGGAAGAATGGTTCTTGAACACCAGTTGATTGATTCCTGGCTATGCTACCCCCTGCCTTCCAATAATCACTTTGCATTGAAATTAATTAGGTACTTTAGCTAGCTCTAATTTTTTTTCTCTTTTTAAGAGTTACACATGAATACACCAAATATTTAGTTATGAATATCTCTTATCTCAGAATAAGACTTGGTTTTGCCAGTACTTTCTCCTCTTTTATTTCCGAAACTCCTATCTGCTAGTTGCAATGTAACAAAAGTGGCAGTAATAGGTTGAATTATTGGTTATATTCGATTTGCAGGATGGTCTTGAGACTACCTTATGAAGTCTTTGATCTGTTTTCAATTTTTATTAGCTTTTTAATGTTATTACAGCCACCAGTGTTCCTAATACTTTGTGTTAAGGAAAATGACTTGCTTTCAGTGGCAGCTGATAGAATTATATAATCATTTATAGTTAGTGATTGTACTTGTGATTTCCCTGGGACAGGGAACTCCTAGATGAGGAAGAAAGTCTCTCTACCAGTGTGGATCTCTACCCTTTCTTCAATTTATAACATATTCAGCCGCCTAGAGCACTGAAGGGTTAAGTGACTTGTCCAAAGCCATACAGTTAGGCTGGCAGTAGATAGAGTGCCACTTGAAGTCAGGAAGACCTGAATTGAAATCTGTCCTCGGATATTTACTACCTGTGTGGCCCTGGGCAAGTCACTTAACCTCTGTTTTTCTGTTTCCTCATCTGTAAAATGAAGATAATAATGGCACCCATCTTGCACAGTTGTTGGCAAGCATCAAATGAGACAGTATTTTAAAGTGTGTAGCACGCTGGCTGTCTTTACATGCTGTGTCAATGTAAGCTATTACTATTATGAGTATGAGTAGTGGTCGTAGTTAGTTAGTAGTTGTAGTGGTTGTCGTGTTGGTCAGAGATCTTCTTGGTCTCGAGGCCAAGGGTTCGCACTGCCCATCATTTGTTAGGTGGAGGTTAAAACCCATCACAGCAAATAGTACCATGATTTATTCTTTCTAAAACTCTGTTTCCGCTGTCCTTGGTATCAGGACTCTGTTGATGTGGTTGTGATAAATCTGTCACGAGTAATACAGCGAATGCTTTCCGTAGTGTGGCTCTGTACCAGAGTTCTTCCATTCTTATTTTGTTTTACTATCAGCTGATCTTCATCTCAGGACATTCGTGATTGTGCAGGTGCTCTAGAAATAGGCATCTAAACTACCATATCACCATAATACGTAAAAAATCCTATATCTTGGAGAAGGAAAGGAAGAGCAGTTACGGAATGTGTATTTAGCATTTTTCCTTTGGGATCTGAACACTTTCCCATCCCCCTTTTGCTAGTTCATTATAGAGGAGGTCTGTGCAATTGCCTCTGCAGCTAATAGAGAGAGACGGAGAAATATCAATTATGTCAATAGGATTGCTTTTTCTTTTAAACATTGTTTTCCAGTTTACGTGTAAGGACAATTTTTAACAAAATTTTAAGTTCCAAATTTTTTTTCTCCCTCTCCTACTCCTCCCTAACAGGGTAAGCAGTTTGATATAGGTTACATATGTGCAATCATGTAAAACATTTTCATGTTAGTCATGTCATATAAGAAGAACCAGAAGAAAAAGAAAAAAATCCTTTGAAAAAAAGTGAAAATAGATCTGCGCTCGATCTGCATTCAAACTTCATTAGCTCATTCTCTGGGTGTAAACAGCATCATGAGTCTTTTGGAATTGTCTCAGACGATTGCATTGCTGAGGGGATTATTGAAGAATGTTACTGTTACTGTGTACAATGTTCTCCTGGTTCTGCTAAATTCTCTTTGCATCAGTTCATGTGATTTTTTCTAGATTTTTCTGAAATCAGCCTCCTCCTCATTTCTTATAGCACAATAGTATTTCATTACATTCCTATATCACAACTCATTCAGCCATTCCCCAATTGATGGGCATCCCCTCAATTTCTAATTCTTTGCCACCACAAAAAGAGCTGCTATCAATATTTGTGTACAGTAGGCCCTTTCCCCCGTTTTATGATTTCTTTGGGATACAGAACTAGTTATGGGATTGCAGGGTTAAAGGGTGTGCACGATTTGATTACCCTTTGGGCATAGTTGCATTGGGATTATTTTTAGGGAAAAAATTTCACGTAGTCAGCTTTAACTGGCAAAAGAATTCCTTTTTGTAATGGGATTGTAAGAGAAATAGTGTGATGCAGTGGAGAGTGTTTGATGTAGACTTAAGTAAACTCCATGAAGGCAGGGACTCTTTCTCCTTTTATCACTTTCTTTGTAACCCCACCCCGCCATTAGCACATAATAGGCATTTAATAAATACTTGTTGGTTTGATTGATAGAATTTATATAGAATGCTTTGTGAACTTTGAAGTGGCTATAAATGCCAGCTGCTGGGGTATTTGAAGTATATTTCTGCCTTAATTTGGTAATTTGCCCATGGCTTTATTTTTGGCACCAAGAGGAATAAACACTCAAAGAACATCGGATCATTCTGCTTTGGCTGAAGAATGCCAGATGCCTCCACTTAGTCACCACCTACTTTCTGTTCCAGCTCTTGTAATCTTGTAAACTTTCACCCTATTGCAGTAGAGAATTTAGCTCTTGAAGCCTTCCTGTGTGACCTACTAATTGCCACAACCAGTCACCTACTTTCTGGACTCCTCATCCTGACTCTCCTCAGGTGAAGTGACTTGCCCCTAACTGACTTCTCTGGATCCTGTCCCTTGGTTTCAGAGCTAAGTCTGTTCTCTGATCTTTGACCTCTCTTTGTCTCTCCTGTTGGATCTCTATCTTCTTTATCCTCTGTACAAATCCATAATGTGTAGTCAGTTAATCAGTAAGATCTGTTAATCACTTTGTCCAGGAACTGTGCTAAGTGCAAGGGATTTCAAAGCAAAGGCAAAGCCCATGGTCTGTGTGCTTCCATCCTAATGGGGTAGAAAACCTGCAAATTGTGTATATATATGGGAGATAGTCTCAAAAGGAAGGTTTACCTGTACCAGCCTGCTTGTGTACACTGAACACATCCCCTCTTTCTGCTCTTTTCTGGAAATTTCTATGACTCATGCCTATTTCCCATTGGGTTTTACTGTGTGGTCTCTTGAATTAACCAATATCTTACTTCTGACACCAAGAATAAGAAATCAATTGTGCATTGCTGAGCAAGAAATTATTCTTGTCCACTTTTCTGATGGCGTGTTTAGAGTAGGGTTAAAGGTAGGAAGAGCTTAGAACATGAACACCATTTGTGGAATACCAGAATAATTAGTGAAGTGTATGGGTGATTTGAAACCCCACTTTTTGGCCTTGTTCTCATGGTACCAGGAGTTATGTATTGCTATTGGTTGGCTCTATGTTACAACCCACTTCTGACTCATACTGGCCTGTAAGAGGAAGCAGATTCCTCGTCTCAGCTTCGTGAGGTGAAAGGAGATGGGAGTTTTGGAAGTTCAATATTATTTTAATGTTTACACAAATCTTACACTTTTACGTTTTATATGGAATTTGTTCTTAATCTTTTAGCATGGGTTTCATAAACAGATTTCAGGGAGGGTCTATAAATTTAAAAAAAATTAGAAATTATATTTTATTATAATTGGTTTCATTTATAATCTTTGTATTTTATTTCATTCACTTAAAAACATTATTCTGAGAAAGAATCCATAGGTCTTACTAGACTGCCACACAAAATTTAAGAAACACTTATCTCCTAAATATGGGTGGTTGAGCATAAAATTGCAAAAGAATTATGAGCAGTACCTAGTTAGTTTCTGTTAATCCTAAATGACTAAGTCATCTTTTTTTGGGGAGGGGAGTTGTTTTTATGTAAAACAAGTTTCATCATGTTGGATATGATAGCAACTTGCTGGAAGAATTTCAATTGCTATGTTTACTGTAAATATGATGACTTAATATTTTCATCCTAGACTGTGAAATCAGATGATGATAAGTTAAGGAATTTGACCTCTAGTCCATGAGTAGGTGTTTTTTAAAATCTTTATTGCTATATAGAAAGTATGTCTTGGGCACCTTTTTGTGGAGAGTGTGAGTAGGTGACTGATTTGTGTGTTTAAATTAATGGTGCCTTAGATTGAGTTTTAGAGGTCAGAAAGTAGCAGCAGTACTTTCTTCAGAGATAATGCCTTGGGAAAACTCACTTAGCTATGAGTAATCTGAGAAAAAAATGTTCCTGTACTTTTAACTTATTTGGAAGTGAGGGACAGAAGGAAAAAAAAGGGCAGATAAACGTGTTAAGTCCTCAAAGGGGAACCTGGGCATATCAAAGAGAAACAAGCGCATACCATGGAAATTTTGAATTGAATTTGCTATTTTGAAGACACATGGAAGAGCATTGGAGGCATTTACTTTGAAATCTCCCTTGAACTTGTATAAAAAATTTTAGGTTAATTTGGCAGTGCTGCTCTGACATGTGAAAACAAGTACCAGAAGTGGGGGATGGTGAACAAGAGAATGTACTGAACATCAGTTCACTACAGCTGTTCCAGTAAACCATTGGCATTTTTCCTCATGTGTTTTGTTTTTATGAAGGAATACATGGGATATAAGGAATATAATTGAGGTCTATCTAGGAGATGACTTATTGACACTATCTGGAAAACAGGAATAATTAATTGAAGATGGACTAAAAGATCTTAGGTCTTGCTAGCTCCAAATTTGTGATCCCTTAAACCCTTACCATACTCTATATTTCTTCAGCCTTAATTGAAAATGGATTGCTAGGAACCAGACTGCAGACCAAAATTGTACAAAAGCCCTAGGGACGGGACAGCTATCTGGCTCAGTGAATAGAATACCGAGCCTGGAGTCAAGAGGACCTGAGTTCAGATGTGACCTCAGATACTTGACACACTAGCTGCGTGACCTTGGCCAAGTCACTTAACCACAATTGCCTCCCCCCCCCCCAAAAAAAATTCATGGGACACAATAGTGATAGAGGGGAAGGACTGCTAGGCTAGAAATGGGTGGACTTGGTTTCTGGAACTGATTCTGCCAACTAATCATATAACCTTGGAAAATTAATTTAACTTCTGTAAACCTCAGTTTCTTCCTCTGCAAAATGAACTAGATTATCTTTAAAAAAGGGTTCTTAGCCTGGGGTCCTTGAATTAAAAAAAAAGTTTTGGTAGATGTTTTAACATAATTGGTTTCCCTTGTAGTCCTGTGTATTTATACATTTTAAAACATTGTTCTGAGAAGGGAGTCTGTTAATTTTGCTTGACTGCCGTAAGAGTCCATGATCCAAAAGTTTTCCTTCCAGCTTGTCTTTGACCAGAATTCCCCTTTGTTTTATCTCTGCTCTCTTTTCACTGGAAATCTCATTTACTCCCCAACCATTTCTTATTATTATTGTAGTATCATAGAATTTAGATCCCAAATTTAGAGCTCCAGCCATTTCTTTTGACAGTTGTGTAAACTGAGACCAGGAGAGGCAAATAATTCATACACAGGTGACCTATAGCTGAGCCAGTGTTCCAGTGCATGTTCTGTGACTCAATTCCCAAGTGGGTCTCCTGGGCCAACAATTCTCTTGAGCTCCAGACCGTTGTCTAAATTTGGTTTCCTTCTCTCTATTCTCACCCTTTAAGACTTAGCCTAGTACAAAATAAATATGAATTGTAGGAGCCAGTAGTTAAAAAGGGGGTGAAAGCATGTTAGACATAAGCCAAAACCAAGAGGAAAAGCATAGGGCTGTTATGAGGGCAGAGCATCCTTAGTAAGCAATTCTTGAATTGAAAAGTACACTTCTGCTAAAGCATAATTGATGGCAATATTAAAAAAAATCACCACCGGGTAATTGTGTATTTTTCACACTTTAAATAAAGTAATACACATAATTTCAGTTTTAAAAATTGGTCATTTGTCTCTGTCTGGCTGTAACGGATTGAACAGTGTTGCAGGCAATTTAAATTTAACAGAGACTTCCGAAGAATACACATGAAGCAAGAGTACTTTAAGGTACCACTTTAAAACTGGCAAATTATTAGTTGCAAGTGAGAGCTCTTGGAAAATAAACATATGACCTTTGTCAGGTATCTCCTGTCTGGAACAGACTTTCCCTGTGATGTTTTAATACCGCTGAGTCAGAAATTATTTTCATCCCAAACAACACAAGCTTTCTTATATGAAAGATTATATTTATTTTATCATTTTATGTATTTTTGAGGACTGAATCTCCCTATCTTAGCCAATGTTAGTGGTCATGACCTGATCCCTCTGCTTTCAGTAATCCAAGTCACTTCACTCTGTTTTCCTCAGTTTCCTTATTTGTAAAATGAGCTGGAGAAGGAAATGACAAACCACTCCAGTATCTCTGCCAAGAAGACCCCAAATGGGGTCACAAAGAATAGGACATGACTGAAACAACTGAACAGCAACAAAATGTCCCAAAGGTATCTCAAATTCATCATGTCTAAAACAGAGTACTTTGTTTTTTCCCCCAAATCAATCCTTCTTCTCAGCTTCCCTATTCCTGCCAAGAGCATTGCTATCTTTCTAATCAGCTGCGTTTGCTAATTCATCATCTTGACTCTTCATTTTCCTTCAGCCCCCAGACCTTCCATCAGTTGTCAAAGGTTTATTGTTTCTCTCCCATTTCATCCCTTCTTTCTGCTTAAATGGCCACCACCCTGGTGGTTCTAATCAGGTGCTAATCCTCTCTTGTCTAGACAACTGCCTTCTTGTTTTCATGTTCCACACAGCTGCTGAAACAAGTGTCCCAAGTCATGTCTGACCACAACTGTCCCACGTCACTGAGAGGCAGCAGCAGTCGGCAGAGGCAGCCAAGGGTGTTGGATGAGGAGTCGGAAGAGTAGAGTTCAAATCCTGATGGTGTGTCACTACTTTGTGGTCTTGAGATCTTAGTTTCCTTCTCTGTAAAAGGGAGTTTGGAGTAGATGGTCTGAGATTTCTTACAGCTCCAAATCTGTAGTCCTATGGTAACTTCTTATAAAACTTTGTGTTCCCTTTGTCTCTGCGATAAAATACAAATTCCTCTGATGTTTAAAACCTTTCATAACGTCATTCCAATTTATCTTTCCATTCTACCTTTTCTAGTCTTCTTATGCATTGTTCTTGTTCAGTCATGGCTGACTCTCTGGAGCCACACTGGGAGTTTTCTTGGCAAAGATACCAGAGTGATTTGTCACTTCCTTCTCCAGATCATTTTACAGATGAGGAACTGAGGCAGACAGGGTTGAGTGACTTGCCCAGGGTCACACAGCTAGTAAGGCACTCGATCTACTGCATCACCATATATTACCCCCTTATAATATCTACATTCCAGCCATATTGATTTTCTTGCTATTTTTCCCTTACAGTCCTCTCTCTGAGCTTTGCATTGGCTGTCCCCCAGGCCTGCGATGACATCTGTCCTCTATCTCTGCCTCTTAGATGCCTTCATTTCTTTTAAAGCTAGACTCAAGCACTTCTTTCTTCATGAACCCTTTCCTGATCTCCTCTCTCTCACTCCTCCCTTCCCACAAGAAAAAAGCCAAACCTTACTTTTATTTTTGTATCTATTTTTTTGTATATACTTATGTAGTCATAATTTATCCCTCCCAATAGAATGGAAACTCCTTGAGGGGAGGCAGTGTTTCACTTTTGTCTTGGTTTCTCTAGCACCTGGTACATATTAGGCACTTAAACTCTTGCCGATAGTTGAATTTATTGAAGATAGGGCTTACACAATATTTGAGTAGAGATGATGTATACTATCCATCTTCTGTTAACTGTCACTACACGTTCATATACTATTCCTTTTTTATTTTTGTTACATATATATGGTGACCATATGCAGTGGATTTTATTGAATGGTCTCTATTTTAAGAAAATAAATAGTACTTTGAAGAATGTATTGGATCGGAAATTTCCTTTATCAGACAAATGCCAAATGTGAGCACTGGAGAATATGATCTCTGTATATAGTAAGTGTATGATACACTAGAAGGAGTAGTTTTGGAATCCAAAGATCTGGGTTCAAATGTCACCTCTGTCCCCTTAATACCTGTGGGATTTAGGCCAGTCACAATCTCCATGCCCTCAGTTTTCTTATCTATAAAATGAGGGTGTTGTTCACCGAGGGATCCTGGTCTAGACGCATAATCCTATGATCTGGTAAATGAGAGGGTTGTACTAAATGTCCTCCTCCCTTCCTTACACAGCTCAACATGTGACTTTATTCTTCTTGCCCTGGATTTGCTAGCAGTTTTTGGTGCTACGCACTTTCAAGGCATATCTTTTCTAATCCTTCCTTTCCCCCAGTAACCCTTCATTTTATAAACACACACACACACACACACACACACACACACACACACCACAAACAAATCATTAACACAAGAGAGGCATTTAATTTTGTTAATATTTAACATTTCATGGGGGGTTCTAAAATAGTTTCTGTAAATAAATACCAGGCAGATATAAAATATCTTTGTAAACAGAGACCTGGGAAAGCTTTTTTCTCCTCCTTACAAATATATTTCTTCAAATAGAATTTACAGTAGTTATATATATTTATATACACAAAGTAGCTTTCCCTATCTCTTTAGGCAAGTTCACAGGTGTCAAACTATAAAATAAAGGTTAGAATGTGTTTCTCAATCTAGAACGTATACCGTCATTAAAAATAGGACCTCCTGGGGCTAGTATGTTAGGATATCTTTTCTGTAGACTCCGAGAAATTATTAAATCATGTGTACTTTACCCTTTAACATTGAGAGGCAGCATTATATGATGAAAAGAACGTCAGGGGAACCTGGATTCTAGTCTCTTCGTTGTTTTGAATTAGCTTTGTGACTGTGATAGATGAGGAATGGAAGGGAATGGGCATTTATTAAGTACCTCTTATTTGCCAAGCACTGTGCTGAGCCATCTACAGATATCTCATCTGAACCTCTCAATAACACTGGGAAGTGGACACAGTTACAATTGAGGAAACCAAGGCAGACAGAGATTAAGTGATTTACTCAGGGTCACACAACTAGTATCTGAGACTAGATTTGAACTCAAATCCTTATGACTCCAGGACTGACATTCTATCTCCTGAACTACTGAGTTGGGAGGAAGGGGATGAATTAAAATCTTTTCATCCCTCATTTGTATGTGTCAGAAAAATCACAAAGTTCTTCATACCTTAGTGCCTAGCAATCTTATTACTGGGCATATACTCAAAAGATATCAAAGATAGGCTCCATACCAAAATATGGTACTTTTTGTGGTAGCAAAGACTTGGGAATATGGTTGTGCCTGCTGATCACGTAGAGGCTAATCCAACTGGGGCATATGAATAATAGGATATTCTTGTGCTTAAAAAAATGACAAATGTGAAGAATTTAGTAAAATTTTTTAAAAATTGCAAGTAGTACAGTGTGCACTGAGATGAACGAACAATCCACACCTAGAAGAAAAGATGTTTAAATGACAACACTGAAAAGCACCTGACCTGATTAGTTATGACAATTTTGGTCCTGGGAAACAAAATAAAACAGTTTTCTCTGCTCAGTGAGAAGATAAGGGACTGTGGACATTGAATATTACATACATAGTGTCTATCCTGTTTTAACATGATTTTGTTTTTTGGTTGTTGTTGTTTTGCTTTTTTTTGGATGGGGAAGGCAGGGCAATTGGGGTTAAGTGACTTGCCCAAGGTCACAGGGCTAGTAAATGTTAAGTGTCTGAGGCCAGATTTGAACTCTCAGGTCCTCCTGACTCCAGGGCCAGTGCTCTAGATTCACTGCGCCATGTGGTGGCCTCTTGGGTTTTTTTTTAACTGTTACAAGAGAGGATTCAGTGTGGTAAGGAGAAAAATTTATCACAGAGAGGTATATGGGGCGGCTAGGTGGCTCAGTTAATAGAGCACCGGCCCTGGAGTCAGGAGGACCTGAGTTCAAGTCCGGCCTCAGACACTGAACACAAAAACTAGCCATGTGACCTTGGGCAAGTCACTTAACCCCAACTGCTCTCCAAAAAGCAAAAAAAAAAAAAAAAAAAAAAAAAAGAGAGGTATGTGATATATTGATAGGCATAGATAAACCAAAAAATAAAAATAGATAGTGGACTAGACTATCTTCACTATCTTTGTGACAACACACAGGTATCACAGAGTATGCAATGATACAATTTTGCTTGGGCTTTTGATGAGACTTCACAGTTTTTATGAAACAGAGAAAGTATTTGAGTTTTTTGGGGGGAGCAAGAATTAGCAAGCAAATAATCAGAATTGCTAACGAATAGCAGTAATTGGTATGTTGTAAGTTTTATTTGAAAGACCCTCTGTGGAGTCTGTTCCAATAAATACCTTTCTATCTGGCCATCTCCAAAATCACCCTGCACCCTTGCACTAGAGACCACATCCTGGAGGCACTTCTCTTCTGGAGTCTTTGTTTTTGTTGCTTGGTCACAGCCTTTGCCAGGATACTTTCCTTTCAGGCCTCCTCATTCTCATCAGCCCTGCTGCTGTCCACTCCTGCTCTTTTCCCTTCAGTTCAGGAACCATAAACTATGACCAGTTCAACTCTGACCCTTTCCTGAATGGGCCGTGTCAATCTTTTCCCTTTATGGCCCCAATTCATCCTATAAATCTGGACCGAAGTCCTTTTGTGTGGTCTCATCTCCCCTGCTTGTGGCAACTGTATTAGAATGTAAGCTCCTTGAGTACAGGGACAGTCTTTGCATAATGTACCCTTTAAAGCTTTGGGGAGCGGGGTGGAGTAGCAGGAAAACTCTGTGGGCTTCCTCCCATAACCACCTAAAATACCTATAAAATATAACTCTAAACACATTTTAGAGCTCCAGAACCCACAAAGTGACAGAGAGAAATAGATCTCCCGCTAAAGGCAGCCTGGCAGGCGGACAGGATGTGCTGGGAACAGAGACCAAGCTTGCCATGTGAGCTTGCAGTTTTAGCCCCAGGGCGGCCCAGACCCGCTGGAGCTTTCAGGAGAGTAGATCACCAGCAGCAGTGGTGGTTTCCAGAATTATCAACCCATAAATGCCAAAGATAAAGTAAAAGGTCAGTGGAACTCTCCTGCATCTGGAGGGCACAGAGGTGCGGTCTGGCCTCTGCTTGCAGAGCAAGAAGTGGTAGAAGTGGTGGCCCTGCAGTCACCTCCACGTGGCTGCTTCAGGGCCCCCGGCCTGCAGACTGCAGGGGGGCCAAGCAATCATTCAGAGACTAAGTAAGTGCTCTTGCCTTAACCTGCTTGGATCTGGATCACGGTCTTGGGTGGAGGTCCTGAGGTGTGTGACCAGTGAGCCAAAGCTAATGGGGGCTGTAGAGACGGTGCCCTCCTAACAGCTCCGACAGCTGCAAAAACCTCAGCAATTTAGGACAAAGGAGGGAAATACAGTCAGTCTTTCACAATATATCCACTATGGAAATGTTTCGCTTAACTACACATGCACAACCTATATTGAATTGCTTATCTTCCCAGTAAGGGTAGGTGATGAGGGAGGAAGGGAAAGAATCTGGAACTTAAAGTTTTAAAATAAAATGTTTAAGAAATATTATTATTATTATTATTTACGTGCAACTGGGAAATAAGATATACAGGCACTGGAGTAGGGAGATCCATCTTGCCCTATGGGAAAGTCAGAGGGGTGATGGGGGAGGATATAGGAGGGAGCGGATTAGGGGAGGTGGTGTACAGTGGGATGGCTGTTTTGAGGTGGTGGGTAGGAGAAAGATGGGGAGAAAATTTGTAACTCAAAATCGCATGGAAATTAATGATGTAAATTAAAAATAAACACAAAAGTCAATTAAAAAATAAAAAAGTGAAAAAAAAGAAAAAGAAAGAAAGAAAGAAAAAAGCTTTGATTCATGTCAATTTTATTGTTCATAGAACCATGCCAGGAACTGAATAAATTTAAGGGAAAAAATTAAGAAACATATTTAAGGGGGGAAAAAAGTACTTAACTTTGGGATCTAAAAATAAACAAAGGCTTTGTTCATTACTTTCCTTTCTGACTTTTAATTATGTTGGCTTTGGTGTTAAAACTGCTAGCTTTCTTGGGAGTACTGCAGTCTCTCTCAGTTTATACATCTGTAAAGTAAGAGAGTGGGACCCCATCTCTAAGGCCTCTCTTTATCAGCTCTAAATCTCAAATTCAGTTGTATAAGTTGACCAACAACTGGAAGAGGAAAATATATTAATGCTTTCTGTACAGTGTTTTTTAGGAGAACTAGTCAGAAAGCATTTATTAAGCTCATAGTATGGGGCAGGTACATTGCACAGTGCTAGACACTGTCTTAATTAAGTGCTATAAACAAAGGCAAAAAACCTGCCATCCTTCTTCTTAAGAAGTTCACATTCTAATGAATGTGAAACTAGATTCTTGTTCTTGTGGTTGAGTATGTTAGGAAAAAAAATTTCTAAGAAATGCATTTTAAAATTTTACAAATAAAATAAGGGAAATCTGAATTAATTCTAGACATGCTTTCATTATTTTGGTGATTTCATTTTTTTTTTAAATTTCAAAGACCAGGATTTGAATTGCTGGCTTTATGGCGTTATTAATTTATTCAGCAAGCATTTTTTTAAGGACATTGATACCTTTTTTTTTGCATCAATTGCATTTTCAAACATATCACTCCTCTCTCCTCATACCCAGCAAACCATCCCATGTGTCAAAAATTTGAAAAGAGAAAAAAGACACTCAGTAAAACTAATCAGTATGTCACCTGTTTGACAGTACATTCTGTATTCCGTACCTTTGTCGAGAGGATTTCTGTTAAGTTGTTTCAATCGTGCCTGAGCCTTCATGATCCCATTTTGATTTTTTCTTGGCAAAGATACTGGAGAGGTTTGCCTTTTCCTTCTCCAGCTCAGACGAGAAACTTAGGCAGATAGGGTTAAGTGACTTTCCCAGGGTCACACAGCTAGTAGGAGAAGTATAATTTTTCACCCCTGGGATAAAACTTCCAAAACATTTGTTAAGAATGTACCATTGGCAGGCCCTTTGCTAGATGCTGGGGTTACAATGACAAAAACTGAATTTTCCCTGGGTTTGGAGTCTAATTTAATTTTTGTCATTGTAAGCCCAGCAAACCTAGCAAAGGGCCTGGCCCATGTACATTCTTAACAGATGTCCTTGGGTTTGTGGTCCGGAACAGCAAGGTGGTGCTGATGAGAAAGCACAAGACCTCAAGTCAGGAAGACCTGAGTTTAAATCTGGCCTCAGACACTTACTAGCTATGTGACTTATAGAGAAGTTACTTACCCCTTTTTTGCCTCAGTTTCCTAATCTACAGAAGGAATTGGTAAACCACTCTACTGTCTTTGCCAAGAAAACCCCAACTAGGGTCACAAGGAGTTGGGCATGACCAAATGACAACAGTTGGGATCTAGCTTTAATGCATTATAACAGTAACTCAGTAATGATAGTCACAATTACATAGTGCTTCAATGTTTACAAAATGCTTTCTTCATTTTAAAAATCAGAAAATGGTCGTTTTGAGTGCCAGGTGAAGTGACTTGCCCATTTCCCAGAGTTAATGAGCGTCTGAGGTATAGTGCAAACTTTAGCTACCCTGACGCAGAGTTCCATGTCCATTATGCCACCCTGCATACATCCTCATCTATAAAATAGGTTTAAAAGTACAGAATTGATTTTAAGGAAGCACTTAGTATGCCTTAAAGCACCAAATAAATGTTAATTTACGATTATTCTGGCTGTTAGAAACCCTGCTGATGGTTTTATCATGTTCTAATTTGATCAATATCACTGTCTATGATAAGAGCAGATTAATGTCCCAAATGAGCAAAGCTGAGTGTTACCTTGCAGGTTTGACTGTATGAATGGTCTTAATTTCCACAGGAGCAAGAGTAGTTTATGGTATTTGAGAGCAGAAAACTTTGTTTTTTTGCTGTGTTCTTGTCTTCAAATTTTAGTGCTTGGTCAGTTGGCTTCTTTCCTGGCCCTGTCTTACCGCAGAGGCATGAAGGTCACAGACACAACTGTTGAAGGAAGTTTGTTGTTACTCTCTTTTGCAATAAAGCTAATAGAGCTTTAAAAAAAATAGAAAAGAGGATTGGGTAGTAGGAAGAAAGAAGTTGAGGGAAATGCTGAGTCCTTTAAAATAGTTGGAGACTCTCATGGAACTTGACTTTATTTTTCTAAAATGGGTGATTGATGAACTTTTCTGACCATGGCTATTTCTCAGCAGACCGTGAAGCTCAGATTAATGCAGTTTCTTCACTTGAAGCCCTTCTAGCTGTGGTTTAGGGGAGAGAGAACCTTGTGGAACTCAACATCTTTTCTCAGTTGCAAGGGACTTTAAATATAACAATCAGCATTTCTGTCATGCTTTAAGGTTTGCAGAAACCTTTACTACATCGTCTCATTTGCTCTTCACAACAATCCTGTGAGGTGGTTGCTATTATCTTCATTTTATAGTTAAAAAAACTAAGAAGAGAGGATGAGACCCAATGTCACGCAGATAGTGTCTGTGGCAGGATTTGAACTTGGGTCTTTCTCACTTTTAAATCTGGAGCTATGTCATGTAGCTGATTTTATTGGAAGTTTTTTTTTTTCTTTTGGGAGGGAGGAAGGCAAGGCAATTAGGGTTAAGTGACTTTGAGCAAGGTCACACAACTAGTGAATGTGTCAGGTTTTTATTTTTAAGAAACTTTAGAGCAGTGGTTCTCAACCTTCCTAATGCCGCGACCCCGGTGTATCTGCATGTGAGCGGAAGTTTTTGTTTTTTTTACACTTCTGATTGTCCTATACCAAAAGCAACCAAACAAAACAAACAAAAAAAAGGGGGTGGTACTATATTAGAGAAAGTTTTATTTAAAGGTGTTTAATAATGAGTCTTGTTATGTAGAAAGTTCTTAACAGACCCAGCTTCCTTTAGGAACACTTACTAACAATGAAGTAGTTTCCACTGAAATTCTAAGCATATCCCCCCTCCCCACCCCAATACCACTGAGTCTTCTATTCCAGAAAACGCCTTCTTTGTGGATTGAGGTTTCTTGTAATGAACCCGTCAATGCCAGGATGCCCTAGGCAACTTAACACCACTTCTGATTTTGGTGATCCACACTACTGGTAGGTGACTGCTTAAGGAAATGGGTAATACTACATGACCAGGGATATGGGGACACTTCAGGAGATGGAAGCCAGGTTGATCTTAGTCATCCAAACCTAGGGCTAACCTCTAGGAATGAAAACACAAACCAAAACTAGTGCTAGAAAACTGCCCAAGGAAATCATGAAGGACATCCTACTGGTTGAGGAAGATTCTGCAGAGAACAGTGGTTCTCAACCTTCCTAATGCCGCTACCCTTTAATACTCACATGTGGGCGGACCCGCCTAGAGACAGATAGAGGGGCAGTGTCTCAGTTCCTAAGACCATCGGAAATATGTGTTCTACAATGGTCTTGGGCGATCCCTGTGACCCCTGTGAAAGGGTCGTTCGACCCCCAAAGGGGTTGCGACCCACAGGTTGAGAACTGCTGGTAGAGAGGAACTCTGGAAGTGGATGGAACTTGGTACCAATTGCTATATCCTTCTCCTACCCCTTGGACCAAGACTGTCTGGAAGAAGGCAGTGCCTGGCCCCATCTTTCATCTTACCCAGGCACAGCAACCTCCAGACTGTAGTAGAGGTAGCACTAATACATTTCCTTATACCAGGAATGGAACAAAAGCTAGTATTGGCTAGCCATCCTATTCAGCAGTGTAAAAGGGGCAGTTCCTGGCCCTACAACAAAGTACTAATTTAAGAACTAAAACTGTAGACAGGAACAAACAGGGGGGAAAACTCCTACAGTAACAAAGCACTATGAGTTAAGAGAATCGCAAGGTAAATCTCAGGAAAAATAAAACTCTGAGATAACCACAAATAGGTCAAAGGGAAAAGAATGGACTTATCACAAGAACTTCAATAATGGATGAAAGAAATGAAGGAAGAGCTGAAAGGAGGGATAAAAACCTGAAATTATAAAAGTTGTAATGAGACTAAATAGTTTAGAGCAAAAAATGTACAGTCTTTTCCAAGTAGTGGAGATTATGAAAAAATGAAATGGAATAAACAGAACTCTAGGATTCAATAAGGCAATAAGAAACATTAAAACAATGACAGGGCTGAAAAATTAGAACAGGTGGTATATCTACAGTTAAGAACAGTTGATCTGAAAAAAAGGATAGAGTTAATTTAAGAATCATTAGATTTACTGAAAATTATGACATTCCTGAAAATAAAAAACCTAGGTACTATC
>CM053591.1:23658843-23682854 GCA_028646515.1 Pseudochirops corinnae | reverse complement strand
ATATATATATGAATGACAAAATATAACTACAACTTCTAGCTACCCCTTTCCCCTATCTGAAGAAGAAGCTAGAGGTTCAATATATAGATCAATAATCACATGCCATGCAGGTTCAGGAAAATTATGCAATAAGGAAGCCACCTACCCCAGGTGGCAAAAGCTGAGTAGAATATCTCTGCTTTATATGCTCATACCTTGGTGAAATTTTAGGGATTTGGACTCAAATGAGCTTAGGACATGTAATAGTGCACTACTACCTAAAGGGGGGGCCATTAGTATCTGAACCTGGTTCTAGGAGTCTGGGGAGTCAGCCTCACCTCAAGCCCCTAAGGAGAACAGAACTGGGTAGGACCACAGGGAAGTCTTAAGCTCCTCTTTGGACCTCCTAAGAGTCTATAAAGTCCTCTGTTTTTTATTTAAATCTTATTACCTGGTGATTTCCTACCTTTCGTGTCTTTTTACATCTTCTGTGAACTCTATGATCCAGCTTCAATTCCTCAAACATGGCACCGAAAGTCCTGTCTCCACGTCTTTGTCTCCATCCTCAATGCCTGGAATGTTCTGTTCCTCCCCACTACCTTTTCATTTCCCTGACTTTCTTCAAGACTTAGTTCAAAGCCCACTTTCTACAAGAGCTGTTTCTTGCCACTCAAGTTACCTTTTCCACGTACTTTCCACAAATTCTGTAACCATCTTATCTGTGCCTGGTTATTTACATGTTCTCTCTCCCATTAGAATACGGGCTTTTTTTTTTTTAGGAGGGGGGAAGGCAGGGCAATTGGGGTTAAGCGACTGGTCCAAGGAAGGTCACACGGCTAGTGAATGTTAAGTGTCTCAGGCCGGATTTGAACTCAGGTCCTCCTGACTCCAGGGCAGAATATGGGCTTCTTGAGCACAGGGACTATTTTTACCCTTCTTTGTCTTATCAGAGGTTAGCACAGTGCCTGGCCCATAATAAAGACTTAATGCTTTTTGATTGACTGACTGGGGATTCCTGACGTCATGGGTGCATCAAAAGTATGACCACCTGTGCTGTAGAGGGGCTTCCAACAATAGCTGCTATATATTTGCTCCTGAGTAGTGATAGTCCTAGAATAGAGATGAGGAACCTGCAGCCTTGAGGACACATGTGGCCCTCCAGGTCCTCAAGAATGGCCCTCTGACTGGCTGAAGGATATTTGTTCTGTGGAAGTTTGGATTCAGCCAAAGGGCCTCACTTGAGGACCTGGAGGGCACATGTGGCCTTGAGGACACAGGTTCCCCACCCCTGCCTTAGAATGACCCCATATCTTTGTGTAAAAATAGGGTTTAAACTGATTTCCTAATTTTTATCTCTAGTTTTCTTGTTCTGCTTCACATCTTACTGATTTTACATTTCTATTTTCACTCACTCATTTCCTGAATAAATAAATGCTCTACTTGGCCCACCACTAAGTTGCAATAAATTAATGTCTTACCTGAAGACAGAAGGGTAGTAAAGCATAGTAATGCCCTCTATGCAAAGAAGAATTGCCAGGCCCCATGCCATGATGTGGTAGAGCAGAATAGTACTAGGAGGAAAATGAGAAAGAGAAACTTTTTCACACGGAAATAGTGCCATGACACTTTGAAAGAAGCCATTCTGAAATGGTCAGAAAAACACACCGTGAATAATAAACAGACCTTCTGCAGATATTCCATCTATTCCTGGGGAAAAGAATTAATTTAAAACAAACTTTGACCCAACCCTGGGAAGCTGTGTGGTTTAGAAGAAAAAGAGCTGACCATCGACAGTCGAGAAAACTTGAGTTCAAGTCTCACTTCTGACACATAACAGACTGGTTGACCCTGGGCAAATCACCTAACTTCTCAATGTCGTGGGCAACTCTCTATGACTATAAATTGCAGAGCAGCAATTACCATCAGGGTAGAGGAAATTTCCTCAATGAGAGATCTCTACTCCAACTTAAAAAAAAAAAAAGCATAGGTCTGGTCCCTCAAACCACAAACAAGATCTGACTCAATCATCCATGCTTCTGTAAAACATTGCAAATGTTTTGCCAGAAGAACAATTCATACAGTAACACCAATATTATAAAAATTTTGAAGATGATTGGCACAATTTCATGCTTGATTTCATCCCCTGCTCTGACTACTGGGCTCCCCAGCTTCCTTTAACCCAACTAAAATCTCATCTTCGACAGAAGTCCTCCTCTCTTAATTCTAGTGCCCTCCCTTAGTTAATTTTCTCCTATTTATCCTGCAGGTAGCTTGCTTTCTATATCACCCCACCCCACCCCTCCATTAGATTGTAAGCCTCTGGAGGGCAGTGACTGTTTTTTTGCTTCTTTTTTGATCCCCAGACTTAACACAGGGCCTGGCATCCAGCATGTACTTAATAAATCTTTATCGACTGATCACTCATATTTGTTACGTGGAATTTTTTTTTCTTTTCCAATGGGGTAGAGGGGGGAAAAAATAAATTTCCACTACTTTAAAAAAAACACAGCAGAGATGTAAGGGTTCCTACAGATGTGGTCACTTTTTAGTTTTACTAAACAACATTACTTCATTACCAGAAGAATCACTACCTCTGTATTAGAAACTGGAGCAAAGCAGTTGGTTGGTTGTTGTCCTGTGTTCTCCAAAAGGACTAAAATGACATCACTATGTTATAGTCAAGTTACAGTGAGAGCGATTATGGCTGATCAGACCAGTATGAGCCTGAAATGTTATACCACAGGTCAGGCATAAATAGTCCATGTGAATATTTGGGGTGGATTCTCTAAATTTGCACACCTATCCTTTCTTTTGGGCTACTTCAATTTTGCTTGCTCATAGAGCACAGAGCATTCTCTGAATTGGGCACACCATACTGGATGGTCTTCTGCCAGTCTTCCATGTCACATAATCAATATGGAAGTTCTTCAGAGAGACCTTGGCACTGTCCTTGTATCACTTCTTCTGACTACCATGTGAGCACTTGCCTTGTGTGAGTTCTCCTTAAAATAGTCTTTCAAGGCAAAGCAGTAGTGAGAAAGAGAAGGAGGGGGAAGGGGAAGAGGAGCATATAAAGGGGTTTTGAGATGTAAAGAAATAAAGAGGGAGCTCCAGGTGAATTGGTTTCTATTTTCTCAATAACTTATAGGGAGAGATCTTTTGGTGAGAGGGTGGGGGAAGGGTAGTATAAGAAGCCCAGGGAGAAAAGGGAAAATTTAGAACTGCTAGGAGTGGAACAGTCAGTTGAGGAGGAGAAAAGAGATTGATTAATTAACGCCTTAGTGTAATGAGAGTCCAGGTGAGATCAGATTACCTAAACTTGTAGTGGACCCTGTCAGTTCAATCAACTCCAAGATGTGAGTGGGAGTGTGGGAACGCTCTAGGGTTGAGTTTGACAAGGGGATATAGGATTAGAGAGTACAGGACAGCGTAAGGTTGACAGAGTCAAGATTAGAAAAGGAGGCAATGGAAGCTGGAGTGGGCGTGAAGTCTTTTATGGCCAAACTTCTAGAAAGGGTGGCTGACTCTCACTGACTCCATTTCATCCAGTGACTTCTCAGTCTCATTCAGCTAGCTTCTCCCTAACACACAAACTGTGCCAGTATTTTTTTTTTAACTATTAAACCCAATGGCCTTGCCTCAGATCAAATTTTTACCCTTTCAGATTCTATTGACACTGTCAACCATCTCCTTCCTCCTACATACTCTTTCCTCCGAAGGCTTCCAAGACCTTTGTTCCCTCTTGATTCCTTCTCCAGCATCTTTCCTGAATCTTCCTCCTCCTCCTGCTGCTGCTGCTTCCCCCACCAATTAAGGGGTGTTCATTTTCTAGGTTCTGTTCTAGGCCTTCTTTTAGCTTTCCGTCAATTCTACCTCCAAAAATCTTTCACAACTGTCTCCTTCATTTACATAATTGCTCCCTTAGTTCACGTCCCGTCATCTCTAATCTATTGCAATAGCCTTCTAATCTGTCTTCTTGCCACCAGTCTCCCTCCTGTCCAATCTAATCCATAGTAACTGATAATACTAAATTACAGATCTGACTCTGTCAACCCCCTATTCTCATTTCAGTTTGCTGACCTTCACATATTCTTCCTCCTAGTCAGACAAGTTTTCTAGCTCTTGCCAAACTCAAAATTATAGCTCCCCTCTCCATGCCTTTGTAGGTCTAGGATGTAATCCTTCTTACCTCTACCTTATGGAATTCCTGCATTATTTTAAAGCAAAGTCCATTTCCCATTATATTTTGAAATTACCTTGAATTTTGACATTACTTTTGGAATTAATTTGTATAACTTTGCCATTTACTTTGCATTTATTTAATTATATATGTGTTTTATACCTTCTCTTCCTACCCTCACCAGAGTGTAAGTTTCTGGAGGGAAGAGACTTTGGTTTTGAGTTGTTGGGTTTTTTTGTCATTGTACACTCAATATCAAACACAGTGCCTTACAAATAGTAGGTGCTTAATAAATTTGCTTTAAGTTCATCTGACCCCCAGTCTAGCACACTACCCATTAGGTTATACTATCTCTCAATGGCGATAAATCTTTAAAAGAGTTCTCCTTGATGTAGCCTGGTTTATTCTACCTATGGGTTCTTGATATTCATCCTTATAAAATCACAGCCATTCTGGACCTCCAAAAGGTTCTGAAGTTGGAATTGAGGAATGAAGTGGTTGATCAAAGGATGACTGACCAAATGGCAATTAACCCATTTGGGACACACTATTTGCACAGGTGATAATAAGATTTCTCAATGTTTGGGACTCTAATCAGGGGCTAGTCTTCTCTTTTGTTATTCAATATTCTATTTTTATCTTTGTATCTCTGACACTTTAGCACAGAGACTGGCACATTGTAGGTATTTAATAAATGGTTGTTAATTGACTAGTTACTACGTAAAGAAGGAAATTTGTGATAATTAGAAGGAGTTTTCAGTTTTCTACTGCCCAGGGATTCCATTCCCTGCCACCCTCCCCTGGGTTCTCAAAGTTAACTGAGCATATGGCCCAATGTAATTTCTGTGTACATAAATGAATGCTGAAGACTTAGAACTCAGGAGAGAGTTTCTGAGGACAGTTTTTCCCTTCCTCACATTAAAATATAAAACTTCTGCCTAGGCTTCTATCACATCTCCTGGCAGAGGTCCTAGATTCCAGCAGATTCTTTTGGCAAATATTAGATACTCCACCTAATCAGAGCCTTAAAATTCTTATGAGCTTCAACTTAAACAGTCTGGATTAATGGAAAATCAAGGGTTTTCAAATTGAAAGGACACTGGAGGATTCAAATGCAAGAGGCAAAAAAAAAAAAAAAAAAACAAAAAAAAACAAAGGCAAGGGAAAAAAACACACCCTAATGAACATTAAACATTCTAACACTGTTCAAACTTGTCTTCTCTTATTGATGGAATGCATAAATATGTGTTGTATCTTCACCATCCGTGGATACAAGCCATTGCTCTTTCTCCTCATTTACTTCACATACCACGTTTTAGCATTCATTCTTATTTCTTGTAGCAACATGGAATTTCCATCACACTGGTCTACCAAGTTTTCTTTTGGAGGCTTTGCCCAGGGAGCACTACTGTCCTTGCTTCTGGGCTTGTGTTGTAGCTTTTGTAGGTCTCTCTGGTTTCTTCTAATGCTTTACCCTTTATAAACAGCAGAAACAGACTTAAGAGAATTAAAACTTTCTTATGATTGAAAATTTTATAGTCAGTTTGAGGGAAGGCAACAAGGGATCATTTCAGGATATTTTCTCCTACTATACTATAAACTTTTCCTGGAAGAGCAGTTGCTCTTTTAACTTGAAAATAGGTTCGAATTTTAATTCTGCCTCTTTATGCTCCAGAGTCAATGGGCTTTGTTGGAAAGTGGAGAAGGAAATAAAGCATTTATCCTGAGTGAGCCAGGTGGTCTTTCCATCTTGGTTCTTAACCTCTGGTTCAGAAGCTAGGAACTTCTACTTTAAAGGATATTAAAAGGGTTAATTAAAATTACATAATTATTAAAGTATTAAAAAGATATACTTTGTTCCTTTCCATGTCTACCACCCAGAGGACCAGGCAGGTGAGACTGGGAAAACTTTTTATGCCAATCTTGTTCCCCTTTCCCTAGGAGATTCCCCAGGGTATTGCTAGCACTTGTCTCCTTCCTGCCTTCCCATCAACCACCAAGATGAGAAGAGGTACTAACTGGTTTACCCAAGACCCAGCAGAACCTTTTTCTTATACTCTCTACTGCAGAGTCAGTCATTCCAACATCTCATCCTACTTTAGAGTTAATAGTATCACATCTATATCATTCACTTACATCAATATATTAAACATCTGTTTTGCCCTTTCTTTTTTGTGCTGGTAGTGTTTCCATCTGAAATATTCTTGCTTTTGTCCATTGTGTGGACTTTAAAAAAAACAAAACCTAACATCACTCTTGATAATATGGTATTTAGCAGTATATCACATATACATATGGTGCTAAGCAAGCATAATGCAGACTGATGATGTTAAAATACTCAACCAGCTCACATACATCACAATTTAACTTTATCTCGTTAAATGCAAACAGGTGCCATTATACAATTCGTACTAAAAAAGGAATTTCAAATTATTTGGATTCAAATTAATTTCGGCCTCACTGTAATTTATAGGTCCAGTTCCATACCAAACAAATTATCAAATAATTACTTCAGACAATTAGGAAAAAAATTAAGAAACCCATCTAAAGGAACAAAAGTTCAAAAATTCTCAAAGGAAATAGTGGGGAAAAGAGGAAAGGAAGGTGGCCTAAAAGTTCCAGATCTCAAACTTTATGAGAAAGCAATAATCAACAAAGTTATTTACTATTGGTGAAATAAAAAGAGAAAATTCATTTTTAAAATGAGTTAAAACCCATTTAAAACCCAATTAACCCATTCAATAGGTTAATTACATAAGAAGCAGTAGCAACTGAATATACTAACACAATTTTTAATAAACCCAAAGACTCCAAATGTTGGAGTCACAAATTACTCATTGACCAAAAATGAAAGGAAAACTGGAATACAGGTAGATAGAAATTAGGTTTAGAACTACATCTCATACCACATACTACAATAAATTCCAAATGGACAAAGGATTTAGACATAAAAATTTAGACATTTAGATTTGTATCAAATCACAAACCAGAGAATCAGGGAAGGGAACGCTTATTTCAATTATAGGCAAGGGGAAGAGTTCTTGACCAAACAAGGAATAAATTGGATTTGTAGAAGATAAAATAGACACTTTTTAACATACAAGATTTAAAAATTTTTACAGAAACAAAATCAATGTAATAGTAATTAGAAAGGAAATAGTGAACTTGGGAAAAAAATTTTGCAGCAAATTTCCCTGATACGGGTTTAGAATTCGAAATAGTTAGGAAGCTAAATATATTTAGCAAAGTGGCACAGTGGATAGAGCACTGGGCTTTGAATAAGACTCATCTTCATGAGTTAAAATCTGATCTCAGAAATTTACTAGCTCTGTGACCTTGGAGAGGTCACTCAACCCTGTTTGCCTCAGTTTCATCTATAAAGTGAGATGGAGAAGGAAATGGCAAACTATTTCAGTATCTTTGCCATAAAGAGTTGGACACGGTGGCAGGTAGGTGGCACAGTGAATAGAGCACAGGCCCTGGAGTCAGGAGGACCTGAGTTCAAATTCAGCCCCAGACACTTGACACACTTACTAGCCGTGTGACCTTGGGCAAGTCACTTAACCCCAATTGCCCTGCCCTCCCCCCCAAAAAAAGAGTTAGACACGACTGAAATGACTGAACAGCATATTTAGGAAATTGATACAAACATATAACAACAACAGCCATTCATCAATTGAAAAATGGTCAATGGCTATCAATATGAAATTCTCAAAAGAAACAAAAATGACCAACATCTGTGAAATATCAATGAAAAAATGCTTCAAATCACTAAAAATAAAATAAGAACAAAAAATATTGATAGCAGCTCTTTTTGGGGTGGCAAAATATTGGAAAATGAGGAAATGCCCATCAACTGGGGAATGGTTGAATAAGTTGTGGAATATGAATGTAAGGGAATACTTCTGCGCAGTAAGAAATGATGAGTAGGCGGATGACAGAAAAACCTGGAAAGACATATACAAACTGATACAAAGTGATGAGCAGAACCAGGAAAACACTGTATACAGTAACAGCAAAACTGTGTGATGATCAACCATGAATGACTTAGCTGTTCTTAGCAATATAATGAATGATTCAAGACAATTACAAAGGATTCATGACGGGAAATGCTATCCCCATCCAGACAAAGAACTAATGGACTCTGAAGGGAGATTGAAGCTTATTTTTTCACTTATTTTATTTTTTCATAGTTTTTTCCTTTTGGTTTGTTTCTTCTTTTATAACTGTGACTAATATGGAAATACGTTTCACACGATTGTACATATATAACCTATATCAAATTGTTTACCATTTTAGAAAAGAGGAGAGGAGGGAGGGAAGGAGAAAAATTTGGAATTCAAAATCTTGTCAAAATAAATGCTAAAAATTGTCTTTACACATACTTGGGAAAAAATAAACTACTATGAAACAATTTTTAAAATAAAGAAGTGCAAATTTAAAACAATTCTAAGTTCTGCCCCATATCCTCAGATTAGCGAAGATAGCAAAAAAGGAATACGAAAAATTTTGTTGAGTATGAACACTAAAGCATAGTGGTAGAATTGTAATGTCACTGAACCATTATGGAAAACAATTTGGAACTAGACCCTCCCAAATCAACAAACTGTGTATACCTTATGAATATAATAATATCACTACTAGACTTAAATCCCAAAGAGAACAAAGAAAAAGGATAAGGACCCACATGAACAAATATATCTATAACAACACTTTTTATTGTAGCAAACTATAGACAAAGTCAGAACTAATCATTCCCCATAAGTTGAGGAACGAGTGGAGCAAACTGTAATATAGGAATGCAATAGAATGTCACTGTGAAAGAAAAACGTTTCAGGAAACTTAGATACTGATATATAAGAGGACTGATACTTAGTCAAGTGGGGAAAACGAGGAAAACAATTTCCATGATTATAACATTGAAAAGGAAAACAACTGGGAAAAATAATTATGAACACAATGCAATTATCAACTAGTACTCTAGAATACTGACTCTGATTCATATTTCCTATATCTAGACAGATAGGTATTGGACTAGAAATACAGAATGAGTTATTTTCACACATGGTCAACATGTAGATTTTATTTCTCCTGACACTACTTATTTATTATATCAGAGGTCTTTTATTTGGGGAATTGTAATGTTAATGGGATATGAGATCTTCCTTGCCCATAAACAGACCTCACTTGGAGCCCATCAAGGGAAGCTCGCTTAGGGGAGGCTTGCTTGTAGGAAAGCTTTCACACCTTTTGTTAATTTCATACTAGGCACCAAGTCATGAGACTCTGGGTAGCTGTTAAGGAGGTGTCCCTCACCCCCAGCTTTGAAAAACCCAGATGTTGGTACTTCTCTCTCTGATAGTTATTTTCTATTTTCTTTGCTTGGATTTTCTCTGAAGTTCAGGGCACTGATTTTTCCCCTGAACTAATTAATGGAATTTTTAAAAAAATGTTGACCCCTTAAAGAACTATCTTTCCTAGTAAAGCAGATCTAAGAACCTGTGCTAGCAGTAACCCTAGATACCCTAGTGTGCTTGCCACTACAGGAATGGAGTGGAAGATTTATTAGGAGTATTTAGTGAGTAATGAAAATAACATCAAAAAAGGAAGAAAAAAAAAGATCATCAATAAAACTAAAAAATACAGAAAAGAACAGAAGGAGGTTCAGCGGAATACACAGAGTTATGTTGCAAATAGAGAATCGTGGAGTTGTAATCATCTTCTGTTCTTTATACATGGAAGTGTTTATATCTGTGAATGTTAATCAAATTTTATGATAAAAAGAAAAAAAATGTTTTATTTTAAAGAAGACACCCTGTGTCAGGACATAGTAACCAAAAAAGTCAACATCTGTGTCAGACTATCCTACAAAACCAAAATGCCCAGAAATTCCATGTGTAGTAGTTATATCAACATAATCCAACTTTAGTTAGGAATTAGGGGCTAAACTCCAACAATAGAACTGAGGATTTTGGTGAATATTGTTGGAGCTAAGAATAAAATCCATTTATTCCACAATTTTTGCAGTTTGAACTTTCCAGTTTTGTAACAGTTCTTTGGATCCTGTAATTTCCAGATCTCTTTTAGCCTTATTATTTCTTCTTGTAGTTTTTCTTTTTAGGGCATTTTCGAGGCTTTAATTCTACAATTGGAGAAGAGTTTTTCTAGGGACCAAGTGTCCTTTTGATACTTTTGAAATGTCTGCACTAAAGTCTTATTCTGATACTTCAAACTTTAAAAATGTTTCATGTGGGCTCCCAGACACACTGAATTTCATTCATCTGAGGATCAGACTAAGTACTCAGAGGTTTATCCCAGAATACCAGATGATGTGCCTACCACTAGGCAGCAATTTTTTTTTGGTGATCACCACACACTTAGAGGGGGTTACAGCCTATGCCTATAGAGGGAATATGAAACAAGCAATGTAATGTTTGGATTTTTTCTTTTTTCCCATTGTTCACTCCATCAGTTACAACCCTTCTTTACAACCAGACTAATGTCCAGTGTGAAAGTATTTGCAGATCCTATACTTGATTGCATCCTGCCATGGGAGGGTGGGGGGGAGAGAGGGCAGGGAGAGGGAGGGGAGAAAATTTGAAACTCAAGGGATTGTGGAACTAAATCTTGTAAACTAAAAGTAAATAAACAAATCAATTAAAAAAGAAAAAAGAAACAAGCAATGTAACATTGATCAGCATGATTGATTAATATGCTACATGGATCAACTGAAGTACTGTTAAAATATCTTAAACAGTTGTAACTGGGTTTTTAATTTTTAAACTTAATTTTGTCTTAAAGTACTATTTTTGGAATTGATATGTAAAATCAATGTAAAAAAAAAAGATTAAGTGACTTCTAATACTACCTATGACTTTCCCCCCAGGGTTATTCTTGCAGAGGTGGGTCCATGGATATGACACATTGCATATATTGTCAGATTTTTTTTTTCAATGTGTTAATCAATTTTTCATGATTATCTTCTTTTTTAAAAAAAATTCTTTGTCCTAAGAGATGACTCTCTGGGAGGAAGGAGGAAGAGAATACAGGCAGAAATATAGATGTGAAAACAAAAAATATCAGTGAAAATTTATTTTAAAAACCTTAATGAGTTCTTTATCCAGTTACATACCACATTGTGGGCAATATGGATTTTTCATTTACTCTTTAAAAAATCTAATGTGAATGATTAGAAGTATTGGTAAAAATGACTATAGATCTTATTGAAAGAGGGTTTGTTTGTGTAGGAACAAAATTAATAGAATGTCCTTTGCCAATAGGCACAGTTGAAGAATCTCATCAATGTAAGAAAAACTCCTTTTGTTTGAATGCTGCTTGGGACATTCTGCATAATATTAGTGAACAACTTAGGTAGTATGCATCTATGGTATGAAAAATATCTACCAGCATCCCTTTACCATGAACTGGAGTATTTCCCCACCCTAAAAACCTATGAAAACAGTCTTTAAGACTTAATTGGCTAAGGGAACTAAGGCTTTGGCCATTTCCACAATTCTTGGTTACCTGAGGGCATAAAAGATGCCTGCCCCCACAGAGTCAAGACCCTCTAGACATGGCAAATTATGCTTTACTCTGCTGACCAGACACATTTCTGTACAGAAAGGAGGGTGGGGCCTCAACTATCTGAGCTAAGTGTTACGTTCTTACTGAGTACCATCTATAGCTAAGTAAACTTCTTTTGTTAACTGATGATCTGTATACAGGTATCTTATTTCGTTTTAGTTCTGAACCTGAAACACAAGACTGTCATGAATCAGGCACGGTCCACTAGACTGCCCTCATTTTTAAAGCTTCAACGGATGTTAATGCCCAGTCGATCATAAAATCATTTCTGTCAAACCTGTTCAATCCCGTAAGACTTAAATACATGTGAGGCACTTTGTTTACCCTGAAACATAAAGGCTGTGCTTGACTTTGTGGCAACCTGCTGTTTTGAAATTAATAGACTGTCAGCTGTATGACTATGAAGATACAGTCAGCTCCAGAAAATTGTCTGTGAAAATCTTCCTGTTCTCCTCCCATTTCCATCATTTTCCTCAACCTGGCATTCAATACACTCCATAATCTGGCACACCTCTACCATTTCAGTCTTACTGAATATTAACTCCCTCCTTCATGCACTGTCCCATCCAGTCGAACTGCCTGGCTAGCTGGTCTCCAAACATGAGATTCCCATCTCTGTGCCTTCTTCCCATAAGCATATATACCACCATATCTGGTATATATATTCCCTCAGCTCCATTCCATGGAATCTCTGGTTCCCATCAAAACATAGTTAAGGTGCCACTTCCTACTTGAGGTATTTCCTATTCTCAGTTGTTAATGCTCTCTCCCATTTGAGATTTTTTTAACTTTTTTTTTTGCTTTTTTTTTTTTTTGAGGGCAATTGGGGTTAAGCAACTTGCCCAAGGTCACATGGCTAGTAAGTGTTAAGTGTCTGAGGCCAGATTTGAACTCAGGATGATGAGTCTTCCTGACTCCCAGTGTAGTGCTTGATACACTTTACCACCTAACTGCCCCATCCATATGTTACCATGGTCAAAAAACTACCTAACCTCATGATGAGCATTCTATAGTAAGAAGTCTTCAGTTGTAGCTAGGCTGGTCTTCAGATAGTATATACTAGGGAAACAGCTGAATAGGATGCTTGTGAAGGATCATAGGTTCATAAATCTATAGCTGGTAGAGGTTCTGGATTTAGTTCCATCTTCTCAATTTACAGAGAAACCGAGGTCCACAGAGGTTAAATTATTTGCCAAAGTTCATACCTGAACCTATATCTTTTAACTCTAGAGCTAGGACTCTTTCCACTGTGCCATACTGATTCAGATTGTAGAAAGTTTGGGATATGAGGCTCAGAAGTTTCTACTTTAACCACTAGACAATAAGAAGCCACTGTTTTGGGCATGATCATCTCCATTTATTTTTAAGCAGATCAGGGACCTTCAGGAAAGTTAAATAAATAACTTGTTTATGGTCACATAACTACTAAATAGTGGTCCAAATCCAGGGTTCCACTGCCAATCTTACATAAAGGAAGATAATCATGTTTCTATTTTCAAAAGTATCCCTCTGACTTAAAGGCTACATGTTTTAGAAAGGAGACAAGTGTAAATAGAGTGAACAGTCTCAAAAAGATAACGTAATTAAGCAAGGGTAAACAGTAACTATCAAGAAAAATTTGAAAGTGAAATTTGCCTCAGAAAAGCCTTAATATGTACTGAGGAAACCATTATATTTTTTCAACTTAACTATGGAACCAATTCTTTCAATTCAGTACTAAATTCTTTATCATTCATTTCCAAAATTTATAACTTAGTAATTTTTTCAATCTATGTTTTATTATTTTAAGAAAGTTTTGATTTTATATGTTATATATCTTGAATATATATTGTTAGGGCCTTTCATCTGATGGTATTCTCCTTCTTCTTCTTAGCTCTAAGAACATAGTGTGTAAAATGTAACCAACCTTGTCAACTGATGCTGATCAATTAGCAAGTATTTATTGACCATTCTTGAAAATCATTTTAATAAGATTAAGAGCTAAAGGGACTTTAGAGGTTATCTAGTCAAACTTCCTTATGTAATAGACAAGGCTACCTGGGATCATAAAAATTAAGTGACTTCCTCAAGATCACACAACTAATAAGTGACAGGGTCAGGATTTGAACCTGGGTCCTCTAACTCTAAATTTGGTACTTTCTTTCCTCTTCTACATAGCTGTTCCCTGTAAGACAGACCTCTCAAAATAAGTTCATCTTTTCAAAATTTTTCTCTGAACAATAACAGTTAAATGAATCCTTATGACAAAATTCAGTTTGTGATTTATTTTCTCTGTTGATACCTTAATCCTGCAGATCTTCTTATCACCAAATAGGCATCAACAGCATAGCAAAACAACCACCAGAAGCAGGCACTATATAACAGCTGGATCCACATCTACATTAGGGAGGAAAAAGCATACATCAGCCAGCCTGAAAAACATTCACCAGATTCCCAGACCATCCGTGAAATGAAACATTAGAAGTCCACTTCCTTTGACGTTATTAATTCAACACATGAATGCATCCAGTTAGACATGTGGCTGTATTTTTTTCAGTGAAAGAAGGATATTTGTCTTGTGATACATTGTTCCCTCTACTCAACTGGATGTGTTTAAATAGCTTTATTTCCTTTAACACTTTCCCACAGGGTGGATAAAGTACATGGTGAAATGTAATAAGTTTAAACTAGTAAGATCTAGAAAGTTTACCAATTGGAGCTTTCTTTCTTCCATCTGATCAATGGAGAAATGGTTAGGAAACATACCTCAACTATGATGGAAAGGAACTATTTAAAAAACACCAACAGTAATATCTCCTTAGTGTGAGGTAAAAATATTCATTCAGTTATAACTGAGAAAAGTTTTGGGGGCAGGGATTGAGAAAAGGCTTGCCTTCTCCTGCCAGCAAGAGAATCTTTTGTTAGGTGAAAATAGAACCAAAGTAATTTCTCTCTGTCTGTTAATCTTTTAAGGGAGTCGTCTGGACATGCAATTTCATTGGTTCAGAGAACTCCCAGTAAAGAAGTTCCCTCCACTGATGCATAACACCAACTCCTCTGTAACTTTTACGGTCTTAGTCAGTTGGCTGGAACATGGAAAGGTTAGGTAACTTGCTCATGGTCACACAACCAGGATCTTCAGAGGCATCACTTGATTTTCCTGCCTCCAAGGTTACCCACTAAATGATGCTCCCTCTTCTCTGTCTACAATTCATTAATTGACAGCACAAAAGCTTTGAGGTTCATTTTATTTTACTGAGCACAAGAATTGTCGTAAGTCAAAAAACTGAATAAAGGTCTCTTGCTATCTCTACCCATGGAGGATTTTATGGCAGGACATAGATAAGAACTGCTCAGAATGAGAAGGCATGGAATGTTATATGCACCACTGGAGGAAATACCTCCATGGATCATGGGTTGATTGAAATATTGACGTATTAGGTTAAGATATATTTTGATGATAATAAATGAATTGCATTTAAAATGAAGCTATCTCTAGAACACACTCCTCTCCTATTGTGTTTTCTATTACATTACATATTGTGCAAATATGTATATGTGTACTTGGGTATTCATGAGTGCATGTGGGGTGGCAGGCAGTCAGAGAATCAAGTAAAAGGTAAGAAGAGGGAATTGGGAGCAATGAAAGAAATATGAAGGTGGTACTTACTGCACTTCCTACACAGAAAGCAGCAGGCCACACATCTGTTTCATTCACCACCGAGATATTTCCAATGAAATCTGGAAATCCCAACCATATTGTAGACCTGAATATGATACCTAAGGGAAGAATGAACTGACCTTGTAAGTCTGTAATTCCAATTAAATTTCCATGCTTACATGTAACTGTGCTTCAAGTTATATCCAGAGAGAAAACAAGGACAAAGACGCACACATGCAGGCATGCATGCAGGCACGCACACAGAATGCAGGCTAATAAACATTCATTCATCTGACAGAAGAACCTCGGCGCTTACCCACAAAGTATCTTAATCTATTTTACAATGAAGGTAAAGAAGCCATTTTTGCGTCTCTCATTATTGTGTTGATTCACTACTAAAAACAGATGCATTTTTTTAACCCCTTTATTAAGCATTTCCCATAAAAATATCTGTCATAGGAAAAAATCAATTTGAACTAATAAAAGCTATTACTTCATCTTTTCGATATAATCTCCTAAATCAATTACCTATATTTCTTTATAAAAAGATAATGACAATGCTCTTTTAAATGTTCTTTTTTTATTTTTCTAAAATACTAGCTTCATTACTTTCCTCAACTACTTCTCAAAACTGAACATACTGACCGATTTCATTAGATGACAGGATTTATTTACAAACGTATTATTACGTAGCACTTACACAGGTAACACAAACAATACAAGACGAGTCACAAAACAACCAGAGTTAGTTAGTTGTTGCTTTTTTTTCAAAGAGGGGATGCTTAGATATTTCCTTCCTGTTATCCAGTCATTTCTAAAAAATAATAGTTTGATATTTTTATTAGAATATTATATAGCGGCATAGTAAATGGAAAGTTACCCTTGGAAGGCACTTGGAAAGTTACCACAGGAAGATGCCAGTTCAATTCCCATCTGAGCCACTTGGCTTAGTGACACGAAGCAAGTCTCTTAATATCCCAGTTCCCCAAGCAACTCTCTACTGATCAATCGACTAGCTTTTTTAGGCATCTACTATGTGTCAAGCACACAGGTACTTGGTACTCGGGATACAAAAATAAAAATAAAGGAGTTTAGAGTCTGTCAGGGAGATAGTGTACACACACTCACTCACACACATCCATAATAAATACCAGATAACTGTAGGCAAAATAGGGTAGGAATGGAAAGCACTAGCAGCTGGGAATAGGGAAACATTCCATGTAAAAAGGTGGTGCTGGAACTGAGTTTTGAAGGAAACCAGGGATTCCTAGAGATAGAGGTTAGGTTACATTCTGGGTATGAGGCACAGAAGGTACCAAGATGGGAAAAGGATTATGTGAGGAACAGCAAGAAGGTTAGGTAAGGTATATGCAGGGAGTTATTTATAATTCGATAGAAAGGTGGTCATTGGAGTCAGGTTGTAAGTAGCCTTAAATAACATACAGAGGAGTTTGCATTTGATCCTAAAGGTAAAGCAGGGAGCTACTGAAGTTTGACGAGCAAGGGAGTGATGTGGCTAGGTTTGTGCTTTAAGAATATAACTTGGCAGCTGTGTAGAAACTGAATTGGAGAAGGGAGAAACTGGAGGTAGGAAGATCAATTAGTTAGGAGGATATTGCAGTACTTCATCAGGGCAGAGATGATAGGAGCTTGAACTAAGATGGTGAATGAGAGAAATTATTAAGTGATAAATTATTGGGGAGATCCAGGGTTTTTTCTCCTTTTTATTTCCTCTTTCTCTACTAAGTCAAACCAGCATCTGACAGACATTGCTGATAATGAGACTGGATTAATTTTAATTAATTTTGACTTATTTTTATTTAAATTTAATAATTTAAATTTTAATTAAATTTTAAATTTTAATACTTTAATTAATTTTAATTAATAATAATTAATTCAATTTTCTCCTCAATCTTGTTTAGACTCCACCCAAGTGGGGAAGCACAGTTTGTTCTACTCAGGCTTGGGGGGGTGGGGGGGGCAGCGGAAGAGGTGCTCATCCTTTGTCTACATTGCCCAAAACTGGGGGTAGTCTGGGAGTAACAGTGATCAAAGTCACATCCCTTAGTCCCTCATTATAATAAACCTTTCTCTCATTATAACATTCATTCTTTCATTACTTGTTAACCAATCAGAGCTGATTTCCATCCTCAGGAACACCCACTCTTCCAAGTGCACATAAGTGTTGAGTGGGTTCCACAGGGGTCCTTTGGTTCATGAGAAGTGGCAAAATGACTGTCTTTTTATTAATTATTTGTTAGTATAATTAATAAAATGCTTAATTACCCAGCCACTGTTTCTTGAGCTTTTTATATGTCACATAGCCCTGGGAGCAGTGAGAAGGGATCAGATATAAGCGAAGCTGTAGTAGTTGTGAAAGTGGCAACTGATTTAATTTGCAGGCCAACGTTATGGTCTGACTCTTGACCTTGTCACCTCCCACAACTGATCCACTTCCATGGTCAAGAATTCTGAACACAACACCCTATTATTCCACCTCTTCCTGTGCCTGTTCTTTGTCCTTACCCAGAGTCTGAGCTCCTCCAACCTTCTGTGCTCTCCCAGGCCCTTAACCCTTAAGCCATTAAAGGTTTCCCTTTCTCCCATTCTAATACTGAAGTTATAGTTAAACAGTTCAATTTTATATAGTTCCCCATTTTCAAATCCCTTTACAGGGATGGCAAGATCAAGAATGTAACCATCCTTGATTATGCCGAGGCAGAATATGGATCATGGTCATGGGAATTGGGGAGACTGAGGAACCAGGGGGTTAGAGTGTTAGAAGGAACCTCAGTGTGTATTTATTATTGGTTAAAATCCTCTAATACAAAAAATACTGTGAAAATTGTAACTCAAAATCTTGTGGAAATTAATGATGTAAACAAGAAAATAAATAAATTTATTTATTTTTTAAAAAAAGAATTAGGAATCAATTAAAAACAAAAAAACACAGAATACTGTGAAGCAGGGCCTGAACTCCTTGGGAGAGACAGAGTGAGGGGTGGGGTGGGAGAGAAAGGAGAACAGATTTAGGACCAAAAGATTAAGTCACCAGTATCTAGATTATATAATGAATTTAGAGAGAGGGAACCACAAAGGAGGAGAAGTTGCTGAGTAATGGAAAGAAGAACATGCAAATGGAAATGGGGAATAAGGAATATTCTGACTCCTCTTCCAGTACCTCTATGTCAGGGGTAGAAGGGGGAACCAGACAGATAAAGGTTCTACATTGCAGAGCAAGACGAGTGCAGATCTACCATTGGTGGAGAGACTTTGCTATCCAAGGAAACCATAGACCCAGTCTGAAAACAACAAACAAAACCCTTTTGACAATGATACCACCACCTTATGCTTAGACAGTGCTCTATACTTTTTAAAATAGTTTGAAAATAGATAATGAGACTCATCTTCTCATTTGATGTAACAAATTGGAGACATAGTCAGGCTTCATTTCCTTCATTTTATGTATGAAGAGTTTGAGGCTCAGAGACCATGTTGCTTTTCTACAATTACACAGGAGTTTCCTGACTCCTAGTGGGTTTTCTACCAGATCATGGTAACACAACTCCCTTTTTTCTTAGAGCTAAAAGAACATGTACATACTATCTAACTCTTTAAAATTGTTTTATTTTAAAAAGTTTTATTGATAGCTTTTGTTTTTACATCACCTTCGTTCTAAACAAATCCCTCCTTTCCCCACCTAAATTATCTCTTGTAACAAAGACTAAAAAAAATTAATTAAAATCTGTTCGGCAAAACTATCCATTGCATCAATTCAATCTTATGGGGCATGCAATGTTCCAAACTGCAATGAGCGAGGGAGGTGAATTTTCCTATCTCCTCTTCTGAGCCAATCTAAACAGATTTTTTTTTAATTTAGAAGTTTAAGGACATAAAAACTCATGTACAACTAAGTGACTTTTCTAAAGTTACAAAGAAAAATCACAATGAAAAATCTAATGAATTCTGTCCATTAAGCTGAATAACCCAAACCTTTCACCTCAAGTATGTGACTACTCTCTCTTTCACTTCACTTTTTTTTTCTCCTAACCAAACCTCTTGAATTTTAAAATGACATTTCCGAAGCCTAAGCTTACAGAATCAATGGGAAGAGCTATAGGGCATGGCCACTGCTCCATTTACTGCCCAGAGGTTGGCAGTTGGTGTGTGCTGCCCCTTGAATGGAGCAAGGAGAAAGCCAAACATTCTAATGCCCTCTCCTTTCAACAGAAATCATTTACTTACAACTTCCTAACTTTAGGCATGATCAGCAACATCTGCTTCATAATTCAGCAATTATGTCAATTCAATTCAGCAAGCAGTCATTAAGGGTCTACTCAGGGCTAGGACCAGGCATTTATAAAGCACACTATAAATCACATTTCCTTCTACAAGAACAATAACTTGAAAATAAATTCAAACTATGCTGATCTTGCATCCTTGTATTCATCATCCAGGTCAAATAAATAAAAAAATAAAAATTACTTTCCTCTTTCTGGCTCAGAGTTCAGTAGGGAAGAACTCTTTCATTCCTCCATTTCATCCTGACTGACTGGAAAGAAACCTTCAGATTGTGCTTTGAGTTCACTCCCAAGAGTAACTTCCCTCCACCTCTTAGGAGCAGGTTGGTGAACCCCACAGACCCCTCTTTACCTAGGCAGCCCAGGAGATCACAGGCAGAGATGAACAGCAGGATGGTGGCAGAGGAAGTTTGGGGGAGCTTCTTGGGTCCCTGGTTCTTCTTTGGGAGGAGCTGTAAGACACTGAGCAGCAAGTTGAAGGAGGCGCTCCCAAGGCTTACCCCATTAAATACCTGGGGCTGGAAAGCCAGCACCAGCTGTGTGGCTGCATCCCGGTTGGGGCAACAGAAGGTCTCGAGCCTGGGAGATGCCATGGAAAAGTCTGGCTTGTGGTATGTGCAGAAATCTGCAGCCCAGTTTGCTTAATCCAGAGCCGGGGAGGTCTCCTCATTCCCTGAAGATCCCTGGCCTCAGGGATTAGATCATGTGCTGGGCAAAGAAAGATCATGTGGGTGGCTGCAGCTCAGGCTAAAGCCCCCCGGAGCTGACTCTCTTTTCTCTCAGAAACTACCTCTAACAGAGATGGTCTCCAGTCATGTGAAACTTCTCCCTTCTGAGCATTTCTGAAAAGATGCTATAAAGGGCTGCCTAGCAAAATTCCTGATAGAAGTAGTAAGTGGGTAGATAGGACTTTGCAGTTTCATTAAGGCAAACCAAGCTTTGAATTCATTCACCAAGGTCTTTTCTTAAAGCTTAGTTATAAAAAAAAAAAAAAAAAAACAGCCTCTAGCCTTCCTTCATCTCTAAAGGATCTAACAAGAGAGCCATAGTGATGTGGTGGGTTAAGAGGGACCTCAGAATCAGGAAGAGCTGGGTGTTTCCAGTCCTGCCTTTGCCACATGCTAACTATGACCAAGGGCAAAGCATTAACCTCTCAGTACCCCTTGCTGCACTCCTTTAAATACAAAAGTCATAGAACGGTTGCTGATCTGTATTGATTGAGGGGGTTTCCTTCCTGGGAAGTCCCTAGAGTGATGAAATCCCAGGTCTGGATAAAGTTCCAGTAAAGATAAATGACATATACCAATTACTCGTCTGCTTTGGGTTTAGTTCAGTCACTTTGTCATGGTCCATAATCTATGACTGACCATCAAGTAAAAAGTGGCTGCCATTTTTCTTTCACCTCCAGCCTAGAAATCAATTTCCTATCAGGAGAGGGCTTTTAACCTCACAGCCTCCAGCTAAGACCCCTCTAGAAAGTCAGACTCTAAAGTGATTTTAAAGAAAGACTGTCCAAATTGGACACTAGCTATTTTCAACATTACAATGAATGTATTTTTCTGAACAATCCTCCCACATTTCAGGGTCAGATGTTTAAGAACAAGGAGATTCACTTTTTGAATTTTTAATGACTTTTGGGCAGCAAGGTGGCACAGTGAATAGAGCACTCACCCTGGAGTCAGGAGGACCTGAGTTCAAATCCAGCCTCAGACACTTAACACAAAACTAGCCATGTGACTTTGGGCAAGTCACTTAACCCCCAATTGCCCCTCCAAAAAGCAAAAAAAAATTATTTTTTTTAAATTTTAATGACTTTTAAATTAAAATTTCAAATTTGAATTGCAATAGATTTCTCCTTGGGGTGACATGGATGAGACTGGCACAGAATGGGCAGACATGGGCAGAGTGAAATTTGCATCTTTAGAGGGAATTCCTGAATCAATGACATCACAGATCCATTTCAGAATTCAAATGTGAAATACTAAATGCTCTGAAACAAACCTGAATGCTATGTAATTATAATGGTGAAAACTGACCCCATGAAAGGGTGATAAAATTCACCTTCCTTTCCTGTAGAGGCAGAGGGCCTATGTATGGGTGTGAAATACTGTACATAGTCAGTCATATTGGGTGGATGTGTTGGCTGTTTTTTGTTGACCTACTTTTTTTTCGCTCTTTTTTCTCTTTTAAAATTTTTACTTCAAGAGATGGCTCGTTCTATAGAGTAGAGGAGGAATAGAATTGGAAAATAGTATGACAAAAACAAAACCTATCAATAAAAATATTCTTAAATGTATATAAAGAAAGATAAATTAGAAAAAGCCCTCAAGAAGTAGAGTTAGAATTGTATTTATTATCACTATTAATAAACCCTCTGCCACTGTGTGACCTTAGTTAAGTCACTGAATCTCTGTGGGCCTCAGTTTCTCAATCTGTAAAATAAGAATTTGGATAAAGTCATCTCTAAAGTCCCATCCAGTTCTACACATCTTTGCTTGTTGCAGTGGAGTTATTTCAGTCTTTTCAGACTCTTCATGATCCCTTTTGGGGTTTTCTGGGGTAAAGATGCTAGAGTGGTTTTCCATTTCCTTTTCCAGTTCATTTTACAGATGTGGAAAATGAGGCAAGCAGGGTTAAATGATTTGCCCAGAGTCAATTCTATTATGCATTATAAGTTGATACTTTAAACACTGGGACTTTTCTTTCCCACTTTATCAATCTGTAGAAACATAATAAAAATATTAACTTTCTCCCCACCACCTCTGTTGGAAGTTTGTCAGGATACTACTTCCAACCAATTTTAAGGGTCAGAAAAATTTTTTGTAGAACAGCAAGCTCCACTTCCCAAATAATTTAACTCAGTCCATTCCATGCTCACTTTTTTATATCTCCATCTAAGCAATTTCACCTGTTATGTGATTTTAATTGAAGGCCAGATGTTCATAGGTTGTGTTTCTTTCCCTTCACCCATACAGTGGAGTGGATATCCTGTTGGGTTAGTCACTGAAAACCAGCAAGAGACTCCATTTCCAGAGTGGAAGTGGGATGCTTCAATGAGACAATGGATTACAAATCCTGTCACAACTTCAAAAGAATTAGGGCCTGGCAAAAATGTGTAAATCTAAGCCAGGGGTTCTCAAACTGTGAGTCACGACCCCTTTGGGGGTCGCCTAAGACCATCGGAAAACACATATTTCCGATGGTCTTAGGAACCGAGACATGGCTCCTCTATCCATCTCCAGGCGGGTCTGCCCACATGCAGACACACCCACATATGAGTATTAAAGGGTCATGGCATTAGGAAGGTTGAGAACCACTGAGTAAACTATTCAGGTTGCAGCTTTTTAGAAACAAAATCCCCCAAAGCCTAAAACTAGGCTGCAATTATGCCCTTGCCAAAATCATGAAAATCATTACAATGACCAAATGAAACTGTTTTCCAAAATCTTATTTGTTCGTTCTTGTCTGAAAGCATAAAATCCAATTTCATTGTTCTCAACATTCCCTGCCAGTTTTTTTTCTTTCTTTGGTTTATTGAATGGATCTTCCCTTTGACTTCTTCAAAGGCTAACGTACTAGGTTTGGTTTAAATGTGTAGTAGAACTTGCCTGCTCTGAGGAAGGGGGTTAGAATGGGCCATCCATTGAGGATTTCAGATGCTTCTTATGAAGCCCCGATGCAGCAGCAGACTGACTCGTTGTCCTTTGACAGCTACTTCCTTGTTTTCCCTGACCCTGGATCCTCAGTTCATGATTGGAGTAAGGGTCAGTAAGCAGGTCATGCCTTTATCCCACCCTTCCTCATTCTCTGGTTTCCATACTGAAATCTTAAGGTCATTCATCAGAATATCAACAGTAAAACAATCTGAATTTTGGGGCATGTGGAAACATGACAAGAACATAAAGATTGTGTTTTTAAATTGATATGCTTCACATATCCTAAGGTTGCTAATATTCTGAGAAATACTGGAACCTGGGACAGGGGTCCTTTTTTTCCCACCTCAGATTAGCCCACTTTATTTTTTTTCTACTTCTTTTAACTTTTAGTTTATGGAACTCAACAAGCATTGCCATAACATAGTACAATAAAAAAAGGTGATTGCCTATGAAACTGCAAATCCACCATCTAAATAAACAACAAAGCTGTATATTTAGTTGTATTTAATTTATATTTAGCTGTATATAAAATCCTTTTTTTTTTTCCTTCTCGCCTCCTTGCCCTTTGTTCCCCCTCACCCTAGAGATGGCTACTATTATACACAAATAGGCATAGATGTGTGTGGGTGTCTATGCATATGTAACAGCAAGCACCCTAGCATGCCTAGGGC